>VNJM01002016.1:0-448328 GCA_008042475.1 Drosophila kanapiae | reverse complement strand
AAGCCTAAAAGCTTTTGCCGCCGCAGAAGCAGATACACTGTGGCAGCCGCCACACACATCCGTCAATCCATCAAGCAAAACACTCAAAATTGGATCCCGCCAGTTGCAGACAAATGGACGCAGCAAGGCGCTTTTCCACCTCCTCCCTGCGTGGCTCTCACAGCGGCAATTGGAAACATATGGCAGGGCCACACACACACACGGCACACCACAAGATGCTCAGCTGTGCGGCACAGTTGGCGGTCATTAGAACGCCGGTGACAAACAATTCGTTGACCTCTAACACAGCACACACACACAAACATATACGCATACGCACACCCGTAGGGAAAATTGGGGCAGTGTGGCCATTGGGAAACTCATTTGGAGACGGGAAATTAGAGGAAATGCCGGGCGTGCCCTGAACACAGTTAGGAAAGCGCCCAAATGGGCCTCCGAGCGGAATTGTAATCAATTTGTGCAATTATGCAACATGGGCGCGGCAAGGCGGCAGTATTCTTCAAAGTTGAATAAAAATGCCCCCAAAAAAAATATACATTCAATTTGTTTATCATATTTTGTCGCTATGAGGTGAAATATGGTTTCTAAATATAGCCGAAGAAAGATGTCTGAATCGGGAACAATACGCGGCAGTGCTTCCTTTGCATTTTATAGCGCTTTTATATTTCAGCCACCAGACAAGATCAATGATGAAGAACTGTGCCAAAAAACAGCAAAGAAACGAAGGCATCAAAAATACAGCAAGCCAAGCGAAACGTCAGCAGACGACGACGACGACACCGCCAAGGGGGCGTGTCCCGAGGGGGCCAAGGGAGGGTATTTTCACATATGAAAATTCTTTTCAATGTCATTGAACGAAGAAAAATTTTAAGAGCACGCTGCTCTGACGCTTGTGTGAAATGTGAAATGATTTGTCAGTATATCAAGGCGACCCAGACGAAACGAAGAAGCAGCCAAGTCAGATATAAAAGGGGGATGAATGAGGCCTACAATCGAGGTCACCGCCATACATCTTCCTCAATGCAGGCGGCAGCACTTAATGAAGATGATGTCGAGGATGCATATTTCACTAGCTCGAGAGTGGAGCGAGGGAAAAGAAAAGCACCCATCTAGGGCTTTTCAATTTGCCTTGCATCGGTAGAGAATCGTCCCCGATTCAATGGCTCTCGGTTACGTTTTAATCCCCCTGCACTCGGCATCCGTTATGAGTTGCCATGGCACGTTGCCATTTCACTCATTGCTGCCTGCATCCAAAATGATGAAAAGGCTTCTGATACGAAGGAGGAAGGATCAGGAGCAGGAGCAGAAGCAAAGCGGTGTGACGGGAGCCACAGTTGTTGTCACCGCCAACCAGCTCTCCCTGCAATTTTATGGCTGCCATTGTTGGCAGAAAATCCCTAAGCGTCAACAGGGAAAATGGCTTTCCGCCACCAGCGTTCTCACTCGTTCAACCTGAGCGCCGCCTTTAGTGGCAGCGACAAGGCTAAAAGCAGCTGCCACTCCTGCAAACAAGTGCTGGCAAAGCAGCTACATATATGCAACATTATCTAGCATTAAAAAAATATTGAAAACCTAAAAATATTTCTATTATTAAAAAAGGGAAAACTTATAGCATATATATATGATTTTAAGATGTAAAAAATAAGCTTTTGTTATATATTACTGATATGATCATAATCATTAATAAGAGCTCATAAAGATACAAGTTTTTATTTTGTTTAGAATTTTACTGACTCATTTTGTATCAATAAATTCTGCTATACAATATAAGTTCTTTCCATTTTTTATTATTCAAAGACAATACTTTATAAGCTGCAATTTCCAGCTACATTTTGTAATCTCTAGATAACAAGATTCCTTGGTGGCCCCCCGGGGATGATTGCCACATCTGCTGCTGCTGATGCCGCCAGAATTGCACTGAGCTGGGCTGAGCTTAGATGAGATGAGAACGGCAGGAGATTGTGGGGCACAGCCCTCCAGAGCACAGATTGTGATAAGTAAATGACTCTTAATTGTGGCGAGAGAGATGCGACTATAATGATGATGATGACAGCGATTTTCGAGCGCAACAGGTGACTGTCTGTCAACTGCATTAAAGCCGAGTTAACGAGCGCATATGAGTCCGCTTGACTAAGACGTTTAATTTAGATTCAATTAGCAGGCAAACAACAACAAGGCCCCGCCGGGCACTTGAATTGTAGGCGGTTGGTTTGCCAGATTTAATGTCTATAATGCGCTCGTTAGGCCGACGAGCAACAGGTTCAGTTTAAGTCCCACAAAAGACGAGCACAGATGCGACGAGCCAAGACCAATCACTGGCACAGTGTACAGCTGCAATTGACATTCTAAGCCGGAGAAAAAGTTTGCCACCCAAACCCAATTATTTAGTCATCAATTTTCCAGAGTTTCTCATTAAATCAAAATCCGTCCCTGGCCCGTGGACACCTGCGTCACTTGGCCGAAGAATCTTAAACCGGAAGCGGTTCATTTCATTTCATTTAAGTAAAGAAGATACATCTCACTCCCCTGTTTGGCAAACGTTTGTGCACTTTTCCAAGGCGAACACATTAGTACTTTATTGTGTATTCACATTGCTCTTACACGCGCAAGTTCAAGTTTTGTTTGCCACATTTATGTTTGTTGTTCTATTCGCTGAACATCATTTCGTTGCTGCCAACTGCCTGTTGCCAAGACGAGAGGATTCACTTTTGATTTGTTGTTTGTACAAGCCCGTTCGTTGGATGGCTGCCTGCCTGCTGGCCGAGTAGTTTTTAATTGCTCACCCCCGTCCGAGTGACGTCAATTGGGGGCTCCAGAGACCGACAAGATCGAGATAAATCAGGGCGGGATCGAGCGCAGAGGGCAGAGCGTGGGGAATCTATTGAATAAAATTGCCCAACGTGAGAAGAAATGATTTTTCAATTTGCGCTGATTTTTCCCCCCTGACATTTTGATTTAGTTTTTGTTTAATGCTATTAATTATACAATTCTTTTCGTGCGTCTGTCTGTCTGCCAGTCGTCTTCTCGTTTTGTTTGTTTGTTCAGAGAGTCCATTGAAATGTTCTCATCACTTGGCGATGGCGATGGCGATGCCTTGGCTTTTGCCTTGGCCAATTGCTGTTCGTTCGGAGAGAACTTCCTACAAAGTCATGGACGCTAATGGCCTGTTCCGAGACCACGACAAAGCTTGGATTCTTTGATTTTTGTCTTTGTTCTCGCTGCCCCCGATTCATCTTCCTGTGTGTCTCTCATCTCCCTTCCACTAAGTCTTTCTCTCTGCAGTTAAAAAAAAGAAAATGTTTCCACCTTTTGATAAAACTAAATTCGAATGAGATTATAGATGGGAAAAGTAGAGTCGAATAGAGAGTTCTTCCCGTAAATTAAGATAAATACTTGCAAGAATATAGACATGGTTCGTGGGTAAATCATTCGAGTCTAAATTTGATTTGTCTTATTTATTTTCTCCATTTTAATTAATCAAAACTATACTTCTTGGCTTTGAATAGCCTTTTTTATAGTTCTTTCAAATAAATACTTAGAAGAACGTTGACTTTGTTCTTAGAAAAAATCGTGATAAGTCTTATTTTATAAAAAGTGAATCATTATATTTTTAATGCATTTTTTTTTTGTGAGTGTGATAAGTTCTTTTGATGCCTTGTCGGCGGCCGTTGTCGGCTTATTCTTTCCCGTACTTATGCCCTTTTGCTGGTGTGTGTGGAGAAGCGACTGCACTTGGGACCTGGGGACTTGGAACCTCTATCTCCAGCGCCAAGAACAACGAAATGAGCACGCCACTCCAACGGAGGCGCCGCGATTTATATATATTTTTTTGCAATTGAAGGAGGAAAGGGGAACGCGGCCGCGCACTTTAACTTTGACCCAGTTGACGCTTCAAGTTGCAACACAACGAAAACAAAAACTGTATCGGGGGAAAGATGACACACATTTTGGGGGCGGGGGCAAAAAAAGAAGGGTAAACAAGTGTCGTACAGGGCCTAAGGGCATGACTTTCAAATAGCATTTAATTGAGTTGGTTTGAGTTGATTGCTGGTCGACTTTCTGACATTTGTCCAACAGAGTTTCTATCAGCTTTGGTCGAAACACGACTCCCAGGGCGCTGGAAAGTTGACAAACCTGCACTTCCACTCGAATAACCACGTGAAGTCACCATTCTAACATTAATAAAGAAATATTAGATACAAGTTATGGTTGGATAAATCGGGAAAGCACAATTTTGTTCAACAAAAACCTAGCATTGGTAACTACATAGAAAATAAAAATAATCAGTGGTCAAATTAAGGAAAATCATACAAGCGCATCTACTAAATTTGTATTGAAAGTATAACCCACATGAACTTTTTAGTTTCTACTGTAAATAATCAATTTTTTGCTGTGCATTTTTTCAAATTTGTATCTTTCCATTTCAGTAACTATTCACGCCATGACACAACCGCATCCAATCGGGTTGGCATTCCAAAAATTAGACTCGAGCAGCGAAATTCTCACAATTCTATTGTTTGTCGTTTGCTGCTAACCAAAAAAAACAACGCACTCGTACAAATAAACGCGGCTTGGCAACTGCAACACGCCGTCAGGGGCATTGAAAATACATAATTTTTGTTGTTGTCTTTATTTTGTTATTTAGTAAACAAAACACGGCACGAAGCGGCTCTCTATAAACGGCAAAGCTGCAGTCGAAGCGAAAAGCGAAAATAGATGGCAGCTATGGAAATAGAAAACGCAATAAGCAAATAAACAAACAATTAGCAGCAAGCAAAAATGTAAAAATGTACTCTAAAGTGCGCCGGCAGAGTAGCCGGCAGAGCCCTTTGCTCTAACGTTTTGCAAGCGGGTCAACTTGTCATAATGATTTACGTGCAAAACTAGCGACGACTACTAACAATGACACCTGTACATAGGCACACACTGCTGGTTAAGTTAATAGCACTAAAAGCGGTTTGATTCAAGAGATTAACCTAATCTTTATACGGACTACTCAGGTACATTTTCTGATTGCTTGTACGAGGCAGTAAGTTGAAATTTAATTACTAGTAAATATTCCGCATGCTAATTGGCTGACTACGGTTTGAATTTAACAATTAACTAAAAAAGCATTATATTCTCTATAAAATATAGCACAATCTATGAATTATGGCTACAATACTCAAATATGTAGAATGTTTAGACTTGGTAACATTCTCTTGTAAGTTAAATCGATAGATTTTGTATATATTTTCACTTTATAATATTTTCACAGAGCCATTTTTTTAGCGAGGCCAAATTTTAGTTTCCTTTTATTCATTTAAAAGGTAAAATATAATTTCTATTATTCTGAGGACAGCTGTGTCCACATTAACGCTCCCACAAGTACACCCACTAGCCGCACACACACCCAGCAGTGCCAGGGGAATTCTTGTTTTTATTAGAATTGTTATTATAGCCATAGCCGTCGCTTGCATACAAATACAGGCGCAGGCGACAATGCACGTCGCGTACAAAATTCTATTGTCAAGTGCAGTCGGGCGAGTGCTGTGGCAGTTGCACATGCAGCACATGCAATACCCTTGCCACGAAAAGGGTATTGATACTTTAAGTATTAAGTATAAAATAATTAAGTACAAATTAAGCACGCTCAGGGCTTTCCTATGTTTGCATGAAGCTGCTTTGAAGTTACTCTAGTAACAAGGCATTTATAATATTATGTAACTCGTAAAGGGTATATATACTTCGGTGTGTCGAGGGAATAGCTTCCCTTTTTTTTTTTGGTTGTTATCGCTGCACTTGCTCAACTTGTGGCTGGCATGGCTGATGGCCATTGTTGTGGCAACTGCAGCTGGCGAGGCAGCAAACAAGCCGAATACAAATCGAGCCGGCTAATTTGAGCGGAAAATGGAAGACGAAAAAGTAATACAAATGGAAAAGGGAAAATGGAGAATGAAAAATGAAAAATATGCAACACCCACAGCTGAGAATTGAAATTTTCTCGCGGTTGGCAATAGGAAAATGTGCTTGGGAAATTACCTTAAGAGGTGCGCCGGGACACACACTCATACACACCTGTGCTGCAGCTCTTGCCCCCTGGACCAATAAAATATATGCATGCACTAAGCGCCGCTGCAATCGAATGTGAAAGGCTTTCCTCTCCAAGGAGGGCCGCCGATCAAATAGAAAGCCTGCGCTTTAGGAGAGATCTTTTAATATTTCTCTGATCGACTTATTGCTCTTTAACGACCATTAATCAACGATTCCTGCCAGGCGGATAATCTAAGCTGAGACTAACGTGGGCGGCCTTTCACCCAGAGCCAGGAAAATCCAGCTCAGATTTCAGCAAGCCGCTCGAACGAACCACTTCAGGTCCATTCACTTGGCCAGGCACACACAAACATGAGCTGTGAGCCTCTGGTCATTTGTGGGTCATGTGTATAAACAGCAAACAGCCAGCCGTAAACTGCATAATCAGCAAACTATCACAAGCAGCAGTAGTAAGCCAAACACGACTGGCCAGTCACATTACGATCAGCGCCAAATTGGGTAATGAGTGCACAGGAATTTAATTTAAATTAAACATAAATATTATATCTTGAGAAAGATTTATTAAGAATAAGAAAAGGTTTGTCAGACTTTAAAACGGATTAGATTAAAGATATGAAACTAATTAAAGAAACTAAAATCTTAGACAATACTAAAATGTACCGAACACAATCTTTTGATGAATATCTATCAGAGTTATATGAAATCTTCCAGAAAACTATATATTTTTAGTCTGAAAAATGACAGTAAACTTTTATTTTCTCTGTGTGGTAATGCAATAGCTGCAAAGTTGCTGAATTTCGCTTTGCGAGCAAGTGAAATTGAACCTTTGAGCGGAAATGGGAAGCGCCTCGGCGACGTCATTGTCGATAATATTCCATTTGGGGGCTGTGAATGAATTTGGCGAGTTGTATTCGGTTGTTGCCATGGTTATACTGACGTGACATGGAGGGGTCTTAAAAAAGCAGGGTGCCTGCCCTTCTGCAGCTGATTTACTTATTTAAGTTATTTTCAGTACACATTTCGCTTCCATTTATAACGAGCTGCACTTGACTCCAATTACTGTTTACTGTTTACGGATTTATGCTTGCTTGAGCGGAAAACACATATACGGGGGTTGCATTCAATATATGACAGAAGTTTGGCTTGGAAAAAGTTATTAAAAACTCGGCTGCATCTTCTTTGTTTGCGGCAATACTTGTAGTGTGTGGGGCAACATGAAACGAGCAGCGTAATACGGATGTTGCATGCGCCGTGGAGATAAGACAATGCAATTGTTTGCACTTAAATTGAGTTTAAAGTCGTTGAAAGTCTGTAACACAGAGCAATTTAAACGATAAAAGAACAGGAAGAAGACTTTAATGGAAAAATTACACACAGAAAGCTTAAATGAATAGGGGTTTTGTCTATTGTCTAAGATTTTCAATCATTATGAACTTTTTAAAACGCATTTCATATTGTTAAATTAATTCTTTCTACCTCGGTTCCGCTTCCAAGGTAACAGGAATAGAGAAAACCGCGAAGGTGTCTCAGAGAACAGCGAGAAGAAACTCGCTCGTTCGCTACTGCTTGTACAATGCAGGCAAAGCGTAGTAGAGAGAGCTAAGGCAAGCGGTTTTAAGAGAACAAAAACTGCTCTAGTAATTAAAGCAAAAAATGCCAAATGAGGCGTTTCATTGTATCCGTTTTTAATCGATTTCAATCAGAATGCAAGAGCAGCTTGCTGCAAACAATACAACAATTAGTTATAACTCAATAACCACCACGGATGACAGCTCGACATTTTCTGTAATTAGGTTGATCAACCCACGTCAAGGGAGAAAGCTCGGTGCGTCATCCGATATGCTGATTCAGTCGCAGGCTCATCGCAGCCAACCGCAGCTACACACAATCACCGATAGCCCCCATCCAATCACTGACATAGATGCAATTATTGTATGCAATTGTTGCCACATCAGCTGCATTGCGTGTGGCACTAAATGGGGATGGATATCGAGACCACAATGATGCCGCCTCCCTCAATCACTCTGTCATTCAATCACGGCAATCAACGGACACGTGCTGCCCGACCAAAATCGAAATCAGAAACAGCCACATCTACGGTCCATCAATGCCATTTAGAGTTAGGCACTTGTTGCATGCTCATTGGGGATATTTTGTTACTAGGGGACGCGGATTTGTATTGCGAGTTAGACTTACCATTGCGTGAAACATCGAGCTCGACGAGATTTTCAAAGTTTTGTATATCCGGCGGCAGGCGTCCAATTTCATTGTCACTCAGGCCAAGCTTTCTCAGGCGATGCAATCTGAAGAAATTCTGCAAGCACGGAAGAGAGAAGAAACAAGATTTAGACCTCAGCACGACTCTCGAGAGCCTTTCCAGACAAAAGCCATTGCATCTCAGTTAGGTTCGTTCGTTCGTTCGCTTCGTTTTCGTGGTCATAAATCTCCCAGAGGTTGTCATTTGTTAGAGCCGTGACCCGTCCACCACCAGTCAGTTTACCATTAGAATCACCCAGGGTTGCCTCCTCCTTTTCGGCCAGCCACAGCGCTCCAGCTTTCCTTTCGGCCCAGACAGAGGAGACATGTCGCCAACAATTCATTTATGAAAATCACGACTTCGATTCGAATTTCGAAATAAATTATGTTGGCGCTCCACGGACTTTCCAAAGTGAAGGGTGCCTAGGAGTACCTATGGAGTGTGCCCGCATCCCAGCCCGTACCTCCACCATCTGACCTTCCTGCAATGTGGAGTACTCATCTTGGAAAGAAAGTTACCGACTCGCTGAGTCATAGACCTCAAGGTTAACAGCCGCCGTCGACGACGCTGCTTTCGGTTCTGCCACCGCGATTTTTATCGGCCATTGTTGTTGGTTCTTTCTTGGGGCGACCCAACAAACCCAACAAAAAGAAAAAAGAGCAGCGGCCACCAGAATAATGAAAATAATTCGTAGTTGTGGCCGTAAAGTTTATTAAATTCTTTCTATTTTTTGTTGTGCTCTTTGTTTGTCCCACATGACAATAGAAGTGCCGGCCAAGTGCTGGGAGTTGTTGACCCAGTTTTTTTTTTTTGGGCACTGAACAAGCGAATTCCGCACCTCGGACAAGGCCTGACTGCCACCAGCTTTGGCCATTTTTGGACTTACAACAAATCGAAAGGAATTTAAGGAACGGCTGCCCATAAATCCAACTGAGTTCGGACATAAGATATCACATGGAAATGATTTGCAGAACTTTTAAAATTTTAATATACTTTAGAATTTGTCTGGGATGTGATAAATAATTAATTGAAATCAAGAGCCATAATCTATAGTGATTTAATTTATAACTTAAGTATAGATACTTATATTCTTGAAACAAATTAAATGTAAAAATCAACAAAGACATACATAGTATATATTTCTCAGAGAAAGAAACAAAAAACTCTGTCTGAAAATAAGATAACAATTACCTTTTCATAAAACCCAACATCAAGGTTATCTTAAGAACACGTTTAATTTAATACTTTTCCCCCAGTGCAAGTTTCTTGGAAAGTCAATGTCAGAAAAAGCATTGGTTTGCCTAATGAACAAGGGGCTCTTTAAAGACAAAGCGGCTTAGACTCCATTAGTGTCAGCTGCATTGCTTTCGTTGCTTTTGGCCACCTACAATGGCCATGTTCTTTTTCCTATTTATGCAGACAGAAAAAGCGAAAAGCCTTTCAACAAATCATGCGTCAAAAAGTTGCAACTGTCAGCGACAAAGGCAGGCGCAAAAAAATGCAGGAAGACAGCAGCGCCGGCCAAAAAGGGGGGGAAAAAACAAAGCTTGCATATGAAAATGGCCAAAAGAGGGTGGCAAGGGTGACAAGGGTGCCAGCGGGAGAAGGTGGACGACTGGCCGAGAGTGCAACAAAAGCGGAGAAACAAAACGAGGACAAGGCATGACGACAATAAAAATGAATGCGAATTGCAAACTTTTCGCCAAGTGCTGGCACAAAAGACACCCAAGCCACCGGCCCGGCCCGCCCCCTTGGCCCAAACAACCCACGCTGCAGCTCCGCAGCATTGTTGTGTGAGTGCGCACGTACATGTACATGTCTTCGCCCGTCACTCTCCTTGCATGGCCATAAATTACCGGCCGGCAGACCGGCCGGCTTATAGCCAAGAGTGCAGAGTACGGAGCACCGAGTACTACCAGTTTGTCTGCCACTCGAGCGCACATACACACGCCTCGGGATAGACTCACTCACTCAGGCAGCACACTTTTACTATTGTATCTAGTCGGAGCAGGCGCCCAGCAAGTGGCAATAGCCGGCTTTTAGCCCGGCCAACAACGGCGGCTGCTGTTCGCTGTTCGCATCGGTTGCATCACCGAGCGAGCGACACAACACCGTATGAGCTGCATGTGCATAATTCGATTTTAAGCCTAGTTACTTTATCTGGGATGCCGTAAACGAAGCTCCAACAAAAACAATTCAATTTGGCATTGTTAAAGTCCCGGGCCCGGGCCCGTTCGGTCGGAAAACCAATTTGTGCTGCCTAAAAGCCATACTAATGGAGCCTGCCCGGTGGGTCGGCCAATTCCTGATCCAGAATATAATGCAATTTGAGGGGAGAGTGCGAACCGGACCATGACCCGGGCGCGCTTCGCTGCTCGCCAGCAATGTTTTAATGTGCCCCAGTCAGTATCTGCAAGTGTAATCTGTTTTCGTATCCGAATCCGAGTCCGCGCATCCGACTGCCCGAGTCCGAGTCCGCCGATGTATCTGGCTCACTCACACAGCGGGGCAGCACACGCATGTACAGACATAACCGCACTCGCGAGTGGTGTGTGCATGTTGCAAATGACTAGGCGCCCAGCAAGCATCGCACTCGGCCCGAAACGGGTTCTAGATACATTTCGGCTGCGAGTATCTCTGCGAACGCATCTACACAGCCACGGCCACGTAAACCAGCTGAGCTAGAACAGCGCAAACCAGGCAACGAACCAACAACATTCAACAGACAGACAGACAGCAGCAATTATGTGCAGAGCTGGAACTGAAGACTCCGACTACGTTTAGTATTTCACGCCGCAGTGAAGATACAGATACACAGATGCACTCAAAGAAATGCAAACGAACTTTAAATTGCAGGTAAAGAGTACAAAGTACCAAGTTCCTAGTCCCTGCCAAGGCAACTCTAGGTTGCTATTAGTCTTTTCTATGAAACTCAAAAGTAGCTCATACTCAATGTTCTAATGATAATGTTCGTTTCGTGTCAAGCAGACTTTTCTTCGAGTGAAGCTGCAACAACAGAGGAGTCGAAAAATATACAAATATGTGTAATCGTCGAACAAACACGACACGAGCTTCTCCAGTGGCATCCGCCGAAGGAATCGCATCCACTGCCTCGCTGTATCTGGGCCCCTGGTCCAATCTGTACATCTTCATTTTTCCATTTGCCATCGCAGGCCAAATATCTGAGAATCTGTTCGTTTGTGTGTGTGGCTTTATGCATTTGTCATGCCAACAACTTTCTTTATGGCAGCCTGCAGACGCTGCAGCCAGCCACCGGATAAAAAAAGCCAACTGGAAGTCAGCGGAAAAGCACTTAAAACCGTTCGTTCCTCGTTTCCCAAACAGCTGCTTGGAAAATTTAGTATCTTTCAGATGCAAATACAGAAATTGCAACGCCATTGCCATATGAGGCGCCATATATCTAAAAGCTACAGCATCCTAGCCGAATCTCGGCTAGCTGGGAGAAATGTACTTTGGGTAAATAACTTTTTAAACAGCTGCAAACAAACTCAGAGAGCAGCTCCAGCTCCCGGCCAGGTAATGTTTGATACAAAAGCCTTCAGAAACAATTAAGTGGAAAACATTTATTTATTTATAGGCAAACCGGTTTCCACAAGCTCCCAGTAGTGGATAGAATACAACAAAATAAGCGATGGGGAATGCGAGAGACGAGCGTGGCTTAGTGTAACGAAAACGAAATGAAAAACTCAAAACAAATCGAATGAGAAATTCCACAAGTTAAGTACAGTTCGACTCGAGGCTCGAGGATGCCGATAACTGTGGTTTAATAATGTACGTAAATCATAGCAAGCTCGTAAAATCGGAAAATTGATGGCTAACCAAATGATTATTTAGGAAACAAGTAATGGAAAAAAATCAACATGTGATAAAAGTAACCTATGACTTTAATTTCCTTAAAAAACATAACTTTCTTCGTTGTTTATAACAAACAGTGCTAGAGTGCTAGATAATTTATAGTTTTTCTACATAATCTAAAAGTATTATTTCTGAAGGTGAAGACTGTGTTTTTGTTGGTTTATTTAGAACCTGAATAAAACCACTATGAATTGATGGCCCAAGTGTTGGCCAAGCTATATTGATGACCCAAAAGTTGCCAAATCAAAGGGGGGTTGGGTATCTTTTTGGGGTAGCCAGGTGTTGAGCCAAGTTGTGCGGCGACTATTGCGCTCACTTAGCCAAACTCACTAAAAGCGGTGCGACGCCATTTTAGATTCTTGCTGGCTGTTTTCGTAGCTGTTGTCGAGTTCGCTGTGTCAGGTACGCGATTACTACCAAATGATGTCATTGCCGTCGCTCCGCTCTTGTTGTTGCTTCGCTCTTTGTGTGTGTTCAATAGCCAGACTGCCGGTTAAGTTTTTCACAAGCGCCCCCACCTCCTCCCACCGTCGCCGAAAGGCACCTGCTCTGGTTCAGGTTTCGGCGGGGGCCTGAAAAGCAAACGACGAAAGTCGGAAAAGACAGGAAGGTTGGCCCGGCCGGGTAAGCAGGTTGAACCTCAGGCCCATTGGGGCAATGCCAGGCGATAAGGTGATTACTCGGTATCTTATCTCAGAGCGTGACTAATTGGCCCAAATGAATGGGGCCAGTTGGGCCTGTGAATGGTGGGTGGTATGCCAGTGGAGAGGCCAATTTTCTGGCCGCATTGAGACCATTGTGTCTCCTTGGGGTAGGTTCCAATAACTCACCGCTGGAGAGCACTAATCGAGGAGTTGCATAATGCAAATCGCTTGCAGAGCAGAAGACCATACCAGAGTTAAAGAGACCCTTTAAATAATTGCGGAAAATGCAGAATTTAAAGCTGCATTTTCCCATTCAATTGCCAACTCCGTCTGATGAAAGCAAACGAATGCCAGGAGATTGAAACAGATTGTCGCTGAGTTAGTAACGAGTCCATTCAGGTCGCTACACACAAACAAAAAGTTCATTTCCACGAATATAAGTTCGAATTATTGTAACCCGAATACAGGTTACAAAAAAGGGATCAAATTAAGAGGGTTTTATATATTTTTTTAAGTTTTAAAAGCTATAAATATGTTTTTAATGAATATGTTTTAAAATCATAATTTAAGCAAGACTGATGATTCATTTTGGAATGCCAGACAATCAGTGATCTTTTCATAAAATTTCTTTGCGTGTTCTCCCTCCCCACTGGTCGTCGATGCTATGACAACGCGGAAATTGTGTGCCGCTCTCAACAATCCAGAAAGGGTTGAGAACGGCTCGCCATTCCATCAGCAGAAGCTAAACTGAAGCAACAATCACATCCGCCGCCGCTGTCATTCGTTTAGCATTCAACCGAACTCAGAACATCATCATTATATGGAAGTCTTGTCGTCCATTGTGGTTGCTCCTCTCCCGCTGCTTGCTGCGGGAAAGCAACATGTAGTCGCTGTTGCTGCTGCGGCTGCAACATGTGGCCGTTGAACGCTGCTCCAATAAATGCTGGCTCTGCATTTGCATTAGAAGTTCATTAGTGAGTGCGGCTGGCCGTGGCAGAGACTTGAGGGAAGCTGCATGGAGACTCGAGGAAGGCCTAATGAAAACTGACCGACGGCAGACGGGAAGGAAAGGAGCTGATGGCTGACCGCAAATGAATTGCAACGACAGCCGCCACCCGCCCACCACTTGTTGCTATGTCAACGAGCCACTGTTTATGCTTGTTTACTTGTTTATTTACCAGCGGCCGGCGTCGCGGAAGACCGCTGGCTGGCACTGCCAAATAAATAACCAGAATTATTCACAACCCAATCGAAATAATTCGGAGATGCGCGCGAGCGAGCGGCCATGGGAGCCACACCCAATTTGTGGGCATTATCGGGGCACTTGGCCACTAATTAGAATGCTGCACATGCCGGAGCCTTTGATCTGCCTGCCTGTCCCGACCCGCGTTGCGTAATTGCAGATTCAATTATGCATGTACTCTCTCCATTGTGGCTGCACTGTCAAAGAACCCCGGCCAGAGTTAACTCGGCCCAACGCAGCCCACTGCGCGCGGCTTTTCCCCCCATTTCCCCGCATTAATTAAAGACTTCCGCTCGGCCGGGGAACCTCTTTTGTCGTAATTGTTGTCTTGGTAAATGGCGATGCTCCAGCAGATAGCTGCCTCGCTGGCTGACCAAAGGAGAATGGCCATTCAGGGAAGGATGAAGATGATGTTGGGTTGAGAGAGGAAGGACCGGCCCTGGGCGGGGTCAACGCACCCGGGGATGCAAATTACGTGCCCAGCCATCAACCCCTTAAGCTTAGGACCGACGACACCGGCGGTGGGACAAGTTTGCAAACATAAAGCTATCACCGCCAGACAAGGCCGTTCTGTACAGAGTTGTCGCGATAACCAAGGGGTTTGAGCAGATCAAACAATCCATATCGGAATGCCCAGCAGTCTATTGGCATTTGCTTTTATTTTTTTCCTAGGAACTCATTTTGTTTTCTTGGAAACTGATCTAGATTGAGGGGAATACAAACAGAGACATGTTCTTTTTGCTTTAGCTTTAATTTGCATTTTATTTTGTTATAAAAGAATATAACAAAATCATCTCGTTTGTTTTTTAGAAATTTAAATTCGACTGTTGCTCTCGCAACGAACCCAGTTTGCCTTCGTTTTTGGAACATAAACACTGCATCTATTAATATTTAATTTTCATTTAGCATCTACCCACTAAATTCTCACCCCCACCTAAGCTGACTTGACGAATTTATTCAATTTCCCACACACTTTGAACTATGACATTTGCAGGTTAGCACCAGCACCCAGGCCAGGCGTCCCAAAGTTCAGATTCAGTCAGCTCAGGTTGATTTTCCCGGGCCGCGGTCGAACTTCTTCAACTCAAACTTTTCCAAGACGAAGTACTCCCAGTTTGAATAACCTCGATTTATGAATATACCTTTAAATTAACATCTTTCTGTCAGTTAACCATGGAAAATAACAATAATTTAGCATGAGTTCGGTCCATTGATTAAATAAATTTTCCCAACTGAGAATCAATATTTTTGTGACTGAAAGCCCTTGATGCCCCACAGTTCCCCAGAGTTCCAACTCACCTTGGGCAAGTCGCGAATGTGGTTGGCGTCCAGGAAGAGCTCCTCCAGGGTGCGCGAGTAGCGCAGGATCTCCTCGGGCACCTGCGGTAGGGAGCAGTGGCGCTTGTCCACGAACTCCACCTGCCGGTTGCAGCCCTTGAAGATGGGAATGCACTTGAACATGCTGCTCGTCTTCGGCCGCTGCGGCTGCTGTTGCTTCTTCTTCGACGTCGTCTTGCTTTTTTTTCTGGTTCGGGGGGGTCAAGAAGGGGTCGCAGTTGCTGTGGCTGCCTTTGATTCGTATTTGTCGCAGTTGTTGTCTCTTTAAACTTGGCTCAAATCACACTGACGGACATTGCCAGACACTTTCCACGGGCCTAGGCTTATCGCACACGTTTTGCCCACATTTTCACCGCACAATTTTTGGGGGCTGCAATATTATTTATTTTTTTCTTGATTAATTTGGAGTTTTTACGCATTACGTGGCGGCCTTACGTTACGCAAAAACGTAGGCCTTTGCCTGGCCTTGCCATTTGCTTTGTTGTTGCGGCTCACTGGAGTTTGTTTGAGCGCGCCCGAGAGAGAGAAAGAGAGTTGAAGCGGTAGCTTGGCTCGCTCTCTCTCACTTTATGAAAAAGAAATGTGCTTGTGTGCGTGTGCTGTTAATAAGCGGAATAATGAATAATAATCAATTCTAATTGTCAATTGGCTGGAATGCCATATAACGCATTTCATCACGTAGTTGGCAACGCGACGCAACGCATTTGTTGCTTCCTTTCCTTTTCCACACACACACACGGACACGGACACACTCGACATTCGAAAAAGTTAACAGCGAAGGGGTCTAGAATGGAGGAATTGGTGAAAGAAACTTAAGCGGCACAAAAGCGGAAAATTATTATTAACGCGACACACCCAAACAGACACACGCACACACAGATAGCACACACCAAGCCGGGCCTTGGAATTGGAAATACTTTTGGGCGATATTTCCCACTTTAGAACCACTGTGCAAGGCGGCGTATGTTTTGGAATTTACAAGCACACACACACGCACGTTGCGCTGCATGCTGCGCAACAACAAAACGCTGGTCATAGGCGGCAAAAAATCTACAACAACAATGGCAGTAAGCCAAAGAGAGGGCAGGAAAGAGAGCGAGCAAGGCGGAGGGAGAAGGAGACTTGGCGTTTTTTTCTAGTTTGCTTAGTTGCCTCTTCGCTTTTTTCGCATTTTTTTTGCATTTTATCGCGTTTTTCGCACATTTTAACCACTTACAAAGTGCAGGGCGCGTAACCGAGTATTTACTGTAGCAGGCTACAGGGGCAACACAATATATCACACAAAACACGAACGAACACACACTGACTTATACGCACACACGCCCACGCAGCCGTTTGATATTTAAGCGAAGCTAAACCGTAAAATCAGGTGAATTTGTTTTTTTATTTGCAGGAAAAAAACAGGATAAATCACGAGCGTGAGCGGCCAAAAGCGCCGTTGTTTCAGTTTTTATCATCCGCCCGCGCGCAACAACAAGACCGTTCGATTTTTTTCTTTTTTTTAACTGTCTGATTGCGCAGTGTGCCCGCCGGTGGTTCCTTTCATAGTGCTGCAAATTCGCCAGAAAACTGAGTGTATTTCCTCTTAAACGGCAACTGAGTACACTAAAATAGCTAAACAACGCGCGAGACATTTGGCGTTGCCAGACTGGGCAAGAAAAGTTTTCATTTTACGTATTTTTCCACGATCCAAGCTCCTTGATGCAATTGAAAAGCCACAGACTAAACTCTAATTTCAGGGGAAACGCATTGAAAAGTCTCGAGACGGGGTATTTTACCCTCACTGTCAAGATTCGTTCAAACCTCTTACAATTGCAATTAAATGTATTAAGAACTTACGCAAAAACGTAAGTAACCGTTTTTTTTACGTAAGAAAAATGGTTCGAGTCAAGATAGCGCCCGTTTGACCTCACAACTTTTTCCAAGCAAAAAGCAGTTCATATGCAAAGAACTTTTCAGGTTCAACAATTTCCCGAATTTGGACAAAGCAGTGTAAAGCAGTGCAGTGTATGCAAAAACAAGTAACAATGAATATTTACCTTACATAAGACTGTAAATATTTTACAAATATTAAGAAATCTAAAAACTAAATTATTAACTAAATAAAACTTGATTTTCAAGTTTATTTAGTAAACAGTAAAGCAGTAAAACTAAAACTAAAACTTTAAACTACTAAATTTAGAAAAAATTTATTTCTAGAGAGTAGGCAATGCGCAAAAAAGAAAAATAATAAACCAGCAAGTGCAACTTTCCGGCCGTTTGTGGTTGTCCCTGCAGCTGTTTTTCTTGTTGCTGTTGCTGGTGGTTGTTGTTGCTGTCGTTGCTGGTTGCAACTCGCAGGGGCCACTGACAAACACAGCTGTCGAGTGCGGCGCTTAAATGGCAAGTAAACTGCAGCCGAGCGTTTGCTTTGCTAATTTTGCAGGCCGCCTTTGGAGGGGCACACGGCGCCTCCTTGACAATTGTGTGGGCGTGTGGATGGCGGCAAGGTGCCAGGCGTGGGCGAGGGCGTGGCTGTAGGCGGGGCTGTGCACTTGCTGCTTATTATTTGCACTCGGCAAGGCCAACAGCATAATAAATTGGGCGGCTGAAGGAGCAGGAAGGGAGCGTCTTCTTCTGGGGTGAATCGGAAAATCTTTTATTCATGAATGCCGCCGCGCCTTCCCTCCCCCCACTGCCCCCACAGTGCGTCCATAAAAATTGCACAATTTGAAGCGCCTCCTGCCCCGCTCCCCGCCAAGTCTGAGACGTATGTATGTCCAAAAAAGAAAAAAAAAAGGAGAGGTGAAAAAAGAATTTACGCGCCTCGGGCGGCTCTCTCAAGGATTTCGGCAATGGCTCTCCTGGTCGCCCCTGCCCCAGCTGCTTCTCCGGCACGCTGCAGGCGATAGTTGCATAAATCATAAAAGCCCCGTTCGCTGTTGTCCTTGCTGCGAGCTCGCTCCTTGCTCCTTCGGCTTAAACTCCGCTCGCTGCCTGAGCAGGACTTTACGACACTTAAGCAGCGAGTGTGGGCGGGGCTGGGCGGCGTTGAGCCTTGGAAAGTGTCTCCAAATGTCTGAATTTGATTGCGCGGCCACAACAGCGGCTTGCGAAGTGCCACCTCATCTCCTCCGCCACGGAATCCTTCATCCGGCCGCTCGGCATTTAACGGGTTCAACTCCCCTCGATATACTTCGCGCACTTATTTATGAAGGTCTAAAGGTGTCCTAAAAAAAGGCTCCTCCTGCTTCCGCTTTTTTTTCCGGTAATGGTAGATTCCTTGCTTCAAATTCTGTTACCGGAACGTGTGAGAAAACCCGGAGAGAGAGGTGCAGGCAGTCAGGGATTTTCAAGTTACGAAATGATGGAAAAGAAGGATTTTTTAGCTAAATTTGGTTTAAAGTGTCCTTAAGCATTTTAAGTTTTCAGGATAAGGACAAGTATTTTTATTAATATTATCTTTTGTCTGAACAAAATCGAATATTTTTCTAAGATCCATCTATTAATTTTAATATTTTTATTATCATTTGATTTATATTAAGTTCAAGTTTACCATGAAAACCGTTGTAAAAAATTAGGATATTATTATTAAGATATGTGTTCGATCGGGGGCTCCTATGGGTTATCAGCACCGACTGTATTCTAATTTTTGCTAATGGGAAGCACTGAAACATATTTTAAAACATGATTAGACTTACATTCTTAGACTTACATTCTATATGTATACCAAATAAATATTTATTTTTTTTATTTATCTTAAGCTAAAAATGAGTGTTAAACAATAGCTAACATTCGGTTTTGATGCATAGCAACTTAGGCCTTCAGCTCGGGACTTGAATAGGTTTGTGTTTAAATAAAATTATACCCAATAAATAAATTTATACAATTTATATAAACCAAAATAACTATTGTAGCTTCATAGAGAGCCTTGTTAGGGCTAACTTTACATCATAAATATAAGTTTTTAGTGCATTTTCAGCAACTCCAATTCCACTTAACCAATAAGTATTATAATTTGTTCAAGTAGACATATATTAATGCAGTTATTTGAGCCACATTCACGATGCAAGGGCTTGATTGGCCCCGTTACGGCTTGATCCGGCCACCTGGCAGCACTCGCTCTCGTGGAGCCCAGGCTTCCCCCTCAGTAGCAGCAGCAGGAGCAGCAGCAGGGGTCAGGAGGGCCACGCACTTAATTTATGACTCGCCGTGCAATAATTCAAAGTCATAGGCCTCCAGAGACCATTCAGGGAGCACTCGACCACTCATTCGCTCAAGGGGGCTCCTGGAGATGACTGGAGACTGGAGGCAACACCTCGCGCGATGGTTGTGTGGGGGGGAAGCAAAGCTGCGGCTATGGAATTTTTAATTAAAATATTAAAGCATTGGCTGGAAGGTGTTTTTAATCTTGCGAAATTGTTTTAATTGTTATTTAGGATTTGTAGCTCATGGTGGGCCGCGATGGCGCTGATGGCCGTGTCCTGGTCTGCCTGTTGGCGGTGCTGTTTGTGGTGCAATTTATGTGCGCCTAATTAGAACAGACACGGCGGTGTCAGAGGTTGTTTCTGGCTTCGCTGTTTTCATTCCGTTACTTACTCCCTCTCTTTTGGTATTTTTTTGTGTTTGCCTTATACAAAGCCGCTTCATAATTACCATATTTTCAAATTACCATTGGCCAAGTGCGTCCTGGGAGCCGGGCCCTGGCCATGGCCGCCATTTTCCTTGGCCCCGCGGCCATAAAAGCTAATTGTATGTGTGCGTGGCTCGGCTCAAAGAATGCGGGGCAAAGGTAGGTCCTGGGCATGATGTTGCTCGGTGATTTATATTTAATTGTTGTCATTATGGTCATCAAAATCGTGTGAAGTTCCACGGCCCCGGAGGATGAATGAGCGGAATGGCTGGGCTGTTGCCTGGGATGATGGAGTGCCTCAGCTGCCGCTGCCTCTGCCGCTGCTGCCGGGGATTCTTCGAGTGTTTCCTGGGTCAACACGCTGACAGATGTCTAATTGCTGGCCAAGTTTCCTCGTGGCTCGGCCAGGCCTCTCTTGCGGCTGATAAGAACTTAAGAGTTTCCTCTCTTATGGTTTTCCAAAGAGCTGGGAAAATGATGGAAGTGGAACAGGCGAGAGCCTCGGCGCATGCCTTGGATCCATTTCAGAGAGAAAGAGAGTGGCTTGGTGGATTGTTTTGGTTTTAAATCGAGTTTGAGCCGAGTATTCGATGTGGATATTCCATAAGTTAAATTGAATTAAACTCGGCTTTGACTGGGTCTTGGCCGAGTTATTCTCACACGAAGCACTAGTGGCACTGGAGTGACGCAAATATAATTGAATGGATGTGTATTTGATTATGCAATTTGTGCCTCAAGTGTTCACGGAAAGTCAATTTGCCGCCGGCAGTGGCTCATCGGCATTCGGCGAAGCACCGCCTCCCCATGCATTTTGTGTTTTTTAATTATTCATAAAATAAAGCGAGCACTTATTTGTCTGATTAATACAATTTCCCATTTCCCAACCGGCTTTCCCTCGCTGCTTATCGCTCTGCATTGACACAAATTAAATTAAACGCGTTTTTCTGGCCCGTGCTGGACATCAACGTGAACAGCACGCGAACTATATTCATTAGTAGCATTAATTCAATATGAAATTCCTTTTCTCATTTGTTTTGATGCCGCAGCCACCAGTAAGCGATTGTGTTTTAAATTGATTAT
The DNA here is from genome assembly GCA_008042475.1 of Drosophila kanapiae. Lineage (NCBI taxonomy): Eukaryota > Metazoa > Arthropoda > Insecta > Diptera > Drosophilidae > Drosophila > Drosophila kanapiae. Next base: position 427,245 of record VNJM01002016.1, on the reverse strand, counting down.
TAATTTAAATGCGCTTTATATCTGTTCATGCGGGGCTTTACTCTTTCAGCGGATAAATAAAATGTATCGCCGTTTAATTTTGATATTTTTAACAAACCAATACACATTAGTTTACGGTACAAAATAGGGATTTGAAATGTATCCGATTTAAGCTATAAATAATGTTTAGACACACTTGATATTTAATGTTTATGAAAGGAGATAGGAAAGAATATATTTTATTGAACTGGAATATATATTATTTAACTGAAATGTATTCTAAAAATATTCATATTTCCTATTTATATTTAAAAAGTATTTATAGGCTAAATAAAATGCTTCAGTGAGTTTCTATGTTATTCGTTTTTTTCACATTTTGTATTTATATTTAAAGGGTATTTTAAAGCCAAATAAAATGCTTTATTTCTGGCCACAGTTTTAATTGACTTATCGCATAGTTGTGGCCATAGTTGTTCCCTTTGTTCCTCATTTATTTACAAGCGTTTGTTATTAATGAAACATGGCAATCGGCGGAATGACTGGCGTTAATGTAATTTCCTTATTTCAACAGTTGCAACCGGCTTTCGCAAATTATCCCAGCGCCAACAAGGTAAACAAAATACATATATATATATATAGAAAAAAAATAAGCCATTTACTGGCAGGTTTGAGGCAAAACGGTGGCCTATTTCCCACGCAAATGGTTTGGGGGGAAAAACAAATTACTTTGAGTTTGTTTGTTTTGCAAAAAATATATTTTTTCTGGCCCGGGCCTAGACAAAAGCGCCCCGAGATCTAAATAGGGCTTCGTCATTTGCAAATTCGACAGTTTTCTTTGAGCGTATCAAATCGTGGCATAAACAGCAACACAGCCACAACGACAGGCAATCACAGGTAGTAAAAATCGGGAGCCCACGTAAGTATCTAAATTTGAGCTCCCCCAGAGTCCCCCGCTCCAATAAATATGAGCTGGGGAAATAAAATATCTCTCATTAAATGATGACAGGAGCAAATATGAAAACACGCCCGAGGCAGGGAGTTACGGCTACGGTTACCAATCGCGATGTGGGCCCTGTTTTGGGGCATTAATTACAACTGTCTAGATACGATTCGGGGGCGGCGGATGGCCAACAAAGGTACTGAGATGAGGTGGCCGGGCTAAAACAAATATTTAAGTTGATTGGGCGGGCGCGCAAATGCAGAAAGTTTCCACTCAAGGAGTTCACCAAATTCGCATAAATTCAATGCGTGCCAGGGCAGCCGTGAACTTTTTAATGTATTTTAAAACACTTTCCACTAAACATTTTAAGCAAACTGCTTTTCGCCCAGCCTCCGCCGCTGGTTGCCAAGTTGACTTCCTGCGAGAGCGCCAAAGTTTTCGCTCCTGCTCCTCCTCGGAGTTGCAGGCAAAATCCCACGGAGGCTGAAATCAAGTATTTCATTTTGGATTCAACTGCTGTCCGGGCAGTGCAACAACTAAATGGGCTAGCCCGGGCAAGTAATTCAAGTCGGGGATCAAAACCGAAGCCGGCAATACCCTATGGTCTCTAAGGGTAAAAACCAACAAGGAAAATCTTTAAATATATTATTTGTGTGCTCTCCAAGGGGTGTTTATTGAGACGAAAAGTCCAACATGCTTTATATATCGAAAAACATTGCTTTTTAAAGCAAGGATATCGGATACCAGGTCATTATCATATCAAAAATATTGTACTCTTCGATATATCGAAAATTGAAATATCGAAAAGTATCAGTCAACAATTATGTTGATTTATGACAAACATATCCCATATACAGTGTGGATACATCGATAATTTCTGGCATACCTATTAAGACACAAAGTTCCTGCATTTAAGTGGCTTTAACTTCTAAATTGATATAAGTTTCTTAGGAATAACCTGTTTAAAATCCTAAAAAAAAAGGTACTTAAGTAAACAGAAGCCCCTTAAATCAAAGACAAAAGCGTAAGTTAACATTTAACTGTGGCTACCACTTAAAACAAATGAACTGACAAGTGTTAAGCCCTGAACAATAGTTATCAAGTGACTTTGGCTCAAGTATTATAATTCTGGCGAGTTCTCAAGTCGAATATTTCACGCCTCCTTTAAAGGGAAATTCGAGTTTCGTTGAGGGTCCTGCCATGGCAACGCAGCATCAACGTGGTAATAACAATGCCAGGAATAAGAAAAAGTTCTTGAGCAGTTTTCGGCCACCCCCAAGGCTTCGGCTCCCCTCTCTCTCTGGCCACCCTCCCTTCTGTCAGCTGCCAGCTGAGTTTCGAGCAAGTTTTGCTTTACCGAAAATATATAAACTCCATTTCGTGGGCTTGGTCAGTGTGTCAATGTTTGTTTTATGTGCCTAGGCTAAAGTTATAGTAGTTTCCCAAGAGGATTTCCCTCCACGATGGCCTGCTCTGTCCCGCTTCCGAGCTAGATCCCCAGGGAGGTGAAATTTTTAATTAATTACCGGTTGCCCTCAAAACTAAGACGGTTAATAATTGAGTAAATAGAACAGGAGGTTAACCGGTGATTTCCTCACTTTGGCATTCACACATCAAATTAATAATGCTGTCGGTGCAAAGTCTCTGGCAGAACTTAATTTGTGTGCAGTTTATGATTCGGCCACCAGCTGAGCTGCCTTCCATGGCCGAGCATGTAATTGCATTAATTTATTTTCAAGCTAAATAATCTGAACGAAGGATGGCCAAAACTTTGCCAGTTGCTGTGATCTCTGACCACGACAACAATGCCTCCGATAGCCGGTGGAGAAAGTCTCAGACTTAGCAGTAATTAAAACCCTGAAATGTTAGTCGAATACAATTTGAACTGCAATGAGAATGTTGGCCTGAGAGGGCGGAGGAGAGGCAAACAAAAGTTTTCACATTTGAAATGCAGCTAGGATTTGTTTTAGTTTTTGCTTAGCATTGCTGCCAAATATTTGCAGTGGCTCACAGATTTGTTTGCCACACCACAGGCCGGGCTTGACGGTTGCAATTGGAATTTGCTTTTAATTGTTTTTAATTAAGTATAATTTATTGTGCAAACATCAGAGGGCCTGCCCTTCGGTAGGATCTGGCATTCTGATGCATTCAAAAATTCCCCAGGACAAAGGACAGCACACACTCTTAAACCCTGGCTTGGCAGGCTAAAGGTTTAAGGTCTAGTACTTAAATTTAAATAATAAATGCCATTGAAGCTTACCCTGACGCCTCGCCTAAATGGTTATTGATTTTAGCCCTTAATGAGCTGAATTTTCTATCGAGCTGAGAGGGGTTCTTTTATGAATGGTTTTATTTAGTTTTGCGCCACTTACTCGACTCGACATGCTGACGGACGACAAGTTCCTGCGACTGCAGTCCTTTTTCTTTCGCCTGCTGGGTCTAAAGTTGCTGCAGGAGTCAGTTCCAGGCTGTCGGTATCCGCGGAGAGCCATTGCCTGCATTCTTTCAGTGGCCACTTTCCTGCCTCTAACCATTGCCTTTGGCATAAGGAATATCCAGAATGTGGAGAGACTCACAGACTCGCTGTGTTCGGTTCTCGTCGATTTGCTGGCCCTCTGCAAGATAGGATTTCTCCTTTGGCTCTTTGAGGATTTTAGGTCTCTCATACAGAGGTTTGAGAGCATGCTACAGATGGGTGAGTTGTGTCTTTAATAAATCTATAAATATATTTCATTAAACTGGAAACTATTTGTAGAAATTCACTGGACGCCCTGTGAGCTCATCGTATCCCGGCACAATCAGCGAGATCAGTTCATCAGTACCTTGTACAGCCACTGTTTCATGATGGCTGGCCTCTCCGCCTGCCTGATGTCTCCTTTGTCCATGCTGAGTGGCTACCTTCGAACGGGAGAAATGAAACCAGAGTTGCCCTTTCCCAGCTTGTTGTAGAAATCAACCCCAAACTATGACAGTCTTCTGATCCTTGATTCTTGCAGATATCCATGGGATAACAGCCTCCTGCTTAATTACCTCTTCGCCTATTTGTGGAATGTTTGTGCTGCCCTGGGCGTGGCCCTGCCCACCGTTTGCGTGGACACACTCTTCTGTTCGCTGACCCATAACCTGTGTGCTCTGTTCGAGATTGCCCAGCACAAAATGCTGCATTTCGAGGGTGAGACTCCAGAGGAGACCAGTGAGAACCTGGTGCACATCTTCCAGTTGTACGAGGCCTGCTTGGAGCTGGGTCACTCGTTGAATGGCTACTTCCGGCCGCTCATCTTCGCCCAGTTTGTGGCGGCCTCCCTGCACCTGTGTGTGCTGTGCTACCAGCTGTCCGCCCATCTGATGGAGCCAACCTTGTTGTTCTACGCCGCCTTCACGACTGCCATTCTTGGCCAGGTGTCCATCTACTGCTTCTGCGGATCGAGCGTCAACGAGGAGTGTCAGCGGTTTGCGGAAGCCCTTTATGAAAGCAATTGGCTGCATTTACTAAAGGAGAACCCGCAGGCAGTGAGATCCCTTCAGATTGCCATGATGAGGGCCAGAAGGGGCTGTCTGATCAATAGCTACTTCTTCGAGGCGAATCGGCCGACACTTGTGATGGTAGGAATGGGATTTTGTAACCAACTTTCTTGTAGGAATATTAGCTATCCTTGTGTTAATTTTATAATTATTTATTTTACTATTTATTCTCTTTTAATAAATTTAAACCAATTATTTTCCAGATTGTGCGCAGTGCCATCTCCTACGTGACGCTCCTTCGATCGCTCGCCTAGTCCTGCCGCCCAGCCTCGTTCATTATTCAGGGAGCTGCTGGTTCGTTTAAGTCCGGAAATATTTACAATTATGCTTTAAGCCGGTGTTGTTACAGCCAGTTGGCTAATTAAGCCATGTTAATGGCAATAACTGCTCCGGAAAACCAGTGCTGGCCTTGTTAATGCCTTTTGCATTATTGGCCTTGCTTTCAACCAACCGCCCCAAGCCGGGGACATTGAACGCACGTATACGTAATATTTGCTGCTGTTGCTGTAATTTCTGCATTGTTGTATTGTGTTTGCATTTTTTTTTTTACCATTTTTCGACCTCGCACAACATTGCGGTTGTCTGCACGTGCCGGGCCGGGCCGGTTCAACGATTATGTATAAAAGTGTGACATGGTCAAAGGATTTGGGCGATTTAACTTTGTTTTGTCGATAGACGACGACGGGATTTCCCTTGCCCCTTCCACCTATGTCCGGCTGGCTGCGTGGAGTGTGTGTGTGTGTGGCCTGCACGTGAGTGTGGTCGGGATAAAGCCAATTGCAGTGGCCGGGATTCCAGCGCATCCGCAGGCGGCGCTTCTGTCATAAACTGCACGCAACACGGCGGCTTAAGTTTAGCCGATTTTGTAATTTGTTTGTAGCCACAATGCGTTCGCTAACAGGCTTTGATGTGCACAGAGAGAAAATAGGTTTGGAAATTAAATAAAACAAATATTATATATAAAAACATGATCCCAGGGTAAAGTATGTGGTCTTATGCTGAAAAGAACACTGCGTATATATTTATTCGACTAGTGATGGCAAAAAAATATCTATATATCTATATATCGATACTGTATCAATATTTGAATCGATATTTGAGTATATTTGAATATATATTTGAAATTAAACTTATTTACAATAACTTTTGTTCCCTTGTTGAGCTTAGTTTAAAAATAAAAATAAAATGTCAAGATGGAAGAATAGACTATCTTCTATATTGAAATACTAAATATAATTGTATTTAATTTTGACAAACTGGTAAGAATAATTTTGTTGAGTGTTCAAACTGCAAGGGAAAAGGAATAAAACATTTTGTATGAATTGCAATATGGTTTTATGATTCATTTGCTGATTATGCGATGTACTATGAACTTTTGAAACGATTGACAAAACTGTGTGTAATTGGTGGTGTTGGATCCCTTGTCCCTGGGCGACCTTTGCTCGATGGAGGCCCAAAGTTGGCCAAACAAACAAAATCAAAGACAGTCAACACTTTTGCCATGCCATGGCAAAAGTGGCGAAAAATATACCCCGAGGGCATTGGACTATCGCACAGCCGAGATGTGGGTTCGCCCATTGCCATTCCCCCATTACAGATTCTCGGTAGCTGTCTCGGTTTTGCTCTCTTTCTCCGTTTGATTCTCCGCCTGTGTCCTTTGGCGTGTCGTGTGGCGCTTTGTGGCCCATTGAGGCAAATAGTTTCGGTTTAGTCCAATAATGATGCTATTGCAACAGAGCTTTGCCCGGCTTTCTTTTCCTTCTCTTCTTCGATCTGGGAGCGTGTGGGCTGGTGGCCCGGTGGGTGGGCTTTGGTCCACTTTCATTCAATTGACGCTCTTCGAGTTGAAATGCCATAATAAATTCAATTGTGCCAGTGAGGCCCCCGGCGCCTGTCACTTTGTGTCAGCCCAGGATCGGTTACTGGGAGCTCCCCGAGAGCGCCCCTCCTCATTTATTATTTGGTTTCCTTACATTGTCATAACATTCCCCTCTGCCTTCTCATTTCGTGCCCTTTTTGCTTTTCTTTTCCGTTTGTGTGCGGATGAGATTTTTCCCTTTTTAATTTGGCAATTAATTGAATCAATCGCTCGCACTTCCTTCCGGCCCTTTTGGGCCATTTCTAGCCTCATGCCTTTCGGTATTTTAATGCCGCTAATTTATGTGGTCAATTGTTTTTAGTTTTAACGAGCATTCCCGGTCATTTTTTATTGCCAAATCACCGGACGTTTTGAGCTTTTCCCCCCAACATTTTCCGCTTGCTGTGAACGATGATTTTTCCCTTGTATTTGATGTGGAAAGACTTCCGTTTATACGCCCTATTCGGCAGCAGCAATTATTTCTGTGAACAAACATGACTTTAAGGCCAGCTCAGGACCGGGTCGTACCCTCAATTAGAGAATAAATATCAAATATTGCGTTTACGACCCGAACTGGGCGTTCTATTGTGCATATATGAATATGTATGTGTATATATGGATGGCAAATGAATTCATTTATGTAGATTGCCTGGTAAACGGCCGAGACGGAATAGTTTCAATGGCTACCGGCCAGATGAAGTCATCTTGAGGCGCCTGCCAGTATTATGCTTGAACATTTCTGCAGCGTTAAAGTTTCTTGGCAGGATGCACACACACACACGCACACAGAAAGGTGAAAGACTTTTCGTCGAATGCAGGACGAGCACGGCATTGTACACGAAATTGTTATAAAGAGCTAACCGGATATTTTCGGAATTTTTAATTAATTCGTCTGCTGTGGCCCCAGTCCACCGAGCTACCTCCTGCCCACCTACCTACACACACATCCTGAGCTGTTGTCCGGTCCCGAGCTGTCCTTGTCGCATTTTTGTTGCTGCAACTTGCAAGTCAGCTGCTACATTGTGTGTTCACGTGGAGAAAAGTTCGTTTTAATATCTTGCAAGATGACTCATTTTTATATTTGAATTATTTTTCTTCTTTCAAATAATTTATAGTCTTTCTTTATAGATTTTAGCAAGACGTTTTCTTCTATTTAAAAGATAAATATATAAATTTTTCTTAAAGCTTTTAAACTCTCATATTTTTCTAGGTGCACATATGTTCTATTTTTCTTGTTTTCGCCTTTTGTCAAAAAGCGAGCGAGGCGAGCTGCTACAATTTTCGGCAATTGCTGCTTGCCGTCCTGGCCGAGGCAGGACACACTCGTCCTTCGGCTCCTGCTGCCGCTGGTACACTGCTCCAGCTCCTGTTCCTGCTTTGTTGCTGCTCATTCATTGTGCAAAGTTTGTATAAATTTTTGATTTCTTTACACAAAATGCTGTGCATGTCTCTCCGACTGTCTGATGTCCTGCTGCGCCCGCCGGTTCCAGTGGGGGATGGACTGCGACTCCTCTTGGCTCCCCTTCGCCGGCTGACTTGCCGTCGCACAACACAAATGCCATTGATTGAGTCACATCGCCTGGGCATATAAATCTCCACCGATGGGGTGTGGCACGCTTGACTGCCGTCAGAATTCCGGGCTGCCTACCTTAAAGTTTGCGCCGTGCTGAGGCACTGTCACATTCAACCGGAGAATCAGATTCGGAATCGGAATCGGAATCGGAGTCGAAGTCTGCTGCGGCGTTTGGCGTAACTTGGCCGATGATTTCGTTATTGTTCGATTGACAATAAAAAATCAACTGAAAGTTGCAAAAGGCACAAACTGTCATTGAATTTGCGACACACACACAGCGAGTGAGAGAGAACCGGGGTCAGGTTGGCCAGGATTTGGTTCTCTGGAGTTGTAAGCATATAAAAATAAGTCGCTTGGGGGTTCCCCCGACTCACGCTGCCACACAAAAGCTTTCCAAATTTGTATGCAAAAATGCAATAAGCGAGTGCAGCTTAAATAAAATGCATTTCAATGATTGCATTTTGGATTAAAAACAGGAAAAATAGGGGAGGTTGGTATAACAAGAATAACAACAATAACATGGGAAACTGCCATGTCTCTCTTTGTGCAAACACATTCCCACCGCCCCGCCTGCATACGTATTTATAACAACTTTCCTTTTCCCTCGCATCTGCAGCAGCCAAATGGAACTGACAGACATTGCATATCTCTCAGTTTGCTGCTCAGTTTAGGTTTAATGAAGTGCAAACAAAAATATTTTCAATTAGAGCAAAACCAAGAAAACCAACGACCTAAAACAAAACGAGCAGCAGCAGCAGCAGCAACAGCGGGCAGACAATGGCGAATGCCACTGCGAAAAGGTAAAAGTCGAAATGGCGGCAACATCAGCGGGCAGAACAGGTGAGTGGCATGCAAATGCTGCTGCTGCTGCTGGAGCAACCGAGGTGCACTCACCTTAAGCTAGAAGCTCAGCTGGCTGTCGGCTTTTGGGGCTGGATTGCAGGCGGCTCCTGTCCGCCCCACAGGACTCCCAGCCGACAAAGTGCTGTCAGGCGGCGATCCGATCCTTCCAGATCCCAAAATACCGCCCTTAACCGTTACACGTGCTTGATTTATGCCCAAGCCCTGGAATATTTGGGGGCTTACTGTTCTTAACCAACATCGACTAAACATTCAATAAATAAGGCAAGCAAATTACGATTCGCTGATGTTTTTACGACAGCGACGTGCCCATTTAAAAGTGTTTTTGATTTGTTGCCAGTGCCGCTGGCGGCACATTAAATTTATATGCGAAGATTTCACGCACTTCTAATTTATGTGGCGTGGCTAAAGTCGATGTTGCAAGTAATATTTCCCGCCGCCCGGCAACTTTATTATTATTCTCATTCATCGCGCCACCACTTAGGCGATGACATTTTTATATGGGCCATCAAATGGAAAAGCATTTTCCTTGACGCCAACGAATATGAAATTGTTAACAATAAGATTTCAATTCCTGAAAGTGCTAATTAAACTATATCGCTATGGGAATAGTGTTCAAGACGAACCTTGCTATTAAATAGTATAACCATCTCTTTATTTAAACTCTTTACATGTTGATCCTTCGAGCCGAATGGAACAATATGTTTAATTTATCATTGTCTTAACTTCTGTAACTTTGAATATAAAGTATAACGTAATTGTAGATGAGATTGTTTGCAAATTTCATGTTTAATTTTAGTTGCCAACATTAAAACTATGCAGTTGTACAACTGGAGTACATTTAGTTGATGTAAGCTGTTCTCAAACAATCACAAAAAAAAGAAAGAATAACCAAGTTTCACCAATAAAGGAGTTCAAGTCTTAGAGAAACGATAAGCTGATATCCTTTAACTTGGAACTAGCAGTTAGTTGATTATAAAAGTAATAAAGCAAAGAAAACTATATGTTAATACCTGGCAATAATTAAAGCAAATTAGAAAATGTTTAAGCTACAAAAACAAACTTATATGCTACCTTACTGCCCCTAGTTATAAATTTCATTATAACTACGTTATTTATCCTGAGTTAGACTTATTTGTTGATCTCTAGAAATGAAATATGAGTTTATTTAAGTACCTATTCGATCTGTAATCATTTAAGACTTCTCATAAGTATCCTCCCAACAAGTCAATTGAAATATACAAAGAAATTCCCTTAAAACATCCTCAAAGGAGAGTTTTAAGCACGGAAAGAAACTCTAGAAATCCCTGGAGCTTTGGGCTCAATATGCCCCGACACGCACACGGTACTGCGGCACCAACGATTTTCAGAAGTTTTCAACTTTCAGCTCGTTATTGTTGTTGCCGGTGCGCGCTCCCCCATAAGTATTTATTTTTTTTCGCTGGCTGCCCTCCTCGGTAGTTGTTGTCAGAGTCACAGCCGTAGACATATAGCCATAATGCTTACCTGAGCGAAAGCACAGCACAAAAAATATATATACGAAAAATTTGCATGAAATCGCTTAAGTGCTTTTGCCATAACTTTACAAGGGGAGCGGGGAATTGGAGCTGCAGGCAGGGGCCCAGCACGCCGCTGCTGTTTGGAAGTTTCTACAAAAAGGCAGCTACAAAAAATTGTTCGCTTGTTATTGCTGTTGTTGTGCCTGGGTGTATAAATAAAAAGTTTTGCACATGTGACGAGCAATAAATGCAGCAAATTAAACAGAATTCAACAAATTAAATCCGCAACAGTTATGAGAGTCATTTGCAACGTTGTTTCACTCGCTATCTGGTGGGAAATGTGAGTGAATGTTTGGGGGTGTTGCCTTGGTATTCACATCGCTTCGTAGTTGGGGTCAAGCTTCCGCGTTGCATGAGGGTTACTATATCTTTTGTGGACTGGGCCCAAATAGCCTTGAGCTGCTGAGGCGACGACACTGAATCAAACTTAGAATAAGCATCAAATGCTCTCACCCATTGACAATGTGCTTCCGTGTCCTGGCGTTTTTGTGAGCCATCCATCTATCCATCCATCTATGCTGGGGCATCTGGAGCCATCCTCACGTACTGAAAGCAGCTGCTGCTCCATCCTTTTTCTACTCCGATGCCGGGACTCTCTTCATTTTCCTTTTCCAAGTTTTCACCGTTCCACCGCTCTATCTTCCTACATTCCTACCTTTCTTCCTATCTACCTGGCTGCATTGTCTGCTGTGTGTAACTAGCTGCAGGCGCCATGTGTTTTGTAATTTCCTTTCGCCTCTCGGATTGTTGCTACTTTCTTGGCTTCTCTTTCAGCGCCTCGGCACCTGAACATTCCACATTCCAGGTGCATTGACCCACTGACACAAACTAATCTCCCACTCGGACAGCAGCCAGAATGTGTGCGAATAAATTCCCTATATCTTTGTGCACTGCAAAATGTTTTTTGGTATATAATATCTACAAGAATTCTTTCAGGAATATAGCATAGAGTAATGTAACTATTTAAGGTTAATAATGGCTAAAGTTGAAGGAGAGTAATTAAATATAGCAACAGTTGAATAGAACTTAAGTGCTGCTTAGACAATTCCCACAACAGGCGCTTGGGAATTACAATTACAAGCAAGACAAGAATAGTTCTCTGTATTCAGAAGTCATCAACTTTGATTTATTATAAATAAATTACAGTTCTTCAGAGTAATGTGCAGAATTTCATTAGTAGCTATAGTTAGTTTAAACGAACTTTAAGAAATTTAAGTTCTGCTTACACTATTCACTTAACAGACACTTGGGAATTATAAGAAAAAAGGCATAGTTAGCTGAATTTAAAAATACGTTTTAGGTAATATTAATAAACAAATGTGAGCTATTATAATTAACTTAAAATTTTGAAGGGTTTATTATTACTTAAATAGCTAAAGTTTTTGCTTAAGATACCTTTGTAGATGCGTTCGCTGTCCTTTTATCTGGCACTTGGGAATAATAATTATAAAGAAAAGGACATAATTCCCTGTATTTGTAACCTTTTTTTATTAGCAAATTAATCATCGAATATTGATATATTATTAATAAATTACAATTATAGTTAGCTCCTCGTTTTGGTAACGTGTTTTTATTGCTTCTTTTTCCCTCTTCGACTATCAAATTGTAAATTAATTTCAAATTTATTCCGCGAACGTAAAAACAATTAAATTTGACAAAATGCGGGGGCGCGAAATGTGGGCGCGTGTCGTTGTGCGCTGTGTGCTGGCCACAGCCGAGTGGAAAAACTCAAATGAAATTTAATTAGTGCCAAAATGTGGATACATTTTTCACTAATGACACGGCAAACCAATTTACTTGCGGCCCAACGCTTCCACACACACCTCCCTCTACATACCGGATGGCACTGTCATTGCGGGCATATTTACTTGCATTTATTCGTGTTTTGCGGGATTCATGGGGGGCAGAAATTCAGTTGACCCTATCAATTTAATTCATTGCGTTTGGCCATTCATTTGTTGGTTGCGAAAACTTTTGGCAGTCGACGGCGTCGCGTGGGTGGTCGTCGGAAAACTCCCCGAGTGGGCTTATCATTGATTTTATTGGCATAATCAGCGTGAAAATTTGCGTTTACGAACTTTTTGGCAACCGGCCACGCCCCTGAAAGGCGATAAACATTTATCTTCATTATCAAATTTGCGGCATCCCCTTCGACTATAGCCAGGGCTTCCTCCTGCCTCGCCCTGTTGTCTGTTGGCTTTTTTGTCGACCGCCTTCGCCATCATCATCATCGTTGGCAGCTTAATGAAAAACTTTTTGCCTCTCGCGCATAACCCTTTTTAATTTTTATTAAGCAGAAAATTGCCTGCCGGCCAGGGTCCTTCGCCCCGGCGTAAGTCCTGGGGGAGACGGCAGAGAAAAACTGTAAATGAAAAGTAGCATAAAAATAACAACAGCCCAAGTGCGTATCCTTGGCCTGGCGGACTTTCGAGGCGCTACCAGGAGAACAATTTATTTGCAAAGTATTTGTAAGTAAAGTAAATAAATAAACGCAAATTCCTCTCGCTAAATGCCTGGTATTAATAACTCTGTAGGGATTATTAATTCATTAATGCACCGAAAACGAACCAAATTGTAACTTATAAGAGTTCTCAAAAGGTAGCACTCTTTTTCTATTAAACTAAGCTATATAGAACCATAATAACCAGTAATATTAAATACACCAAATATTGTAACAAACTTAAAAGGATTTTAGCCAAAAGAATGAAACTTCTCTCCCTATTTTCCACAGGTATTTCAGACAATTTGTGCGTATTATCAACCAACAGATAAATGCCATTTAAATCTCATAAATCCTTCATAAATAAGCGATATTTATGCTCCCTTTCGGAAAATATAGACTATAATTTAAGAGCCTTCATTAACTTATCGTTTTCGAAATAACTTATAGGCTCTGCAACGATGCGCTGCCTTTTGTGTAAAATTCCATGGATATTGTTGGGGTAGCGTGCTCGAATTTCCTCTCCGCATGGCCTAAACCCGATTATAAACCCCGTTTCGCTTTGGCCACTTTGCTTTATCAACTTTTCGCTTGTTTATATTTTTTGCCTCGCATTTTTTGCGTTGGGGCAACATTTTAAGCTGATTCGCTCGAACCCGGGCTGGGGGCGCCGAGAATCTGAGAAAACAAATTAGGAAAAAATAATTGCTTTCTTATTAGCCCGAAAGCGGGCGCTCGAAATATTTGCCATCAATGACGAGGACATGGAAATGGAAACCAAACTGAAGGCGGACAATGGCCGGACAGCACTTCAACTGGCTGCACGTGTCGCCTGTTTGCACTTCATTATTGCTAGCTCATTCATCAGTTGATTTTGCATGCCCGATGTCCAGTATATACATATTGTATACTGTACAGGCCTTGATGCCACAATGAATATTTAAATAATTTCCTGCTTTCCGGACGCTTTTTTGCGCCTGCAATTTAATTACAGCTTTGTGAAAAACGATTCCCTGCCACTCACAAAGTGTGCTAGTTAATTAAATTTTAATTTTATGTGCCATAAAAATATTTAACCGAATTTAGCCCGGCTTAATAGAACGCTTAATAGTTTATTTAGTGCGGCTAATTGAAATCATTTGCGGCTCAGCTCGTCCCGGCGAACCCGGCGTATGAGTAATGGCCGGGCATTAGAAAACTTGTGTGGGCAAATTAAAGCGATTAAATGGATAATCAATTATACATTTATTATCCGCACAGGAAAAAAAAAAAACACAAGAGAACAAAGGATGGCTGAAAAGCCAACCAGGAAAAAGGGGCTGCTGCGCCACAGGCAGCCGCCACTGTCGGTTTTATAAGCAACAAATTTGGCGACGCTTGCTTATTTAGTTAATTATCCCAGATTACTTGCTCTTGATTATTTTGTACCCATGCAGCAGCCACAGATCCCTCTACTGCCACCGCTCAGGGCTGTAAAGTCAGCAACTTTGGACGCCTGCTTTCTGTTGTCTGGTGCCGTCATGTTTACTTATTTTGACGCAGCATGTGGCACTGCCTGCGCACAGCAGGCCAATGCCAACTTGGATTTTCTTAGCTGACAAACGGAAGAACAGAGGGACACTTGGCCCAGACCGAGACCGAGGCGGAGATGGAGGTGGAGATGGAGGAATAGACTGGGGCTAAGTCTGTAACTGAGACGCAGTCTGTGGCTTTGGGCCGATTCATTTGTAGCGTCGCCATATCAACAATTAAATTAAACGTGTTTGCCCTAGCCAAGCGAGCTTAAGCGTTCAATCAACATGGCCAGGACCAGACGGAGACGCAGTTCGGGGCCAGGGATGCTCTACAAGAGCTATTCAATGCACGTGCGGCATTTTAAATTACTAATTACTCCTGTTTCAGGTAACATTTGCTTTCACTACCCCAACGACTAGCCCCTTTTCGGTCACATAATTAGCTGCAGCCAATGCTCGAAACGGACTCCCTGGAACTTCCAGCAACGAAGCGAAGCTGTGGCTTCTCGGCTTTTGTAAGGCTTATTAGCCAGGCTTGAAAATAAAATTCCTATGAAATATGAATGGTGACTAGGATGGCTCTTAGGCTCGGGGGGTATTAAAGTATGGCTGGTCGGCGGTGTGGATTTAAAGGTGAGTGAGTGATTTGTCAGCCCAGTTGGATTGCCTGCATATTTCACAGGCAATTGGCGTTCTACTGATTTCGTTGGCAGCCACGTATTGCGGTCAACATTAACGGGCACACGGAGTTGTCCTTTCATCGATCTCAATGGTAGAGATGGCAGAACAGCGATAGTATCGCAACTTATATTAATAAATTACTTTAAACATATTAGCTTTAAGATTTTTACTGTCACAGGTTAAAGGAATGAACTTCTTTTTGATATATAAATACAAATACTTTCGAATTAGATTTAAATTAAAGAGAATCGTACTTTCTCCATTACCTGCTGATAGAGCTATCCTGCAGAGTTCCAGTTCTAATCAACAGCGTAAACCCCTTTCCGTTTCCGGCCAAAGCCCACAACTGGAGCTCAAACTCAATTCCCAATCCCACCATGGAGCTGACCATCCACTGGCACTCGTGGCAGTGCGAATAAATACGCAGGCTGCAGTTTGCAGTTTGCAGTTTGCAGGGGCGACGCCGACCCTAGCCGTTTTGATGGCCCGTTGCAAATGAGCGGCAATAAACGCCAAAAGCAGAAAATTCAAGTTAATTACGTTTTTCAATTAAGCACTGGCTCACCAAACCCCCCCGCAGCTCCCCTCCGCCGTTCAACCATCAGGCAATGGCAAAGTCAACCAGTCAACAATGCTGGGGGAATGGCAACAACAATTTGGCATTGAAATTAAATTGATGTTGCAAGCTTAAATCGAAATCACTTTGCTATTTCGAGCGATCCGAATCGGAATCATCCGTTGATGATCAGCTATTGAAGCTGCTCTTCGCTTGTGCCTGTGCCTGAGCTGCGCGGATTATGGGGGCCATATTTTATGGGCTCCACTGTATATGTACATCCCAAATTGACCACCGAATATAATTCATCATTCATGTGTCCAAACTGACACGTCTCTGTGGCCGCAAACAAAAATGAAATTCACTTTGTTTGCGGTTTGGCAATTGTATAAAGTAAGCCTCGTTTTATTCGCCATGCCCTTTGCTTAACCACTATATTTATATTTTTATAGTTTTTTCGTCGCCCGATAGCCCTCTCTTTTGGGCTATTGGCGGCATGAAATATTCAGGATGTGGCCCAGAATTAATCAGGAAAATATGCGGCCAACTGGAAGTTTTTGTAATCATCGCGGTTGGCAATCGATTAGCTTTATCCTTCGGCAAGGCAGTGGCTGGTGGCACCTGCAAGTGCTCTCTGGTTAGCTATCAAGCTAGCTAATAACTCGCGCTGCCTCGCATTAAAAATTTAAACAATTTTAATTTTTAAATAGGCGGTGGCGCTGGGTGAGCAGAAACTTGAAGTGAAGCACAGCCCGAGCCCAGCTAGCAGCCACTGAAGCCACTCGAAGCCGTATAAATCCAAGATTGTGGCCGCCAACTTGTCGCATATGTGTGTGTATGTGGGGTTGTGGGCACGAGGGCGCTGCTTGTGTGTGACTGCGAGTGTGTGGCTGCTATCTTGACTTCATCCTTGACTGGCACTGGGGCCTGGCTGGCTCTCTGCCTTTGACTGTAATTGAAGCAAAATGAAAATCTTTTATTCATGAGGCTATAAAATTGCCCAATTTTCAGGCCATTAGCAAAATTTACGCCTTTTTCTCTGCACGCAGCGCATAGTGGCCATTAAATACAGTCGCCTGCATAAGTATGCAGGCCATGCCCCGCCAATGCGGTTCCTTCGTGGGCGTTTAGATTTTATTTCCCGCTCAGCGCGTCTGCGTTTTCCGCTCCGTTCCGCTTTTATTTGATTTCATTTTTAAATACCAGCCACGAAGACACCTCATCTGCTTCGGAGTCGAGAGCATCTTACAACTCATCCCGCGTAAATCGCGGCCCAACTCATCCCCAGCAAATCGGGGCACAACGCGGCGTATGCTTGATTTCTGTCTTGCTGCCTCTTGACAGCCCCGGCACCGACGTCACTGCCTTAATCCTATTAGGCCCGCCTCGCTTGTATCGAAAGCAGCTTAGACATGTCAACGTTGTAATTAAAAGCAGTTGAAAACATCAGCCTCAGCCTCTGCCCCAAAATGCTGCCAAGTCACGCGTTGCCTGTCGGCTTTCTCAGCTTGAGTACAAGTGCCCAGGACCGAGGACCGAGGAGTCAGGACTCGGTAGTTGGTACGCTGGATCGGGAGCTCACTGGCTGCCCAATTATTATGTTAATTTTATGGTCAAGTGCGGCTCATTGAGACTAATTAAAGTGCAGCCAACGAGCTGTGTGTGTTTTGTGCCTTGGTTCCCCCAATTAGTTTGTTCTTAGAAACATATTTGCATGGCCCTGATTGTTTTGCCCTTCAAAAAGATGCCATGGATGTATGGCGGAGTTCCCGACTGGGATTAGCCGATTAATCCGTTTGTAATTAAAACTGCGATGCGACGGCTGCTGCTGCGTTGGCTTTTGTCTGAACTTGACATTCCGGCGACTGGATAATACCCAATAGATTTTCAATTTCAATTTTCCAGCTATTGAGTATCCACACACGAAGCCTCCTCCACTGCCAAGGATTGCCAGGATTCCTGTTTCTATGGGGGTGCATCCAGCCTCGCAGAGTCCACTGGTAGAAACTTGATATGTGATGTTCAGTTGGAAACTCTTGTACGAATTCAAGATCTGTAAGCACTTGCGTGATGCATATTTGTATTATAAAAAAACAAAGAGAGTAAATATATAAATATATGCATAGCGCCCTTATACATTTATAACTTAAGCTTCTTTGGTTAGAAACAACTCCAAGCTTAGTTTCTTTCGGTGTGGCTTTGCCATTCAATCGTCTGAGCGCCTGAGCTCGGAGCAGTGTCAGCGGTTTATGGTCCTTTTATTCCTGAAACGCTGATGTCTGAAGAGCGAAAGCCTCCGAGTTCCTGGCGCTCCACACACTTGCATCTGCTTTACCTCGACTCTAATCGAATTTCGCTCACCTAACGCAATAGCTTTTCAATCTCTCTCTCAATCTCGGCTCTTCTTTGGCCACATTAGGCATTCACACACGGCTGGGGAAACAACACATCGCCCAGATATTACTTATAAATAAATAGCCTCTGGCTTTCACAGCAGACACTTTTGGTCAGCCTCGGCTTAATAAATATTTATGAAATCCCCCGAGCCGTAGCGTGGTAGCAGCCTGCAGGGCTGCAGGATTTCTCTAGTCTGGTTAGTTAGCAACCGATTTAATCCTGGCCCGGCAGCAGCACACATGCTTAAATTATATTCAATTCAGTAAGGCCGAAAAACTGCCATTAGAAATCAAACAACAATGGACAGGCTACTGGAAGCTACTGCCAGTTGGTGTGGCCATGTTCAACATGCAAACACAAATGGCCAAAAAAATGTCTGTTCACACACAAACACACACGGCCACTCGATGCGATGCTCCACACTCGAAGCGGAAGTATATAGGGGCATTTAAATATGCAAAGGAAGTGTGCACTTAATTTGTGCCATCCTTGTTGTTTGCCTCTACTAGTTGTCATCCCCGCCGCTGCTTTTGCTTTTGTTTGTGTGGCCAAAAAAAAGGGAAGATAAAAAAATGAGGAAGGACGAAAAATAGTAGATGAGCGCGGCGAAGCGCCAAGCACCGATCCGACCATAGAGCACAATATTCCAGCTCAAACACAAATCCCAACTAATGTGGGCCGAAAACTTTTGCGTGCCCACATAGCCGATGTGGCAGCCTGAGCCAGCTGACTCTGTTGACTGTTGAGTGGCGGACAGTGGTGGCGGGCGGACACGCGGACATGCGGACACGGGGACACGGGGACACAAGGACAGCGGGACTCCCGGACAGACAGACGCAAGGACATTGGGACAAACGAGCAGACAGACACTATGGGTATTTCAAGAGTTTCTATTTACATTTTTAAGATACAAAAATACTATGGAAATTTATATTTTTAATCATTTGTCAGAATTATTTGGAGTTATTATCTTTAATTAATATCTAGCTAATCTATTTTAAAATAATAATTAAAGTTGAAGGGCTTTCATATACAGTTCTTTCAAAGCAATCGAATTTGTTCCTTTAAATATTCAGGGTATATTAAAAGTAAATCATTGCAAAACAACCGAAACCGATGAAATTTAAAGCTAAATGTTATAAAGACTCTCTTGTAAGCGACAATTGGTCCGATATATCAGACGGAATATCGTTTTATCGCCATATATCGTTGGAGTTAGATATTCTGTTAAATATCGATACACATTCGATATTGTCTGCCATCTCAAATTTAAACCTCACATTAAATTTGATTAATATTATAATTAAGAGTATTATATATAATATATAATATTTACATTAATATTAATATATTAATATACTTATATATATATATATTAATATATTTTTAAACAACAAAAGACTGAACCTTGCCCCATAGTACAGTGGGCCCCGCGGACAGCTTTAGTGGTCAGAACGCTGGCCGTGGCCCATTGCTGGCCATGTGCCATGGTCGTGCGCACAAGACAAAAGTTATCAGCGGTCCGCAGAGGACACTGCCACGCCCCATTCCAGCCCCGGCAGCCGCCCCTTTTCCACTTCCATCTGACAGTTTTAATTGCCTTGAATGTTTGCAAATTTCTTACGATGGGGCGTGAGATGGGTGGAGGGGGGAATTGTTGTAGCATGCGGTTGGCGAGACAGACAGACGCCGCCCTCGTTGGTGGAAGATCTTAAGCTGGCTGGCTGACTGGCTGGCTGGCTGGCTGGGGCAAAACTTGTGCGTTGTATTTTTTCCTAAATGCTATTGCAAAACTTTTCAGATACATGCTGTAGATGAAGTGACTTACATTGCAACGGGAAGGCAAATTAGTAGCAGCTGCACTGGGACCATCAAATCAAAGGAAACTGTCCCAGAAACTGTAGTTTTCCTCGACGACAATTGGCCGAATCGCTTTCACTCGCAGAAGGAACCCTTACACCACTTCTCTATGTGCCAAAGAATTTCCTCTGACGCACTGCGTCACTGGGGATCATTAGAAATTATTGATTGACTGACTGGCTGGCTGGCAAACAAGCTGCTGCTGCTCACACCACCCCTGGTGATGCTGGTGGCACTCCGGAGATAATTCTATTGTTTTTCTGCCACAAACCGCATGCATCATGGGCCAAAGTGTGGTGTCGATGTCCCTGCTGCAGTGGCAAGCTCATCAGAATGCCGGAGCTGCAGCATCATCGTCATCATCGCTTGGCTCTGACTTTGGTTTATTGATTTCACAATGCAGCAGGAAAGCACGAGAACAGGAAAGCATGAAAGCGGGAAAGCAGGAAAGCAGGAAGGCAGGAAAACATAGCCAGACACATCCCCTACACCATGTGAACACGGACACATGTCGAGCACCTTGCGGGCTGGGTTATCCTTTATCAAGACCGGCGAGTGACTGCTATCCACAAGCTTATTACCTTACACAAACCCTGTTTAAATTACCGACTCCGGCTCGAGGGCAATGCAATTAAGTTTTAATCAAACTTTAAGGTATTGCTCATCCGCCGTGCATGCCGTCAGCGGGTTAAGCTCAAAAAAGCGTACACAAAACAACAGCAAAACCAACAACAGCAGGGACACCGAGGATGAGCAGGCAGAAGACAAATGTTTGATCATTATTACGCTACCATAAATAAAGCAGACAGAAGGACAGACACGGACGGGGAAGGCCGGGGAGTCTGGAGCCCGGGGAGACCGGTGACTGCGAAAAGCAACTGCGGCGCACCTTTGGCCAGCTGAAAAGCGTAAATGATGACGGCCAAGACGGGGGCGCAAGTGGGCCCGGACCGAGGCTGTGGCCGTTTGAATAACTGCGATTAAAGCGGGCAACAAAACAATTATTGAGGATTTAATTGCTCGACAGAATGTAATTAAGCCAAGGTAGCACGTTCCACAGGCACATCTTTCCCCCGGCTCTTGATACTGGGAGATAAACCACAGGAGGTTTGGTCCTTTATCTCTGGCTGTGTGTGTTTTCAATGTGGTCGGTGGATTGGAAGCATTAAATGCAGAGCGGCCAGCCGTTGCCTCAAGGACCACTGCCATTCATATGACACCGTAATGGAGTGAAGAGGCCTATTAAAGCCAGCTAGTCTTCAAAAATCGCCAGGCTGATACGTATGCTCGCTTGCCAACAAAAAAGAGCTGACGCATTGGCTCTTGGCTCTAAGCTCTTGGCACTTGTCCCGGAGCCAAAATGGTCTTGCCACAGTTGAAACTTTCCAGCAAGTTTCAATTTATTAACGAAATAAAATGCAGATAAATGCTTCGGGAAGACAACGCCGCCATAAGCCGCAGTCGTTGTCCAAACTTTTGATGGCCTCGTCAAGTTTCCGCCGGGGGGCCAAAGTTCACCTGCCAGGCGAGAGGCAAGAGTAGAGGTGAGCGGACCCACATCCTTTCTCAACTGTTGTTTCTATATTGGCCAGTTGCGGGGCGTTGGGCATCAATGGCAGCGAAATTGCGGAATTTTATTTGTTACGCGCCCGCGATTTTCAATGCAATTCCACGCGAAAACTCAGACAGAGAGAGGCGCATGCAATCGCGTTTCATTGCATGTATCTGTCTGGGCACTGCGAATTGAAATTTTTTCAGCGCCCCGTTCTTTCTATTTATTTGCAACGAGCCCCCAGAGAGCATATTGGCCAGGCCCACAGAGGAGCAGTGCATAGAGGCTGGAGGCGGCAATAAAGCTTCTTGTTTGCTAACACGGTCAAACGGCCAAATTGCGACTGAGTCACATTCCATTTTTGGCCCGAAAAAGGGCTCTTGCTAAGGCTATAATGCGGTGTGCTGTCATTTAACTTGGCTTGGCCAGTCTCCCCCTTTTTGCATAAATATTCTCCTGACTCATTTACAGTTGAGCAAGAGTTATGGGCATTCCAATAAGGAATTTGTTTTCTGAAAGAGGTAAATTCCTGTCTTTCACCTGGACAGAAGTGAGCTGTTGTAAGGTATTTCCTAGCCCTGATGGAGTGCTTAGGGAACAACTGCCGGCTCACAGACATGGTTCTGACCATAACCAATTAATTAAAGTTTAATCCATAATAGGATAATATAATGTGATTCGAAGTAAACTTTAGGGTTTTTATACAAATCGTTGTACTTAAATCGATTTAATTTATCGTTTTAATCTGAATAGTGAACTTGAATTTAATAGAACTAAATATTATGTATATATATTAGAGAATTATTCCATTTGCAGATGTAAAAAATAAAAACTAATTCCAAATAGCATTAACTTGGTTTACTTTCTTATTCATTCAACTCCTTTAAATCCGTTTTCACTAGATGCTGAGGATTTACATGTGCATCCGGCGGATTCGCGTCTGTCTGCCCTTGATAGACAGCTGTCTGTCTGTCGGTCGGTTCTGTGCATCTGTTTGTGTGTAAATGAGCAATGGGTTGTGCAAAGTTTTTCGATTAAAGTTCATAATTACACTTGCAAGTGTTGCTACAAGGCCAGAGCCAGAGCTGCTCGCTCACATATGCTGATTGCCCAAGTAGTTTTAATTGAAAATCTTTAGCATTCGTATGCAGAGCTGCCATGGTCACCGAAATTCAGTCATTTATACTCGCAGACGCGGCGCCATCTAAACTGTATCTGCAAGTACTGTGTATCTACATCTACGCATCTACATCTGTGGATCCCATATAGTAAGTGTGTCTCTGACATTGCATTGATGGCTCCATCTAGCCTTTTTGCAGTTGTGTACGATATATATTGCCTTCTGTGACCCTGCCCACGCATCCATTTCCGCCGCTGCGACTCCTTAGCCATTCTCGGGTCCTGCCCGACAGGATGTCTCCTTGTGTGCGGGATGTCTCGAACTTGCTTGAATGACTCAAATATTTTAAATGTCTTTGTCTGACTGACTGACTCGGTAACTGGCTCAGTGCGTTGTCAATCATGTGCATCGCTGGCTTTACGGCTTGCTATGAGATGTCAGCCACAATGGCAAATAGCGACGACTGTGTCTGTGGATTTTTCGAATGGCAAATGTGGAAAATGGAAAACTCCGTGCATACTTTGTCTAACTGATAAGCAGTTATCGGTGTAGTTTATGGCTTTATTAGGCGCGTGCCGGAGAAATCATTGAACAAGCCTTGTTTATTTGTTTGTCAGCCGATTAAGTAGCAGAAACTTGCTTTATTTGGTCACGAGCTGAGCCACCTAAACGGTCTTTTTCCCTCACATTTCATTTCTCGCGGCTATTTGATTTAATTTAAATTTTCCAACCAACACTCCACAGCAGTGAGTGCCCCGGGCCGGACTCTGGACCATAATTTAAGCATTTAAATATAAATTCGCTTCTGAGGACTCGCTCGAGCTTAATTTAATTGTTTTTCCAAGCATTGCTCACCTAATCGAGTGGCAATCAGCTAAATGTCTTGTTTCAACAACAATATACTTTCACTCGGTTTATGTTTGCTTTCAGCCAACACACACACAGTTGATTCTTCGCCTTTGTTAAGTTTTATATATATTTTTTTTAACACAATCTTGTCAACATATTAAGATAATACCTTTTTAATCCTTTGGCCGACCCAAGGTCATGGGCGTCGGTAAAAAAGCGCTCGAGCTGCAGGAGCCGCCGGAGCTCCATTCACCTGCCAGCCCGGCCATTTATCCCTTTTTGCTGGCTGGCCATAAAAACCCTTTTATAATTATGATGACAATAAACAAGGCGACTGCCGAGAAGACTCGTCCGCCCAGTCAACAATTGTTCCCTTGTCTCCACTGAGTTGGGATGGAAATGCGGGAAGGGGAATGGCAGCGGGAGTCGGGATGGGCCTTCAGGTTTTGGGACGACTACGACTTTTATTAGCTACTTTGCCACGGCTTTGTTACACCTTTCATTATGAATCCCTGGGCAGGAGACGGACCGAGTAGGAGCAGGCGGTGCCACAACAATGCCGGGACCGAGGATATTTCAATTTAGCAGCTCAAACAGTTGCCACTTTGACGTTCGCTCGTTCGGCTGTTGTCTTCGGCCGTGACGCCTGTTGCCTTCCTCCATGGAATGCCAGGATATCGCCAGGACGCCCCAGACGTAAATATTTATGCGGCACAATGCCGGAGAGCCAAAGGTGACGATGTCAGCTTTTTAACAGCTGCGGAATTTGTTGGCTGTCTTTGTCTGTCGGAGGCAATCTCAACTAATCTGCGGTTGTCGTAAAATGTAAGGAGCGTCTTTGGATGGGGCATCGACACCGCCATCGCCACCGCCACCGCCACCGTCAATGGGTATGGAATATATCTCGGCAATGAATGAATGACATGCCAGCCAGAATATCCAAGCAGTTCATCAATCATACCCAGAATTCTTATCGCATTGAAGTGTGCATAGAATGTGCGGCTCAATGAATGCGAGTGTATGGCAGATAGCGAGGGATTATGTATCTGAGGGATTCGCTCGAGTCGCCTTTTAATTGTTCCTCGAAGCTCTTGGCTCATTTTTCATAAATAAAGTTTAAAGACCGCCGCCGCGCCCTAGTCTTGAATCGGCGTCAAGGGGTCTCGGTCTCTGGGTCCTTGGGTTCTACCATTGCGCTGCTTTAAAGAGATCATCAATCTTGTTTAATGGTTGTCCGCACGATTGAATTATTACATGTGTCAGCTGCGCGTGAGTTATTGATATTACGTAACAAATGAAGAAAGCGCCCGAATAAAAATCAACCATCAAATACAGTACGGGCACATAAAGATGTACACTTCAAGTGCATCGGATGTCTTCGATTGTCGGCACGGTAGATAAATATATATATGTATTACAAAATTAATTATTCATAAAAAATATCATCCATGAATTTAGAAAAAATATGATGGTGTATCGTTATATCGACACGGTATTGATCGATACATAAATCGATTTTTTAACGTAGTGATTTATGTAAAATTTAGATAGATAGAAAGAAAGATATAATAGATATATATAGATATATATATAGATATATAGATATATATATAGATATATAGATATAATAAAGATCATCCTTGAATTTTAATATTAATATTGACCAGCCACTTTTGCCTGTGTAGCAATCGACGTCGCTTTGAGAAATTCGCTTCTCTAAGCAACATTTTCCGCGCCGTTGTCCCTACCAACTCGGTCTATGTGCAACTGGTGGGTTGCATGCCACTTTCTGTGACTAGTGCCGCCGCCGCCCAGCAGGTGACGACGCCTCACTGGCAAATTTCAGGCATTTTAAGCCGACAAACAAAAACGAATCACCCGAAATCGCTTCGAGTACGACATGGCATATAAAATCGATGGGCAGCAGCCTCCATCCAAGCAAGAACAACTCGATAAAATGAAGCGCAGAAGCAAAAAAAAAAAAAGAAAAATAGAATTCCAACGTGATTTGCATATATTTATTTACTTGTAGCGTGAAAGACAAAACAAAAAAGATGAAAAGAAGAAAAACGAAATTCGAATTGAGCTGCCGACGTGAATTTGCTAAAAAATCGAGTTCGAAGAGAGAGAGCCTCAAGTCGACAGCGATCTAAAAAATACTCTGCAATGCGACTTGGACTGATGGAATTTTGGCTAGAGAATATGTCAATTGCAATTTCTGTTTAAGAAAGCAGCTCTTTTTTGTTCTAAGATTATTTTTTTAAATTTTGCAAAGGAAAAATAGGTATTTATTTTATTATATGTAATCAAACTCATTGAATATATCGAATGTAAAAGATATATTAATGTGGTGGCATGAGGATTAAAGTTGTAGTTTTGGGTGTAATTTGTGAACTTGAATAAAGTATTCAATAATGTCGTTTAAACTATCTAAAATAATAATTTTGCTACAGAATCTAAGGCTTTTTATCCGTACAGCGTTTATTAATTTAAAGAGTTTTCTTGGTTTTTTCCAAGAGTGTGCTTTATATTCCCCACGCACGTGGGCGTCTTAAGCCGCAACTTAGCTGAGCCATCAGAAGAAAATCTTAAATTGTCATTTCATTCGGAATTATGCTCAGCAGCCGCCCAGCCCGGCCAATAACTTTAAGCCCTGTGTGCGGTGACTTGATTATGCAGTTTTTGGCTTTGTACGCATTTACCAGAGAACCGCAGGATAAGAGCGAGTGCGGCGGGCACAAAGCATATTTATGGTGCGGTTGCCATGTAATGTTTATTTATGCAACATCAAACTGTTGCCATAAACTGCACTCCACGCTGCCTAGGAATTTGCATAATGCAAATGAAGTTTGGCCCGGCATCGGGCCGAGACCCAGTACAAATAAGTGGGTCGTCGGCGTCTAAGCCAAGCATTCTATTGCGTAACTTTTAATTGAGCTGGGCAGTTAATAATTGGGGCATTAACACTACTGGCTGTTGGCCAGCAACAGGCCCTGCCCGGTAACTCCTTTCACTTGTTTACACTCGACTAACAACACAATAATACATGAATCCAGGCAGGAAAGCGAAGCGGAGAAATCCGGAGAGCTGGGGCAAGGTGAAAACAATGAAGAGCAAGGAGAGTGGAGTCTTTACCTTTAGGATAGACGATGGCTGACAAGCATTTGAAGCATGTCACAAAAAATTTCATTTCACCAGCCTCCGCCGCCGTCCAAACGCCCCTTCGGTGTCCTTTGCATCCTTTGTCCCACGGTGTCAGCTTTTATTTTAGCTTAAAGCTGAAAATAACATTGAATGAAATAGCCCGTTCTCCTTGTTGATGTTTTTTTTCGCTCGTGCTTTGTTTGGTTTTCTCTTTATTCGTCGTCGTTTCAATTCTTTTTATACCTGGCATTTGTGAAGGAGGTTGGAGTGTGTTGGATGTAAGGATGAAATCATAAAAGTAGGTGTTTTGCTGATCGATTTTAGTAATTTCAATCAGAATTACTGATTTTTTAAATATTTCGAAAGAAAGAATTATTTCAATTAATTTTAGAGATGGCATAAGTTATCGATATATCGATAATGCAAGACAACGAAGTGAAATTCGATATTATAACGTTGCGCCAAATCGATATTCTGTTTAATAGATATATCTAACCAATAATAATCGACAATATGGATATTTTAACGTTAAATGCGATAATTTCTTTTTAATTATTAGATACCAGGTATCTCTTAGTCCATTTATTTATCATATTCAATTTTATTCTTTCTTTTCACTGCGCTGCCCTGCACACTTTATCGCTCATTCGCCTTTCCCGTCTCTCGTCGCCCGTCTCCGAAGGCGCGCTAAACGCTTTGGGGCGTGGCACCGATGCTGATGCTGACGCTGTCGCCGGCGCCGGTGTAAAACAGCATGAAAACTCAGTCACAACCAGTGCAAAAACATTTTGACACTAATTTCATTTTGTATAGAGAAAAACAGGCACGAGTCGGGTCTCTCTTTCTCCATCGCCCCTATATATATTTTTTCTTTTCTTTTTATATTTTTTTTTGTTTTTTTGGTTGCCTTGCTGGCGTCAAAGGATTTTCCGGGTACGAGGCTGCACAAAAAAAAAGGTTGAAATAGAAATAGAATAGAAATGTAGACAACGCAAAATGGGAGAAAATGGAAAACACATTGCCACGGGGGACTCCATCCGCCATCCACACCGGTACGAGGACCCCAGGGGGTCGTGTCTTTGAAGTTGGCTTGCCAGTGATTTGCTAAATAAAAATTTATGCGGCATGCTAATTGAAATGCCACACACACAAAAATAACTTTCAATTTCCCTGAAACCAAAAGCCGCATGCGCTTTATAATTAACATAATTTTCTCGGGCTCTCAACACTTTCACACCTGTTCCTGCTCCTGGAAATGGTTAAGCAGGAGCGGCGGCAGACCGTGCCAGGATGTATTCGCCGGGGACATTTAACGCTTCGTTTGGGGCTGCCAGAAATTAACTGCCGTGAAAACATTTAACATTTTTCAGCAAGAAGCCAGATAAAAAAAGAACAGAACAACAAAGGCAAATGTTTCGAAATAAACAGGGGGGAAAACTGTTTGCTATCTGCCCCACGAATTCGGCATGCTCTTACGAATTTACTTGGAATTTCCTGTCATAGATGGGTAACCCTGAAGCGGATCAACGTTCTCACTCGGCACAACTCCATTTAATTGCTTTAGTACTTCTCACCCACTCGGAGGCATCAGAGGGCAGAACATTTGAGACAAGTCCTGAGGCAGTTGCAATCCATTGCTAGCAATGGAACTGCCGGATAAAGGGCACATGCCAACAAAAAGCTGAGCTGAACATTGCAAGTGACATTAAAAGGTCCGCCGAGAGTCCCCAGAGCTCTTAGCCAACTTCCATAGCCCCCCATCCCCCATCTCTTATTGCCAAGAATCCCAGAGGAAGAGCTGGCCATAAAACAAGGGGACGCGTCCACTTGGAAAAATCCTAGGAATTATATAGGAAAAACTTCTCTATATTGATAAATTGTAGGAACATAGTTAAATTAATTTTTTTGTAGAAGGAAAATCATTTCATATATCTGGACAACTTCCTATTTTATAAGAAATATAGCCTGAAACTTAGTTACAGAATTATTCCATAAGAAACCAACTTCTAACAACTGCAGAATAAATTTACGAATGTAAGTTAAGAATTTTGCAGGTATTCTAAAAATATTAAACGTACAACAAGCCAATAAGCATTATTAATAAAATACCTAAGCAACATAAAGAGCTAATAAATGCAAATTAGAATTAGAAAAGGTTTAAAAACCCTACATAAAATATTTAAAATCAATTTGTAGTACATTTTGTTTAACTTTTTCTCCTTGTGGTCTCTTTTTCAAGGGGCAAACACAGTTGGGGCGTAGGCAAATCGGTTGCCTCGTGAGAACTTGGTTAATTTTCAATTTGTTGCTTTGTTGGCCTACCCGAAATGACTAAGCCAACAGCACACAAACAAACAGAAGGAAAAAAAAAGGAAAACAAAGTTAAAGCTGCAAATGAGTTTGGCCGTAAAAAGTTTTGCTCCTGTGTTCCCCCGAACACAGCACAGCACGCACAATTTGCCAAAGAAAACATAAATAGTAGGAACGGCAAACATATGTATGCTAAATGAGCTGAGGCTGGAGAGCAGGGAGCCGGTCCCAATTCCGGGCACTCGGAGGAATATGTAACTGGGAAAATGAAGTCATGTGCTCACCTGCTCAATGCATTTCGTGTTCATTTGTATTGTTGTCGTTGCTATTATCACAGCAACTGTAAGGGATAACATCACCGATGGCGGCGTGTCTATCGTCGCAACACGGACTGCTTGCCGTTCGCATTTGTTTCGATGTGTGTCTCTCTGTCTGTGTGTGTGTGTGTAAACATGATTGGAAATTCGATCACAGCTGCACACGTAGAGCACATAAATCAGCCTTGGTCCGAGCTGAACGCAGAGCTGAGTCGAATCGAGTTGGGGCTGCTTGGCGGCCTTCGAGGACTCCGGTATCCGTATCCCGAAGATATACCCCTGGGCCAGGGGATATTCCGTGTGCGTGTTTTGTATGTAACACCCACATTGATATGCAAACGCTCCGTCGCCTGCTGTGTCTGCGTGTGTGTGTGTGCGTAAATTAACTGACCAACTCCATGTCCATGTCCTTGTCGGTGTCCCTGTCTCTGGCCCTGTCCAGGCCGTAGCCTGTGGATGCAACAATTGATTGTTGCATTTAAGTTTTAAAACCGCAAAATGAATTTATCTGCACATCGGGTGTATCGGGCAAATGTTCCTGGATTAATATAATGTCCAGGCCCGGGCCCGGAGCCACAAGAAAAATCTATAACTTAATTAAAAGGTCGAAACAATAAGACCTAAATATGGAACAAAAGCCGTAAATGATGGCCTTTGTGCCGAGTAGAGTCAGATAGGCCGCCAGAGGATTGTAAGGAAGTCTGGCAGGACATTTAGTGGGGACACGCAGAGCCAGAAATATATGTCCTTATTTAGTATTTCCTGAATTTCAAAATGTAAAGCATAAATAAAGTTAAATTGGCCATGCACATTGTTGTTGCTTACATCACGAGCATAACATAACACAAACTAAAAGGAACAAGCTCGTTTACATATATATGGCAGGACAAACGACTGCAAGTTACCCTAAATGACTAGCAAAATATGGCTAGAACAAAGTGGAAAATGTTAGCAGATGATTTCTGTATTCGATGATTAACATTTCAATTAAACATTGAAGAGATTTGTCTTTCATGGCCATCATCAATGAAAACATTTATCCTGCTCTCCTCCCAAAAAAAAATATATACTGATATAATTATTAATCCTGCACAAGCTGCGACTGTGCACTTTTTCTACATAGAACGTTTTTCTGATTGCATTACAATAATTCCCATGGCAGCGGCAACACAATATGCCCCGCGATTGCTGCGTACACAAAAAAAAAAATACGCTGCATGCTTTTTTAGGCTGACACTTCATTTTTATATCCACATAAAAATGGTAGATGAAAATTGTTTTTATTTTTAAACAAAAAAGCGACAGAAAAAAATATACCGAAATAACAACTTTGGTTGATTATTTTGATGAGCCTGGCGCGCATAAGCACAGAACAGTGAACATGGCCGAAACACACTCGCACATTCTGGCAATAGCATAAACAAAGCGAGAATAAGTGGTAGATGTGGGGAACCGACCAGGAAGTACCAAGTACATTTCCGGGGATTGTATTAAGTATATTTTTATTATAAAAAATAAATACTAAGAAGCAAAGAGTGCAATAGAAATTTGAGACTCTGGGACATGGCTTTAAACTTAAAGTTAAATGAAGTTTTCGGTGGAGAAAAATCAAAACAGACTGTTCTGCTACAAAAAAATTATCTGTAGCGAAACCAGCTTACAGAAGTCTCGATTTACGGATATATATATTAATATAATACTCTAAATATTTATTATATTTATTCTCCCCGCACAAGACATACCCTTGAACCCCCTGACTGTGGGGTATTTAAACGCATACCGACACATACACTCACCGAATGAGCGGCACATGTCAATGACTCGAATTCCGGGGGGGAATAGGGATGGATTGGCTGTATGGGAGGATATGGCATGGTTGGCAAATTGGCATATTTGCCATAGAAGCAAAGAGCAATTCATTCATTTGCCGCAGACAAACAATCTCGGCCGAAATAAGCATACAACACATACACAGATAAATACGCATATGAATGCGCGTATTACCGAATGTTTAAAGGCGCCCACTGAATGGGCGGCGGAGTATGTGGCGGGGGTTGCCAACGGCGACGCCAATGCCACAAACAGCGACATATTTTCAAATCAGTGCAAAATGGTAACTTCCGCTCGTTAAGCAAGTGAAAAATTAACTCTCGGCCGTAATTTGCTTATGCCATGGGCCGGGGCAGGGGCAGGGGCTTGAATGTATGGCCGAGGCGGAGGGTGTGGGCCTGGATTGGGGGTTTCCTCGGATCGGGACAAAGACGAGGGCGGTTCGAGCTGACAATGATGCGGCTTATGTGGTGGCGGCGGCGTCGCTGGCGACGACAACAACAATAATAAACGCTGGCGCCATAGTGCGCGTCTGGGCAGTAAATAAAAATAATTGCCTTCTGCTTCACTTCGCCTTCGTCCTTTTCGGCAGTGCGTGAGTGTGGGGATAGTGTGTGTGTGTGTGTGTGCGGGAGGATGCGTGTGTGCGAGTCATAAAAGCGTCTACATTATGAAGAAGCGGCTTAAAATTCACGCATGCCCGCAGTAGTTGTAGTCGTAGTTGTCCTCCTTATTGAGCCTCCTGTTTGCCTTTCAGCAATAAATGAATACTCTCGCGCCCACTAATCTTTGAGTTCAAGGGAATATGGAATTGCGGTACAGCCGAACTAAACAATCCCACATAATACCAAGATTTCTCAGCAACATCTGAAGACTAGGCATAAACTCTTTGTAAGTTCTACGATAGTGACTACAGGGTACTTCGAGGTCCCAACAAACAACTACAGCTTTCCCTCTCTATATATATTGTTTGCTCTGTGTCAGATGGCACACAATGCCTCACTCAGATGTGAGTCCATTTTTACTGTTAAATGAAACACGTGCCAAGGAAGCAATTTCTGTGCAATCTATGGCACAAGCGGCCCTTCGATCCTTCATCCCCCCGGCTCCTTGGTCACTTTGGCACATTTAAAACGCCACGGGGCTCGAATCGAATCGAATCGCATCGAGTCGAGACGAGCTTCAGCTATAGCCATATAGGCGATGGTTCAGTCCAGGCTCTTTCAATATGGCTGGCCAGTTTCCGATGCCATTGGTTTTTCCTCTTTCATGGGAATTGTTTGCCACGTTTGCCGGGCAGTTCGGGCCAGGTTATAGGCCTCGACCGTCAGCGGAAGTTAATATTTGGACTGGCCAGGTGCAGCGGCTTTGATTTCGCTGGAACTCTGAATGGAAATGAAAGATACACTTCATGAGTCGGGCCTTTGTTGTGTCCTTTTTTTTGGAGTCACTCTCAGCTCTGAGAGGCCTCAATTAGATCCACAACAAACAATGCGGCAGGCAAAGCAACGTTTTCTATTTTCACAACCTCGCTTTATTTTATTTTATTTCCTAGCCTCTTCTGTGTTTTGTAGCTGGCAAGTAAAATTTATGCAAGTTCTTGGCACGCTTTTCCAAGAATTCTCATTATTTTCTCAAGATTATGATTTCATAAAAATTATGTGCAGAGCCGGATGCTCGGACTATCCGGGCTCGGCTTTGGAAAATGACCCTCGGACATGCACACACACACACACATCCAGCCAGAAGAGCTGTGGGGAAAATAAACACACACACACTCCGCTCGAGCTCTAAAGTTTTTCTATAAAATGGAAATATTAATTTCCGAGCAAGAAATTTGTTATTTCCGCGACGCCTGCGCCAATACGATGGGTGGCCTTGGGTGGCGGATGCTGAAATTTTAATACGATAATAAATGACTGTTTGCCCTCCGTCCCAGGCCCAGGCCCAGCCCCTCGCCGACCGACCGCCACTTGCACTTGCATGTACTTAAAATTTGTGTAATAAATTTGTGTGCTGCAACTTTCTGGCCACCGTTCGACCTTTCGACGAGCCACGAACTAAAGTTTTGCCAGGATATTAAATTCCCGAAACGTAGGCCTCGGGCCCTTAAAGTGCAATCCCCGAACATGCACATCATTAAATGGATCTGGGAAGACGCATAATTGCTACAGGCTCTGGTTTCTCTCGCTCAGGTGGCCAGTTGCCAACGCTGCTTACCATAAGTGTGAATTCATTTGGTTAATTAGAACGGGATTGTTGGATTACACTGTCCAGCTTGGTGCGAGGTCAGATGGAGTCTATGTTTCTGCGTGTGATTGTGCACTCGAAAGGAAAGATGTTATAAACAAAGATAATATAAGAGAGCCTGCACTATGGGTCAGTCCGAAAAGTAAGCGAGGAAGAAAATCGTAGGCAGTTACTCATATTTTCCTAAGTACTATAATGCTCTAAATATTTTATGCTGATTAAATAAATAAATACATATAACCTTCACCTTAATTTTCTCAGTGCCCTTCAGACTGGTTGTGTGGTGACAGACTCAGCTCCGAGCGCTTTACCCACGCATGGACAGCTTCGAATGGATTGCGGTTACCATTGCCACCGCTGCTGCTCCTTCGTCCTGGCCTGCCTGCTCTTGTGTCTTAAACTCAGGGCTCCATCTTGGGTTTCCCTGATTTGTATTTGAGACACTTGGCCATTACTAATAAGATGCCTGGCTACCTCTGCCTGGGCACTCAGTGTCATTAAATCGGAAGCAGAGTGGAGGGAGCCCGGTCAGAGCCGGTGGCAAAAGTTTGCTAATGTGACAACAAATGCGTGACAAACAACTGAACTGCCGTCATTCAGTCACCAACAAAATTGTAAATATTTTGAACGTTCCGCAACGAGAGTTGAGTTGTGTTGCGTTGAGTTGAAAAACATAAACACAAATGGCAAAAAATGAGCGAAAATTGAATGTTTTTGTTGTGCCTGGCCAGGCACTGGGCTAACTTTATGGCCACAAACACAAATTACAACTACAACATTCGGCAGAGGACAACAATGCAACAACACAAAGTTTGCCGTGCAAACAAGCCAGGTGGTCGGTAGTCGGTGCTCCATTGAGGTAACGAGGTGAGCGGTCTGGCGTAGTAACAGAAAAGCGAGAACGGAGCGTTGAAAGTGCTAGAAAAGTGCGCTGATTTACATGTTGGGCCGGCCGGCCTGCTGGCCAGCCACGGACTCTCACGGCCACTAAATTAGAAGTTACTCTGATGCTGATTTCCAGCGGAGTGCGGCGAGTGTCTGCGAACTAGGAGGAGGCGCTGCTCGCTTCCATTTTATCTCAATTAAAAGTTGTCCTTCAGCATGTCAGCAGGAGGCGGACCGGCGCGCACTGTTGGCCACTTGAAAGTTTATGCCTTATGAGCCGCAAATGGCCACAGGACACGAACAGGAACACTGCGTCGAGGACCAAGCAGCAGCAGGCAGTAGGGACCCTGTCTCCCAGGCTCATAATAAAGACACACGGACAAGGCAAGTGTAATACACAAGGCAAAAGGGGAGTTGAAGTTTATATTCCCTTAAAAGATACTCAAGCTATATAAATTATTTGGAAAAGTTTAAGGAAAACTTTACAGTATAAAAATAAAGATAACTTGGCTTCTTAGCCAGGTATTTTTTAAATCTAGTATGGATTATTTTGTACAGTGCAGTCTGGCTAACTAAGCCGGCGTGGAGCTGGCACAAAAAAAGCTGCTGAGTCAACAGGAGCCAACTCCTGACTCGGCGCTGCCTGCGATGGCCCCTGGGGTGTTTGCGGCTGCCACAGGTAAGGGCGGAGGGAGAACAGCCTCGTCATTAGCATCAGTAGCCAGGACGGCAGACCGGCAGGATAACGAGTGGGCAGGAGCAACACCTACACCTACGCGTTTGTCTGCGGTTCTGCACTCGCTGTGGCCAAGGTGCAGGTCCACGCCAACCGCAGGAGCAGCAGCAGGAACATCGCCGGGATCAGCATTCCGGACTCCTCCTGGCCTTGGTCTAACAATAAAACCGAATGTGCGGCGTGTGCGGCCGTGCTGGCCACAGTAAATCCCAAAAAAGTGCGCTGCAAAAAGTGCACAAACTTAATTCAGTTTGTTTTGGGATTTTTCATGGTTTCTTTTTTCCACCGTGTAGCTGCTCTCCCGTTCGGTTTTGTAATTTTTTTCTAACTCATTTCGCATGCAAATAAAATCGCTATGAATTATTTATGCGTGCGTCTGACTGTGTGCGGTTTGGCTGGCATTTGAAAATAATTTTTATGTAAACTCCCGTCCATGTACATTTTAAACTTTTGTCCATTCGAATTATGTGCAAACATTCGTAAGCCCCGGCGCTGAACAGCCAAAGAGCGCAAATGCCAATGCCAATGCCAGTGCTAGGAAAAAATCGAATCATTATGGCGATATTGTTGAACAAACCACATTATATAGATTATAATATTTTAATTAAAATCAAAGCCCGCTCGCATAAAAACTAGATCATATAAATTATGCAATCAACATGAACCAATAAAGATGCAAATTTTAACTTAAATTTTGTATTAATAATTCAAATATGTCAGCAGTTCGCTGTGGGTAGCCGAGTGCATTCAAAGTAATTGATCGGAGGCACTCCCTGCCTCAGCTCGAGCTTTTGTAAGTTGTTTGCACTTACCACCTTCACTGCATTATTTAGCGCGCTCATTTTTGGCTTATGTGTTTCATATTAATGGCATGTTTAAAATGTTGCAGCTCCCCTCGCAGCAACTCAAAATTCTCAATGTCTAGCGGCTGCAAGCGTACACACAGCAAACAGCAGGCAATCAGCCCGCCTGCCACTCAGTCAGACAGCCAGTCTGTCAGTCAGGTGGCTGTATTTTGCGGATACTGAGTGTGGGTTACTTACACCTGAGTTCAAAACAATAGCAACTCGAAAATTAAGTCGTAAAATGGTTGTTTTCCTCTGGGATTTATTGTTTTTTGCGACGCTGTTAGGTAAAGTGGTTCTCATTTTATATTATGCAAATTATGGGAACATTCGTTTAATTTTGTTATTAAAAAATGCGACCACCAGGAGTCGAACCTTGTACTTTCTGTTTAATAACAATTTTTCTTTGACTTCGATACACTACTGTCAGTACAGTCAAGTGGTCCTCGCGACACTAAGCACGTTTGCTTGCATGCAAACTAAGATAATTAAGATTAAAGTTTTTAGTTTAGGAAGGCTATCCACATTTGAAGTTATAGGGTACAAATAGTTATAATCTGAACATAAAACAATAAAAATGCTATAAAAAAAGGGTGTCTAATATTTAAAATGTCATCTACGCTTTTACATAAGTACATATATTATAAATATTTTGGAATATATCATAAATAAATTCTAAAAAGTAATTAATTTGTATACAGAAGTACTTTTCCCACTATAAGCATGGAATTCGAAGCTTAGTATGAACTATAATAAGACAATATTTGATTTCTTTGGTTATTATAAAACACAAAAAATATTTATCTATTCTTGTGCCCAAAACTGTATAGGCACCTGGGCAAAGTCATGGAAAAATGAGCCGCGTCGCGTTGTAATCATTTTTCGGGGCTGCGTGATGTATTACACTGGCATATGATTGTTCATTTTGTGAATTTACACATGTTTACATGACCGGGCTCACTCCGCTCCCGGAAAATTGTACCCCTCCCCTCCGCCACCCACCATAAAGCGGGAAAACACATGCAAAACTGCTGACGATGGAAACATGGACGTATACCCGTGGCTGAGACGGGGACGTGGAGTCTCTTGTTTTGTGATGATAAAGCGTTATAAATTCTCCGCTCGCATTATATTTGTCACCAGGCGCACGCACCTTAAATCCATGTAATTTTCCTAAAATATTGTTTAGCTTTTTCGCGGCGCCCGCGGCGCTGAGCTGCGAATATGTTTGTTGATTTGCGGCTAAGCCGCTAAATGGTGCACGGCGCGCGCAAAGTTGATGGCCATTGTCGGCGGCGGCGCTCGCGCCGGCACACTTTAAGATTTATTTTCATTTGCCAGTGCTGGCTGCGAACCACTTCCACTTGACAAAAGGCTGTGGCCAGAATGGCGAATGGCGAGGGAACCCCTGTTCCACTTCTTCCTGTTCTTTTTTCTCGCCATGTTTGATGCAAGTCGAGAAGGGGCGCCAGTTAGCCGGGGTTACCAGTTGCCCCCAAGTCACCACAAATGCCGGATCCCATCCCCTGCATTTTCCCGGGTTATTTTCTTTCATTATTTCCCTTCAGCCCCGCTTACTTGTTTGCTCATTGTCATGGCGCTCACTTTGTGACCGCGCCGCGCTCCCTTTTTTTCTGCAGCAGCAGAAATTAAATGAAAGGATATTATGATTTTGTTAATGCATTTGCATTGCCTTGGAGTAAAAGCTTTATGAATAATTGCGCTGCTTCCAGCGCACTTCAACTTAAAGTGCGATAAAAATGTTTCTGCAAAGGGAGGTATAAGTCAAGGATAAGTTTTAAGCCAGGTAAATGTTTAGAAAGGGGGAACTACTATGGGTTTGTATACACTCAATCTCAGTAGAAAGGGTCATGTTTATTTACGTTTCTTGTTATATATTAACTTCTTAAGCTGTAAATAATATAAGATATCTATCTACCTTGCTTCCTTTCTTTCTGTCAGCAAGAGTATCTAAACTTCACCTGTTGGGACTGCAAACTTTATCTCTTTTGTATTCGCATATTTTGTGGTGCTGGAAGCAGGGGGCTAAGTGCTAGTTTGCAAGGTCAGCACGTTTGTCTGCCACTTGACTGGCCATTAAAATGATTAAAATCGACTTGAGCCCTTTTTTAAGGCATTCTTTTCCGGCGCAGATGACGATTTGCAGAGAGCCGCGGATAAATCTGCTTTACGTGCAACGAAATGCGCTACATTTGGCAATTTACGAGTGCCGAGGACAGCCGCCGGAAAAGGCAGTGTCTTGGGTCTAGGGCCTTTCGCCCAAGTGGCACGCAACAAATTCTCGCATCAGACTTAAGCCGCTTAATCCTTTTAGTGTTAAACGCGGGCCAAGTGGCAACCGGCAACTGGCAAGTGCCAACCGGCAAGACAACCAACTTTCGCCCAGCGGAGTCGTCTTGTATTTCTTTAAAGCGAAACACAGCATGTGGAGGAGGCGGAGGAGGAGCTGGAGCTGGAGCAGTGGGCGTCGCACGGACTGCGCTTTACACGCGTGTAATGTGCAAAAACGGCGTTTAATGCCTCACTAATCCCTCAACTACAATGCTGCCAATTTACGCAAGTGGCGCCCTCGACATCCTTGCCATGGGCGTTAGTGCCTCTGGCTGCGGCGTAGCGTACTATAAGTGTAACGAATGAGGACATGGGGCGCAGAAACTTGCCGAGTAGTAAAGCATCAATTTATTTAAGTGGATTCCAGCCATGCTCGAATATATCCTGTTGGCGGAGAAGAAAGCGCCTGATTCTTCGCCTTCACATGAATTATCATCAAAGGGATAAGGGTATATGCTGCGATATTTGGCAATAGTTCTTTGGTTTCTTCCTTCCTTCTGTAAGTATTCTTTATTATTTAATGAACATACAAATACAGTTTCTGTTTCTGTCATTGCATTTGTGCAGTTTCCAGAACTTTAGGGATTTTCCTGTGTGAGTTTCACATTTATTGTGGCATTGTGAAGGACCTCAAGGGCTAGTTGTCAATTGAGCGAGGGGAATGTTTTCGTTATTCTACCTAGGGAAAAGGACCGAAATTTGCCAAAAATAGCGATTTCGATAGCCCTTAACGATATTGCTTTCCCCTCCACACAAATATAACGTTATCAGAACCCCATTTAATTGTACTGCCGCGTTTTTCACTCCCCGAAAATCATTTAGTTAAAATGAAGCGTTGATTGCCGTGAAGCTGTGCGTGAAAATGCATCAAACTTCGTTTTTGTCTGACCATTGTCAGTGGGGGTTTGTGTGTATGTTTGCCATGGCCATTGCCGGCGTTGTTGTTCGTGTTTGTTGCTCTTGCCGCGATGCGTTGCATTGCGCATATAAATTGCATTTTT
Source organism: Drosophila kanapiae (assembly GCA_008042475.1). Classification (NCBI taxonomy): domain Eukaryota; kingdom Metazoa; phylum Arthropoda; class Insecta; order Diptera; family Drosophilidae; genus Drosophila; species Drosophila kanapiae. The sequence goes on along the minus strand of VNJM01002016.1, from coordinate 388,314 downwards.
AACAAACAAAAATTTGTTGCTGTTGGTTTTTGCTTTGCCATTCAGCTCTTTTTTTTTGCTACCACCCCCTTCCCCGCACCCCCTTCGATTTTTATGCTTTTACCATTTTAGAATGCGGCCCCGCTTGTGTGTGTGTGTTTCCCGTGGATTTTAATTGATTTGCCGCATTTTTGCTCTAAATGGTAAAATGCTGCTCCCACATTACGCATACGCCGCGTTGGCCCCCTCAATTGCTTCGACCGCTTGTTTCGTTTGCTTTTTTGCTCTCTGTTTTATGGCCGGCTGCTCGAAAGTCTATCAAAACAAAATTAATTTGCAGGCGCATTGGCCGGTTATTTGTTTTTTTGGTTCAGAGCGTGGGCTGCGAGAGAGGATTGCGATGCTTGTGCAAAAATTGAAACGAAACACTTGAGTGCCAGGGCACTTCACACAGACACCCTCTCACACACACACAGACACACACACACAGCAACGTGGTGTGGGTGGGCGGAAAGTTCAGGCCAAAAACTTTGTGAAACCACTTGAAAAGTTATTTACATTTTAAGTTGTTGAGGTTCACACGACGTCAAGTTGTGTTGTGTCCTTGTGATGTGCAAAATATCTGTAGGCAGGTAGACACGGCGCACAAAGGACTCGCAGGACTCCTACCTCCCCTCAGCGTCTGTGTGCCGTTGTGTCGCTGTGTGGTCGCCGGTGTCAAATCTGAGGACCGCAGAGGCTTACATAGAAAATCTATTAAATTGCGGTCCTGGGCCATGCCAATGGTGGAGCTGCCAGCGGGTTGGAGTTCCTGGCGGAGCTGCAGCTGGCCTGCTGCTGGCAAAGTTTGCGACATAAAACAAACATTGGCGAGATATCCGCCGGAGTAGAGCCACGCGAGTCCTGACTGACGACGTCGCACTCGACGCTCTCAATGGCTGACTAAACTTTTGAATAAAGCCAGCAGCAGCCAGAGCCGGAGCCTCGGACTCCAAGAATGGCAGCTGGGAGTTTCGAAGAGTTGCAGCAGCAATGCCCCTACACTGTGAAAAATAACATCAAAGTTCAAACTATTATGTTTCAGGGTCACATTGTAGAAAAATCTCTGGAGTTTGAAACTCTGCTACGCCATCCATCAGTGTCATAGAGCTCTTGAGGTTTTACAAACCATATAACTTTATTAAATGACTAGTAAATATTTAAGACTGTAGGGAACTATTTTTTTTCATATGTTCTTAGCAGATTTTCACTTCTTTTGCTTCTTAAAAGTGTCAAATTGCTTGCATAGAAACCAATAGTCAGAACTGTCATAACACCATAAAAAAGATAATATTAACTATTTTAAAATATATTACAGATTTTGCGAATCCTTTTGTGTCACAAATGCTATATCAATTTAGCATACATAAATTCCCATTTTTATAGTTTAAAAAAGTGTATTTAATTAGGAACTTCAGTTATATAAAACCCACACCGTCCCCCATTATGAGTAATTTGCTTCTTGCAGTGCAGACTTGGGCCGTTGGCTGTTGGCATTGCAGTTCAGCCGGAAAACATAAAAAACTACTTGATTCTTCCTGCCGGAGTGCCAAAAGTAAGCACAGCAGCGCCACATAATAAATAAAGGAGAAGCAGCAGCGGCAGAAGCGGCCAAAGCAGAAGCAGCAGCAGGAAATATGGCACTTAAAGTGCTTTAAATAACATTAGAAAGTTGACTCGCTTTGGTCCCGCACAGCATGAGTGTGAGTGTTTGTGTGTGTTTGATACCCAGCCTGAGTCTGAGCATGAAGAGCTTGTCTGGCCGGAATCCCCATTCCCGTCCCCATCATTGTCGACTTTGTCAGTCTGTTTGACTTGTGCGAAAATCTTTCAAGTTGTGACAATCTCAGGCAAAGGCGTCCTGCATTTGTTAAAGTTGTTCATTTGCAAGGCAGCTGACAGACAGAAACGGAGACGGCAACTAAGGAGGAGGATCTGGCAGCCAGCGTCCCCGCTCCGCATTGTTTGTCGTGTTGCTACAACGCATATGACACTAGCCACGCCCACCGACAACACACAGCTCCTCGAGTCGGGCGGGCGCACGCCCATAAATAAAACATTTCACTTTGTTTTGCCGACTGCCTCTTAGCCTAAACAAACAGAGATCCGAGAGCAAGGAAGATACACGGTGCAAAAATAATACCTATCGCATGTCCTGTCTAGGAATCTCGTTTGCACTCTCATTCGCTTTCATAATATTTCTATTTCTATAACCTACTTAAAATATCTTTTTTAAAACTTCTAATGAAGCCTTGAATTTACCTGTAGCAGTTTACAGTTTATAGAAACTAATTCAGTCTCCAGAAGAGATGTTTATTAGTAAATTGGATCTAAGTAATACCATATTTAATAATTTCTTTGCCAGAAGATCCCTGATTAATTAAATCATTTAAATTATCTCTGCTTTTTCTCTGTGTAGCAGGAAAACCTTAGAAACTAGCTGCAAGATGTGAAAACCTCGAACAGCATCCGAGATCCCAGCGCGGAAGAGCTGCTCCACGCCATCCGATGTGACACACTTTGATTTGACTTTAATGCACAATAACATTTTATACTGCGCTGAGCCTTTGGCTGTTGTCTGCTGAAAAATGCACAAAAGCCTGGCAAATTGATGATGGAATGCCGGAATGCACTTCTCGAGTGCCACGTCGAAAGCCCCCCGGATTTCTCCTGCCTCACATGACTTTTCATTCACTCATTTTCGAGTCACTCCAGCCGCAGCCCCCCGGTGGCTGGCATTAATCATTATTCAAATCTCGGCGGCACACATGTGCGGAAAAGGATACGCAGTTAAATGCCAATTAGAAGAAAATTGCACAGCTTTGTGGTTTTCGCTTTGAGTTATAAGAAGCCGCAAACAATGCTATTAAATTTTGTCGAAACGCAAAGGTAAACTTGTGTCGAAAATTCGTTTGTACATATTTTGGTTTTGCCCGAAATGCACTTTCAATCAACTAAAGATTAGTATTTCCAAGAGACTTTAAACAATCAGAGTCATAGTTTAACCGTTGTCCTGATTAAAGTGATTTTATTTGCCCAGCGTAAATGGTTTTTCTATTCGTAGAATAATGAACTACATAATTAGTTGGAAGCTAACTTTTTCCATTGTTTTAGTGATGGGAAGGACTCTTATTATCTTAATAATCTGAAATATATTTTTATTAGATCTGATTAGATGATTAGTTAATGATTAGTTAATCTTAGTTAGTTTTATAAGTACGATATATTTAAGAAATAGGAGCTTTTTCCACCTCTATCGTAGTGTAAATTTCAGGCTCTACTTCTGTCTCAATTTTTCCTTTTTATCTGCGCGGACTCTTTCGGAAAACTTTGCCTAATTGGCAGAGTGGGGAAAACTGCAGGGAAAGTCTCTCCGCCTTTGGTTTCCCTGCCATAATCTGCAAGCCGCCAACATGTTTAACTCCTGCACAATGTCAGCGGCGCTGTCGTCAAGTTCGGCCCGGCTTGGCTACATTTTGGCAAGACAGACCCTCTCCACCTCGACAAGTCGCAACTCCCGGAAAAGTTTTCGGCTGCTGAGTGCTCTCCAGGAATTTTTGAAATGCGCCCCGGAAAATTGTTGACAGTTGGAGGTCGTTAGCTTGGGTCGCATTAGCGCCCATAGGACCGCCAGTTAAATATTGAAAGCGCGAGCCAAGTTATTCAATAAATGTCAGTCGGAAGGCGAAAGTCTGCAGCCTGTCAGGTGGGTTTAGTGTTTTTCGGTGCTTTCCAGGGATTGGATTGGATTGGACTGGTATTGGCCAAATTACAGCAGTCGGCACGCACCGTCTAGCATCTCTCCGATTCTCACGATCCTGGCCACATGTGCTTCGGTTTCCCACCTTAGTTTGGCTAAGCTCTTGCCTCCTAACTTTCCTTTTTTTTTTTCTTTTTTGGTGAAAGCGAAATTCGTGACCTTCGCCGGCGAATTAATACGAGTGCGAGTACATGCAAAATTTAAACTTAATTAAACTTTCGCGCGAGCTGCATGTGTGCAAAACGCAGTGAGAGAGCCAGCGCGAATTCAATTTTAATTATGAACTTAAATCGAAAAACTTTGCATTTACACGAAAGTCGGCGGTGGGTGAACCTGCCCGCGGACCGGGTAGGTCCTTTCTCCAGGACGCAGTCTGCTGTCTGCTTTGACTGTGGGCTCCATTCAAACAGACATTCGCGGCTTTCAGGACATTCATAAAGTCGCTGGCTCCGGCTGCCGGGATGCACTTATAAAAAAAAAACCAGGATTAGGTGGGATTTTAAAGTGTTTTTGGATAGTTTAAATTGTCTGGCGGTTTCTGGTATATTTTTATATGAAGAAAAATGCAATAATAAATATGGTTTAAAGAATATCATTTGCTTTTAAATAATTAAATTGTTAAAAAAAAAACTGCATCCTTTTTTTACACCTTTTCTACACGTTCCAAGGTAGCTTAGCTTGTATTGCTTATTTTTTACTGTCGCGTATTTTCCATTTTATGTTTTCTTTTTTAAGTTCTAGTTTCAATTAAACCTTTTTTGAGTCCCACAAATACTTGTCGCAGTGTTCTACTGCTTTTATTTATGCAAATTTTCGGGTTGTTGCACTTGCGGCGACTCTCCAACGCACAGCCATGTTACCATATAGCCAGCCGAGAGCTAATTAAATGTGGCCCCAAAAATGCAAGCTGCAGCCATTGAAAAGCGAGCCAGAGCCCGCACAAAATGCGAGGCGGTGGCCTGGGCATTTTAAAGCTAATTTAAAGTCTGCCTCCGCTGGTTGCAGCAGCGGAAGTGGCGAGGATCTGCGAGAACTGGCGATGGTGATGGCAGCGGCATGTGCCACACATCACGTGCCGGCGAAGACATTGCAGTCGATGTTCATGCATACAAATGCAGTGACTGTGGCCGTGGCAGGCTCTTTATGACGTCAGTGTGCGACTTTTGGTGCTCGGCGGAGGAGCGAGCAGCGAGTAGCCAGAAAACTATGCCACGACTTTTAGTGTCGTCTAATGCGACGTCGCCTGCTACAATGTCGCGTTCGTTTCGCCTTCGTTCCCACTCTACCATTGCTATTCCCATTCACGGACCTGTTCCTTTTCCTCTTGTCGGTTTTGTTTTTAAAACAAATTTCCAAAATCAATATTTGCCGAAAGTGTTTTGCATACCAAATAATTTGGCCAAACAACTTGCAAGGCAGGCAGCCAGCAGCAGCAAGATGAGGGAAAAAAGCGGAGAATTTGTAGTGGCAACAGCAGCTAAACAAATTGTCAACAAATGATTTTATTTTCCTCTCTTTTTTTTGTATTTTTTTGGGGTCTCCAGGCGGGGGACCCACATACGTTTGGGGCCTGTGACCTGGCCGCAGGGCGTTGGCAAACAGTAAAAAATTGAATCGAACTTTAAGTCCGATAGGAATTGCTATAGAATGTGAACTTCTCTAAACTAAATACGGGGAGGAAAGCCAATCGCTTGGGGTTGAAGTAAGCTCATATTCAGCTCGCTTTCCCTGAAGTTATCCTTTACTATAAGCTGCCTAAGCAAATAAGTGTTTCTGCCTAATGTGTGCCCAAGTTTTCGCAAAGTTTTCTCTTGCTTGTACTTTGCATAAGTAAACAACCAACGAGCCGGGGACCCAGCCATATTTCAAGCGGTCGGTCACAGGCAGCCAGGCGAGGTGCATTGATATATTACGTGTCAGTAGACGAAGCTTTCGTGCTACCCTTTACTCGAAAAATTCAGGGGTATGATGTCTTTGCTTTCAGACTTAATTTTTTGTACTATTTTATATTATAAAAACACGACTTAAAGCAATTATTAAGACAAATTTTAGGTCTACTTCGTTCTAATCTATTTTCTTTGTTGACCAAAGGATATCGCTTGGTCGTGACCATCCCAAGTATACTGTTCGCTTGTTATGCCTGGTGTCCTGGTCAATTCCCTGTCCACCAGCACCACCCTCTCTCCATTTCTCCATCCTCGTTAGCCGGCCATAGTTGGCAACACTTCCGCCTGGCAGTGCAAGTTTGACACGCGCATCAACACGCGCTTTGTCAACCGCCCGGGCCCCTTCGGTGTCTCCGCTCTCAAACGGCTCGTCCTGGCTGCAACAGGAAGAACCGCTTAGACGCACACACATAAACAAATACACTCGCACACGGTCGCGAGACGGGAGATGTCCTGGCACGGCTACAATGTGTGTGTAGGAAATTGGTTTCGCTTGGCTGCACTTTGCTGAAAAACCAATACCAAGGACCGAGCAGGAAGTCTTCGGTGACCGCGCCGCACTCGATAATCAGCAATGACGGACGGAAGGAGGAAAGACCACGGACCAAGGACCAAGGACTGCGGACAGTGGGCTTAGCTTAGCTCTCGGACCTGGCCTGCCTGGCCTCTGTTCTTTGAACCTACAATTAATTTACTTTGTTTTTCCAGCTGACCAGACATTAACATTACATACTTGACTTCCGTGCGTGCCAGGCGCACATACTCGTCCTTCGATTGCCGACCTGCCATATGCCGGCATTTAGCCGTTTACTTACTTTAAGGATCATAAATTATTTTAAGCTGCTAAGCTTGCTTTCGCTGATATTTCGTTCCTCTAACACAGCCAACGATGTGTGTGTGTGTGTGAGTGTTTTTGTTGCGCGCACATCCTGGCAAAACGTTGGGCAATTATGGCGCACCTGGTTGCTATTAGGGCGTTCGCCACGCCCCCACCACCATCTTACCTCTAATGACAGCCATTTGTGCAGTTTTTGTCAGTTGCGTTTATTTATTACACTGGTGCTGCTGCTGCTCGTAATTTGTTTATTTGTTGCTTTAAAAACTTTTCCCACGCGACGACATGGAAGCGATTTCATTTGATGCACGGCAAGAAATAAATCTATATATATAATAAAGAATATACAATATATATATAAGATAGATATATTTATATAAGAAAGAAACTTATAAGCAAGGTTCTAACATTCGGCTGTTAAAGGCTTAAATAGACAGACATTTCCATCGGTTGAATTTTGGCAAGAAACTGAATGTATCTACAAAAGTCATTGATATATTCAGTTCTTTATACATTCCCATTTGACTCTTATCTATGGCCCAAGAAGATATATTGTTAATACCTTATTAAATAACTTTGTTCTGTGTATAAAAACAAATATTTTGCTTTGTTTACGTCTCTTCTTTCCCTGGACTCCAGATATTTCGCTTTCGTTTAAAGCCCGAGCAGCGCATCGCATTTGCATACATTGGATTTAAATATTCATTTGCTGCAAGTTGCTGGCATCCCGCACACAATAAAACCCCCTATTTGCCCCAACGAACTGGACAGCAAACAATGAGCACAGCGGTCGGTTCATTGCGGGTCAGGCCACTCAATTTTCAGTTTGGTTTAACTACAAACGAGACGCAATGACAGCGCCGGAATTGAAATCAATTTCTGCTGCATGTCAAGCTGATCCGAGTGACGTTCGATCGCTAATTGGAGGGATTAGCGGTGTTGACCTGTGAGACCAATGGACCGAGAGACCGACCCAGAGGAGACCCCAGATGGCCAAGATGAGGAGATACTTGCCGGGGCGAAACAATAAACAAATTAGGCGAATGCTGCATTAATTGAAGCGCTTAGTACTGCTCGTGCAGAATAATATTAAATTTTCAACCTTAAAGCTTAATGAGCATAAATATTTGCTTTGCGCTGGCAAGGGAATTCGCTGTGGAAAACCCCAAATCCTTTCCCATACAAAAGCGGGTCGCTCGGGCCGATCAAAGCGGCAAATGAGCTTCACGACAGACAAAAGCCTTGATTGATTGCCGGAGAGGACTTGAAGTTTGTTGCTTATTTAATTAGTCGAAATTTTAATGGCTTTGCCCGGAGTTGATGGTGAACAATTTGGCTTTAAGCGTCATGCTCGACTTGCCAAATTGTTTTAAAACTGGTTGAAGCCATGGGAAGCCTGCCTGCCTGCCTGCCCGCCTGCAGCTTCTGTGTATGTACATCGTGTGTGCGTCGCTGTTGCTGTTTGCTAATTTCTCGGCATAATTACGGCAATTGCCGTAAAATGTTGGGTACATATAAATTGGAAATTAGTTAATTTGCAGTTGGATTGCAATGATTTCGGCCTGTAGCCTTTCGGCCACCAGCGGGGCATGCCACAAATCAATATGCGGGGCACAGCAGTGCATAAATATATATTTATTGACATGCCAGCAATGGCAGCAATATTTTAATTAAAAACGTTTGCTAATTTCATAATTTAAGCGTATTAGCTGAGCTTTTTTTTGTTATTCCCGTGCAATATTAAATAATTTGCGAGCGTCCAGCTTAATTCACATTATTTATTTGCCAGCCATTTAATTGATTTCGATGTTTATTTTGTACAATTTTTTACAGCCACACACTTCCATTCAATTATGTTTTCCCTGTTAATTTACCAATTTGTCGGACATTATATAAAATATTATAATTTAAATGTACGAAAGCGTTCACCCCGATATTCACAAGCAATTTGTTTAGCTACTTACCTATATCAAATATATTTCGTTTTTAATAATTAATACATTTGCTAACTACGCCAGCATCATCATTTAAATTGGACAGCGGACGGGCTCCAGAAAAAGCCCTTGATTTTACACACACTCGCACACTTGAAAAGCCGAATAATTTCCCAAAATAATTTCAATTATGAACAGATTTTACTTCGCCCAAGCCCGCATTCCGGCCCCCCAAATGCAGACACAAATGCCATTTGGTTTTGTGCTTCAAGTCGAGTATGATTCAATTAAGCCATGGCCAGAACGTGGCTCTCTGTGTGTGTGTGTGTGTTTATGTTCGGGTCTCGGGTGTGTGTTTGGGTGAGTGGCGGTATTATTTTAGCGCAGTTAAATGCACAGTTTAAAGCAATTCACGCAGGCAAAGAGGAGCAGCACTATTAAGTTAATTAACTCAATTTGCAAGACTTTCTTGAACGTTTTCCAAGTTGGAGGGGGTTAAGTAAACATAGTTGGAATTATTTGAGCTTAAAATAGCATTTACAGTGGCTCAGAAGCCACATTAAGGTACCACTTCGTAAATAAGTAATATAATATAATATAATATAATAATAATTAATATAATAAAATATATAATTCGCAATCATTGAAACACTAATTCAATATGAAATAACTGATTTATTAGTACTCTAAGCTGTGTAAAATAAAACTACATTTTTAAAAACCTTTCATCAAGTCTTTAAAAACATAACTCTACTTTTCCACAACTTGGTCATATTTCTTTACTAATAAAATGTATATATAATACTGATATACCTTTATGATAATCGTCACACAAATTGAACCCCATTCCGAGTGTTCGTCCCCACAACTAATCATTAGGAACGCCCCGCAATTGTCACGACCCGGTGGAGCGCGGTTGGCATTGCAAGTTTGTCGGACACCTTAATGGGCAGCAGCCGTGACAATCTCTTTTCACATTCCAGCCATGGCCCACACATTTTGCCACTCTGTGGCCTTCTAATTGATGTAACAAGTGTTCGGGCCATGTATCTGCCAGAATTTATAAGTGGCAAAAGAGTCGGAGCAGACACAGTCAACAGTCCAAGACCAAGACGCTTGTCGATAGTTGTTGGCCTAAGGTCATCAGCCACCCATCGCAGTGCCACACACTCGCAGGAACTGGGAAGGGAGCAGGAAGCAGGGTGGATAGGGGACTGGCACAGTGGGGTCTGCGACCTCCCCCAAGGATTCACACTCAATAGAAGGCGACACGTAGCTGGCCAAGTGCTGATGGCCCAGACAACTGCCACTGAATCGGACGGGGACGCCTGCAAGGCTGTGCTCCTTCGCTCCTGCTTGTGCTCCGGCTCCTGCTCCTGCTCCTGGTTCTGCTTCAGCTGCAGAAGCTTTAGCTTCGGCTGTTGCTTGTAATAAATTTGCTTGAAACATGCAATGCCCCGGGGACAAGTGCGGAGGATTCCGTCCGGATTGCCGGATTGCCCGGCTGCCGTCTGTGTCTGGCTTTTGTTCTATCCATCGCTGATGATGTCGGTTTGCCGTGCAAAGCCACAAATTGCCACTTGGCTGCCCGCTCGTGCCAATCTGCTGCAATGCCTCTTCTTATTGTCGTTATTGCTCCAGCTACTATATATACATATATAGCAGTGAGTTCTTGTTGTTGCCCCTTGAATAAATCTAAAGAAATAGCATTTAATGTCTATTTGCAGGAGATTAAGATAAAAAGCATTCCCTGGCCATGTCATCCGAGAGAGCGAGGAGGAGTGACCGGTGGCTATTGGGCAGGAACTTGGCCAGGACCTTCGGCCTGCAACAGCTCTGGGCATTCGTGCGGCTTATCGATCTGGATTTGGTGCATTGTCTTGCTATCCAACCAATCCCTTTTCAAATGGCACGCTCGTAACTGCCACAAACAAGTGACACAATCAACACTTGATAGAACAAACACTTCTAAATTAATTAAATTGCAAATATCCTTGAAGCAGCTGCACTGCTCACTCACACACGGTCAGTTGGTTGCACTAAAACGTCCTTTTGTGCACTGGAAAAATTTGATCTAAGCTTGGAAGACATGAAATTAGCATTAAGCTATTCGAATAAATACAAAAAAATCAAAAGAAATTAAGAATCTCAATAGCAATATTGATAGACTCTTGAAAAAGTATTTCTTTGTAATTAATTAATTATGAAACACCAACAAAAGTGTCACGATTTCAGATAATTAGACATTGTAAAACGTATTAGAAATGTTGAATAATATTATTTAATATATTTTAGCTTAGAACTTACTATTCCCATAATTTTATATTAATTTAAAAACCCTTTTGACTTGGTATTTTTTTCCTTTTTCTTAATGTGCATGACACATCCCATATAGTTGTCAACGTACTCTCGTCAATACTCGTCCGTTGGACCACTCTGCTCAAAGATAATCCAGGCCATCAATAATGCAAACAGTTCTTGGTCCTCCTCCGCCTCCTGCTGCTGCCTAACCTTACCCCTGGCCCTCCTGCTGGCAAATCCTTCGGTTCGGAGGAGCTGCAGCCTTGTTTACTTTGGCTTGCGTCGCCTGCAGTTCTTTTGTGCTTTTGCTTTGGCTTGGAATAGTTTTGCTTTTGTTTTTTCCCCTCATCCTCTCGGTCAGGTTATTTTGGTGCTGGCGGCCGTTGGCCAACAATTTGGCCAAAGATTTCTCAAGTTGAGCTGAGTTTGGGTTAAACTTGAAAATTAAATGAAATATTTTGCCAGCTCCTCGGATCAGGTCGCCGCTTATGAAAATGCAATCAGAAGAATGACCGAATTTCGACCACCTCGAACACACAATGGAAATGCGGGAGGTAGGTTGGGATGTTTGGTTATTGTCTCCTGGGCAATCAATCAAAGTTTTTAGGGGGGCGGCACTGCAAACAACATTATAGCCTCAGTTTTTCCACCCATTTTGCAATGAGGACACGCCCCCCTGAATCCGCAAAGCCGCAGGCCCCCTATGCGGGTGCGGGGCGGTGGTTATGCTACAATTACATAATACGAATATAAATTATGGCCGCGTGTAAATTTTTCGATTGCTTAATGAGCGGAAGTGGCCATCATCGTTGTATGTTTCAAGTTGTACATGTCGCTTAAATGAAAATGAGGGAATGGCATGGGTGGGGTATCGGCTCTGGCAGGCGGATGGGCGTGGCACCGTCAGGTGTTCCGCATGCACTGCATAATTAATTACAATTAGGCGAATCGGGGTTTGATTGCAGGCAGGAGGTTCCTGTTAATTTGCAAAAGTGTTGCAAGTCCCAAACGTTCGACGAGAGCATTTAATTTATGGGCCAGCTGTTAAATGTTATACTTTGTGTGACAAATAGCCTGCAAAGTAGCATATAAGCCATTTCAGATTTTTCGAGACATGCAAGGTAATTAAGGCTGATAGTGTCTCTCGGAAATGTATGCTACTTTTTAAGTGTCACAGGGCTGGGGTAGATATTAAGCAGTTTGTCAGAGAATTTCAGAGATTCTGCGGTAGGCAAAACTTGTAATATTTCCTCGATTGTCTTACATTATTTATAGAAAGTGATGCCTGTGAATTTGAGCTGCATTTATTCTTTTATAAATTGTGGGGTGTTTATCTTAAAAATTCTAAAAATTAAATGAAATTTGTTCTTTTGCCTGGCACAAGATTTATGCTATGACTTTCGAAATTACAAATATTAAGAAAAGAATGAGTAATTGCAGCAAGAATTATAGTATTTACACTTTCACAGTTCATAATTAGTGACACAATTTTTACAAAAGAACGGATCCTATTATTTTAATTACAATATACTTCATTATTTCTTTATTTAGAGTATAGTTATTACCACATTAAATAAGGTCAAAAATGAAACTATTTCTTTTATAATTTGTGGACTGAGTAGCTTTATAAATCCCTTATTTTGGTTAGAGCCGCCTCCGTCAATTGAATCGCACTTTTATCTTGGCCGAACTCAATTTCATGGCATTTAGAGCAGATTGCGAGTGGCGGTCCGTCGAGTGACGTAAATTAAATTAGTGTCAAAAGAGCATTGTGAGCTGGCGTGAGTGAGTGTCTGTGCGTGCCTGACACGACCGACAAACATAATGACCACCAGCAAAAGTAAAGGCAGCGCCAGCGCCAACAAAACATGAGGAACAGCGACAAAAAGGCGAAAAAAGGCAAAAAAAAGGAGGCAAAAATTGTATGCAAATTATGCTTGACATTGTTTCAGCATACTTTTTGGCGTGTGCGCCAAGACAAAAGCTGACATTTAGCCCAAGGAGCATAAAAAGATACAAACGCAGGACTGCGAGCGAGAGAGAGTACGAGAGGCGGACGAAACTTTGTGACATTTTTTGGCGCGCACAACGGAAACGTGCAAAACTGGCAAATTTATAATGAGCCGCGGGTTCAGTGCTGCGTCCGCGTCCGCGTCCACGTCCGCTCCAGCCTCTGCATTTCCCTCCTCCAACCGCCGGCTCTATCCGCTCCACTCCAACCCAGATCCCAGATCCCACATCCCCGCCAGCGGCGCTTTCTTTTGCTCCGCTAAGCACTAAGCGCATTTGTCGCAAGGTTTTGACTTTAAAAGCGCGACGCCACAGTCCAAAATGCTCCCAATTCCAAGCTGCCGAGCTCTGGGCCATGGCTGCGGTTAATACCTGAAAATGCTTTTAAGAGTTTTCATACCTTGATTTATTGGTTTGCACGCATATAACCACGGTAGCATCGAGAAGAGTTTACTGCCAAGGCATTTGCATTTCAAATATGCCACGAATTGATGTATGGGATTGCTGAGGAATCGCTGCCTCAGAGTGTTTGTACACTAGGAAAATTATGAATTTTAAGTTGAAATCCTATAGCTGATCAATTTTTAAAGGCAAACGAGTGTCGGAAAAATGTCTGAATTAGTTTTGGTTATGATTTAAGTGGTAATCAATTTATTTTAGTTGCTAAAAGTCCAAAAGAACCAAGATATGAGTATGCCAGAAGGCATACCGTACGTTCTTCACAAAAATTCAATAGAAAAACGAACTAATATTGCTATATATTCTGTGAGATAGTGTCATACCTCTATAAGCGTGTAATAAACGTTAATTTATTTCGGTTGACAATGGTAAAGAATTTTAAAATGAATACCCAATATACGTTTTACGCACGATCAACTAATTATCATATTATAAGGAAATTTCTTTCGGTGCGCTTAAACTGACATTACGGTCCAACACGATTTATTGCATTATTGATATTAAATCGCGAGACGAGTGCCTTAATTTAAAATTAAATACACAAGAAGTACTGACATCAGCCGAGCATTGTTTCCAGTTCAAATTGCCGCCCCCCTCATTATAGTCGGCATTTATTTTTCACGCATAATGGATGCATTTTCGAGCTTAATTGCGATAAAGTACAATCTTTTAACAATAAATAAGATAACGAAGGCTCAGCGCTCGGCAATTGTATCAACGGCGAAAACATTGACAAACAAAAACGCGGCCTGAATTCGTATTCCCTCGGTGGGAAAAAACAATTTGTTTATCTTTTAAATGCCATACAAGGCTTGGTTTATTAAATTTGCGGTCCTGTCCCCTGCTCATCTTCATTCCTTATTTTTTTTTCCTCATTTGGTTGCTTTTGGGCCAAGTCCGCGAACTTTGAGCCAAGTAATCAGCTTGCACTTGAGCGGCAAGTGACGGAAAAGAAGAAGAATGGCAGCGGGAAGCGGCGGGGCTAGCCAAGCCGTTGACAAGTTGGCTAACTTTTAATGCAGCTCACTTAAAAGTTGGCGGCAGCCTTGCGTTTACTTTATTAAAAGCACGACGAGATCTTGATGCAATGTCAGCGTAAAAAAATTTCCATACGCAGCGTTGGCTCCACACTGCAGTATGGAATTTATACTTAAAGGTTCTGATTAAGTAAGGCATTTTTCACTTTTTCCCTGTTACCTTAAACTATTTTAAAGACATTAATGCCTTCACGTATGCAAACATCAGCTCGAATGGGCAAAAAGCGTGTGCCTTGCTCGAAAGTCTCATCCGCATCACGACAGACGGAGCCGAGTCGATTGCCTGGCACTTGGACACATGTAATAATTCAATTGTGTGAACATCTATTAAGGAAGATTGATGACAGGCGCCGGCAATGAGAGCACGAGCGCCAGTCCAGTGTCCTGCTGCAGCAAGGACCCGTCCTGGCTGACCGGGCAGTTGAGTTGAGTCAGTGTCAGTGCGTCGCCGGAAAAAACACAGATGCACAGATACTCTCGCACACACGAACACACACTTGGGACACACTCTCATACGGGATAAATAAATAAATAAGAGCGCAGCCAGGACTGGGGCGGAAAACAGGATATGCGGAGGAGCAGCATCTATCATACAGGCAGCAACTCAACGCTTCCTTCTGACGACGTCACACGTATTCAAGGTGTGCGAGCCAGCTCGGATTCCTCGCTCATTCTGGTTTTTATACTCAGTAATCGTAGGAATCGGGGGTATATTGGAGACTAGGTGAGGAGAGCGTAGGTCTTGTATAAGTTATAATGATTGTTATTAAAGGAAGTCTATATTTAAAGCAGTTAAAGGATTTTTCTCACTGGTAATGTCAGGGAATTTTATATAAATGAGATGTGCGACGCCTTTTAAAGAATAGATCACCCTGCTAATACCTTATACCTTATCTTGTTTTAAGTGCTACTATTAGTCTTAATAATTAATGTATACCAATAATACAGATTCCACTTTTTCGATTTTAGTCAGTTTTTAAAGGATTTGCGTGTGTCTCATAATTATCGGGTATCCCCTAGTCCGGAGCCTCGTGAACTATAATTCTCACCAGTTTTGTTTTTTATTGTACACCGCAGTCTCACATGTCAAATAAACTCTGTCAAATGGAAAATAATTCAAGCCGGGGCAGCCGTGGCAGTCATTTTTAAAACGCTAACAGGGGAGCCGTCCAAGCCAGACGGAGAGCCGCAGCTGAGGCGATATTGACTTACTGCCGGGCATTTTCAACCTTATTAAGTTGACACTGAGGCAGGGTCGCCTTTAAAGCTCCAGCTTTCCGACTTCCAAGGACTCCTCCTTTTATGACAATACGCTTGAGTGCTCGCCGCAGTGGCTTTAAAAAAAAAGTGTGCGATAAGTGGAAACAAGCTGACATTTATGCAGTTTGCCCAGCCAGCCTGCAGGCAGTCGCTCGAGCAGAGCACGGCTTGGCACACATCTCCGAGTGGAAGCGGACGGAGTGCACATATTCTGCTGTTTCAGCTGCGGCTGCTGCTGTTGCTGCTGCTGCTGCTGCGACTCTTCTTGGGGCGCTCTCCGGCAGCAACAAAGCCAATACAAGGAACCTAACGAGCTTATTTCCAGACACCACCAACTCAGTCAAAGTCGCAGCAGGAGGAGCTGGGGCTGCTGCTGCTGCCTGGCGGCTACATCACATGCATGATTGACTGCGCAGTTGTGCAGCGAAACGACTGATAGTCGGGCGGACCAGCCATATAGAAACAGGACAGATGGCAGACGACAGGACGTTGAGGCTTGGCGGGGAACAGGTGTCCCTCCGCTGCCTCGGTTGTCATAAACTCGGGGCACATGTCCCGAGTTTGCCGCCACTTCATTTGTAAGTTTGATGGGTTAGCTTCGGTTCGCCGCCGTATTATAACAACTCAAGTCCGAGATTCTGCTGATGCAAACAGCAGACAATGGATGCTTGAGCGTAAACCAATTAAAAGACGCTGGCTTAATAATGAACGCGGCATCCGGACATCACGTTCCACGTTCACGCAATGTCGAAAGGTTGAGCTAGCAAGAGCGTCAGCAAGTTCTCTGTATTTTTTTCTTTTAATAAAAACTGCATTAAAACTGAGTTGTAAGAAGCAAAGGTAAAGAAAAGTCAGTCAAGAAAAAATAAGGAGGTAGCTTAGCTCACCGGCTTCGGCTGCCAGTTAATTAAAAGTTTATTGCCGGCGCCAGGGCTGCACGAAAGCGTAAAATCAACCGGAGGATGATATTTGAGCCCAAATTAATAGGGGAAATAAGCTCAAAACACTTACAACAGACTGACGTATCCCTGGCTTCAAGGACTCCCGCTTATTATCGAGCAAGTGAGCTGCACAAAACAGCACTTTATTAAAGTATTATTAATTAAATGCTAGCTCTAGTTATCAATTAAAAATTGACTGCCATGGAAGCGCCAGAGCAGGAAGAGAAGAAAAAAGAAAATGCCAAGAAGCGAGGGAAAATTGGATTAAAACGGCGTTCCCTTTGTCCCAAGTTCCTGCATCCTGGCGAAGTGAAGCGATGCTCAATCATCGGACTCCAACTCCAACTCAGAGTCGCAGGACAATTAAGACAAGCAATTAACAGACGATCAAACAGAGTGCGGGAGTCGACCTGTTTTTCTGTCACTTGTCTTTCGGTTTTATGTGGAAAACCAATGCGAAAACATGACGATAGCAAACAGCGAAAACCAATAAAATGAACTTGTCATAAAATTAACGCATTTATAAAGCAAACAATGCGGGATTAACAACAGGCATGCTCCGGCTCCTGCTCCTGCTCCTGACACTGTCATCCAACAACAAACGATCCTGATGAGAATGGAAATGGATGGAGTGGAAAGAAAGGACTCATCGGGGGGCAGGAGTATAAAAACTCCTACCGCGTGCCGTATGTCGAACTAAAGCCATTTATAGGCCATTTTTATTTACACGATGCGGACGAGTTGCGTGAGAAATAACTGCCACTTCATTTGCACAGAGTCCCCGGCAAACAGATAAGACAAACATCGTCCTGAGCCTTGGCATCAACCACAACAACAACAACACACTCAGATCATCATCATCGTTGGTGGAATGTTTATGACTGGGCCCATATACCCCATAACCCACCAGGCCACAGTTGATTCGCTGCTCGTTAAATTAAAATTTGCACACGATTTGCCATGATAAAGTGGATACTCAAACTAGCACGCGATAAATACGCAGGGTAAACATAAATATTTTGCCAACAAATGATTATCTTACGTCTGATTTTGGAATCTTTATTTTATCAAGAGTTCTTGAGGAGTTTTTGCAGTTTATATTTAAATTTTTAAGCAAAGATTTTAAGAGTTAATTAATAAACAAATACTGCTTGTATGAAGGATATTTAAGGGTAATTTATAAAGTAAGATTTGTGTTACTTTTATATATTTTATTTGTAGCATTAATATACATCTTGATCCTCCAATATTTGTGACATTTCTCCATATTTTTAAATTCGTTTACCTTCTTTATTGCTTCTGAAACATTTCCGCTTCTAGATTCCGAACTTATCCCTGCCCATCCCATAATATTTACTCAAATTGATATCTTTATAATTATCTGCGTTATAGCTTTGTTTTTGTCGCTGTTCCAAGGGTATGTTAAGTTCGCTTTTATTGGGAAAATACGTCCACGTAGTGCAGGAGAACATGCCAATACTCGGCTTTATCGCCTGTAGTTCTGAGGAAGTTGTCGCCATCCGTGGTTGTTGTTGGCGTTGCTCCTCGTACGTTGCATGACAGCTGGCGCACACTTTGCGCCTTTGCCCACAAATTACTGCAGTCAAATTGATCGATTGTCCTGTGGAGGGACGACAGGGATGGGGACAAGCTGTAAGCGACGTAATGGGGCCAAGAGACAGGGCGGACGGGGAGACAGCATTTTATGATATAAGGCAAGAGGCACTGAACTGTGGTAAACGATTTGTTGTTGTTTTTGGTCTTCAACATTGCATGCCACAAACACGCACACACCAGCACCAGTACCAGTACCAGCACCAGCCCATACACACACCCACACAGCCACACACTTACACACGAGCATCCCCGCACACAGATGAATTGAATTAAATTGGATTCGTTGAGTTTGTGTAAACAAAATTTTAATGTCTTTTTGCTTTTGAAGTCATTCACTCAAACTCAAGTTGTGAGCTGTGCAACACAGACTTATACACCCACACAGGCACACACACACGCACACTCACAGCCACACCAACACAAAGGCCGAAAAGGGGCAGAGAGGAGTCACCATGATGTTGATATGTCTGACATAAATTTCATCAACTGTCTAAGTTAATGACAGTAAATTTGTTTGAAAATTGCTTTAAAATGGCAGGGCAACCAAGCAGCGCAAAAACAGAGTTGGGCTTTCATAAAAGGTTGGTTTCTGGGAAAGAGATGGGTTCGACTGAGGCTGGTACACAGGAAGAAACAATCTCAAGTTCCAACTGTAGATACCTGAGACTCTAAGCTATGGCTCAGTTGCAGCAATTATTTTGTACAGTTTATATATAATAGGAGGTGGCAATTTCAGACAAAGAGGTTAGCATGCACTGTAAGCTTAATTTATACATTTTTTGCTCAGTGTAAATGGGTTAGTTGTTAAGGTAGGCACAGATACAGAGTCATCGCTTGGGCGCCATGTCGCTGTGACAGCCATGCGCCAAAGACGCTGGCACTGGCAAAAGAAATGACTGAATCCAGCGAAATGTGTCATGATAACTCAAATAAAGAATGGAAGCCAACCCATGCTGAAACCCGCTGTCGCAGGGAGGCTGCTCCGCCTCCTACTCCTCCTCCTCCGAGTCGCCTCCGAGTTCAAGTCAGTCAACCAGCCGCGAAATGCAAAGTGCGCGGCAGTGGCAGCGGAAGCAAAGCGCACACACATGACGAAAACGAGGAAAAACTGGCGAAAAAATATGGTATATAGGAGAGAGCGCACACAGGATGCCCGGCTAGGATGAACTTATTACGTAAGAGCGAATTTATGAAGTGAAACGAGTTAAATGCCAGGCCAAGAGCAACTCAGGGGCGTAACCAGAAAAAACAACAAAGTTGCACTAAAAAAAACTACAAATTGTTTCTAAGTCAAAGCTTGAACTCAAAAGAAACCTGGTAATATATTTAAGATATTTTTAAAGTGGTTTCCTAAATATATTAGAAGTTGTAATGCTTGTTTTAACTTCAAATTGTGGAAGCATAACTCCTGCAGATATAAATTTTGATGCAGACACTTTGATTTATTGTTTTCTTATTTAAAAAAAAACAAGGATAATATTGTAGCGTTTTTTCTTGTGTGCGGCCATCGCCAAGAAATCATTTTGTTGCCTGTGTCTTGCGCCCAAAATTTTTAATCTGATGATGTCAACACAAATTGTGGCCCGCGAGAGGGCCAGAAAAACACAGGACCAGCAGCAGCAGCAGCGGGTGGCTGGGGGTGGTAAAAAAAAACGAAGCACACCACTTCAAGGACTCCGCAAAACGCTGTGGCTGGCAAAAGGTTAGACGGCGAGTGTCAAGCGAGGAGCAGCTCGCCTTCGAGTGGCGCGCTAGAATCTGCGACTGCAACTGCCACAGCGGCCTTGTAGTGTCACTTACAGCACATAAATTTACGCGGGTTTTTATTATTTTTGTGGTTGTTGTTGTACTCGGCATTATACAACTGCAATTTGCTGCTGCAGGCCAAGTAGCGAGTACTGTGAGGGAAATGGAAGCAGTAAGGGTGTCACAGCCGGGCGCTAATGCAAGGCACCGCAGCGTGAAGGATACGGGCTTGGCTTGGCTTGTTGAGAGTGTGTCTCCTTGCTGCCTTTCAGCTTTGGGCTCTCCTGCTCAGCAGGTAGCTGCTGGGAAATGTTAAATGATGGCGGATGACGAGGCGAAGGTCAGTGGACAGGTAATCAGACTCAAGAAGGTGATAACTTAGGTAAGGCTCCAATAAAGAGATATATGTTATGATTTTATAAGAATGGGGTTTCCCATTTTGAATATTTTCCTGTAACTCATACAATAAATGGATTTGGGATGCTTTTAATTAAGTCCGAAATCCAAATGCAATTAAAACGCTGTAGCAGAGTCAAAGCTGCCCGCGGTTTCTCGCGCTATTAGATATTGCTATCGCAACATTTACTTACCCAACCCAACACGAAAAACAAAGCTGGAAGCTTGTTTTGGCCCCAGGACACCTTCAACGTGGGATGCCAAAAGTCACGGGCTGCATGTGCTCTCGCCCATATCTCGTTTAAATTATCGACAACGCCGGCAAGTATATCAAATTTACGGCACCCACAGTGCATGCATAACAAGCTACCACAGTGCCAAGGGAGAGGGCGGGACCAGCTGCCTTGGGGGATCGGTAACAAATGCAATACAAAGATAACAACGACGCTGCCAAACAATGTTGTGTCCAATTAAATTGCATTCCGGCGCGTTCGCGAATTATGGAAGCCAAGCGAATGCATTGCAAATGCCGTTTATTAAATTTCAATATCCAATCAATAAGGCTGGGCAGCTGCCCGCTGGGCTGGCCCTCTCCGATGAAGATACCAACGCCGGGAGAGATTCCGGCGATGCTGCGATCCGGCGGCAGCAATTTAATGAAAGTATCACAATGATTGGTTTCCACTGGCGACTAAGCAGCGGCAAAAATGTCCGGCATAATGAATGGCATCGGGCAAAGACACTGGGCGCCGTCGAGCGTTGTCTCCGTCGTCTCCGAGCTGCGTCTTTGTCCTCGTCCTCGTCCGAGTTGCATTAGTCGCCAACATGGAAATGCTATATATAAGCCCGGACAGGAGTCTTGGCTGACAGGCAGCTTAAATCCTGCCGAAAGCGCCGGCACAGAAAGCTTTGGAACTGGAGCGGCAGCGGGAACTGGAGAAGTATCAGCATCGCATCGCCATCGCCATCGCCATCACCATCACCATCAGGCAGCCCCAGCAAGATGCATTGTTTGGCGTAGAATTTAATTTTAGTTTAACTTTGTAATTTATCGATGCCGTATGTCGTCGACGAGCTCAGGCTTCCCGCTTCTTCAGTCCGTCTCTCCACTAAAATGGCAACGTCCAAAATGGGAAAAGGTCCTTTTGGCAGGATGAGCCCTGACGGTGGCACACTGAGAATATAAACCATAACAATTCATAGTCATATCAAGGGCTTACTTTGTTACTGGAGAGTGAGTTTCAATTAGAATCCGGAAGTTACCTTATTTCATTATAAAGATGACTTCTAAGATAACTAATTATGGAAAATGGCTATGAAATGACCAGCTACAGGCTTTGGACTACAAGATACAAATGCATACGAAATATTTGTAGCCTTTGTACCCAGTAACTAATAACAGAGATCATAAAATAGGTTTTTCCCATTAGTAACTTATATTTTTAGTATAAATACGGTAATGACGGTAATAATTTCTCTCCGTGCAGTGCCGGCTTTCAAGCGCAGCTCGCCGCTGACATAGCTGCTGACTACCTTCATTAGTGTTTTGTTTGGCTTTGGCTAACCATGGGGGACAGGCAGGGATCCTTTTTTGATGTGGGCTTGCGCTTTTTGAAGTTTACCCCCGAAAAACTGCTAGTTTCCAATCTTCAACCTCCCACCCACCAAGTTCTTTTTTTAAGTTTTGTTTTGCGCCAGTGTTTTCCCCTATATTGTACGCTTTTCCTTACCAGCTGCGCTCTGTCTTGCATTTGTCTTCATCGACAGCCAAGTTGTTAGCTCTTTCATTTTTCTTTCGCTCGGTCGCAAAAACTTTGGACTCGCTCTCATTTGCCATCCACCGTCCACTCAATTCCCATTTCCCCAGTATCAGTGGCTAACTCGTTTGTCTTCCCCGTTCGCTTTACGTATACGTAATGACAATTAGAATTGACAGACACACAGCGCTCGGAAAGTTGCCCCGGCCAGTTGCCTCCAGCAGCTGTTATTGTTGATTGCATCTAATCCCGAAGATTTTATTCTCGCTGCAGTTGCAGCTTCAGCAACAGCTTCAGTTCCAGTTTCAGCTTCAGTTTCAGTTCCAGCAGCACCCACTCCATTAGTCCTTAATGAACAAGTTACAATTTGGGCGCAGAGTGCTGGCAAACGAACACCCTTTCCGGGACCATCGCTGGGCCTCATCAATATGGCATTAGACCCACTGAAATATAGGGTATACAATAGTTTTGGCTCGTGCCCAAACTCCTGGCTTGTTAGCAGCCGCATTACGTGCTCCCAGCTTTTAATTTGTGGGTGTAGAACTGGGACATTCACCCTAATCGGGCAGCCAAGGGGTTGGGGCAGGGCGCAGCTATTCTTGGAGATACTTTCAAGTGCACTTCAGCAGCCATTCATACTATTTGTACTCGAGGAGTTGAGGCCAATTAATATGCTCGCATTACAAATATGCGCTCAATTAGGCATAATTAGTCAAGCACGTGTGGCCACGCCCCGTCCATTAGCCGGGGTGAAGGAATGGCGAGCAGGAGCTGGTCGCCAGACGGACTCTCTGTGTGTCTGTCTGTCTGTCAGTCAGTCAGTCAGCCAGCCATGTACATGAAAATCCAATTTCGCGTGGGTTTCATTAGCAGCTATCGCTCGCTTCTTCTCCACTCGTGTGGCTGACTCAAGCAATTTCGAACGGAAAAGGACAAAACCACAAAAAATAATTAAGCACTCGGCGAATACGCCGCTTGACAATGTCAGCCTCAGCGGCAAAGGCAAATGCCGTAACAGTGGCAGAAATCAATGGGCGCTGCTCTCGGCATTGAAATATTTGCAGCAGCCCTTTTGCGTCATCTCTGGCTCTTCTGCGGCTCATTCTTAGGCGGATTGCAAATCCAAAGCCTCGTCGTGGCCATGACGGCAAACAACAACGGGGACATGTGTCGCTTAACATTGTGCCAGAGGCACTCGCGACGAGGTCTCGCTATATTGAGTTGTCTGCCCATCAGTCAGCCAGATAGCCATCCTGGCAGTCGGTTAGTCAGCGCTCAGAGCAGGGAGCTCGGTGTTGGGCGCTCAGCTAGCTGGTCGGCATCAAATGAAGTGAAATCGATGCGCTGCTGACTCTATTCATATAAGCCAAGCAGGGACGACCAGACGCACATACAGCAGTCAGTAGTCAACCAGTCAGTCATTCAAGGACACTAAGAAAAAAATTCAAAGAGTTGCAGAACCTAGGTAAGACAGAGACTAAAAATCTTCTATTTTTATACAGCAAAGCATTTTACATTTATATTGCAAACATTAATAATTAGAGCCAAAGATAAAGCAGCTAAACATGCGGCTCGAAGAACCAATATGCATGGAGGAAGGCTTAATTATTTACAAATATATGAACAGACCCTAAGATAACTCCTCTTATTCCTAGCTCCTTTTATTCCAAACTACTCGTTTTCCTATTTCCTTATATAGTATCCCTAAGTGCATCTTGCATCTCTTATTTAGACAATAATTTAAAGCAGAGAATTAGCTTTACATTTTCGTTAAAACTAACTGCCTATGTTGAGTCCTCATAATTTTATTAATCTTTTTTAAAAAGTAAGTCATATGCTGGATGTAATTTTTGGTTCAGTTTCCTTCAATTTAAATAAACTCGAGTATTAGGAATTATTTCTTTCTGTGTTCAGATATCAGTTAGCAGAAGCCGGAGACCGGAGAGCCATCCAGCTGCGGGCGGGCGTCATGCGGGCAGCTGTCAATGTGTCTATGGAAATGCGCGGCGCACATTTGAGTGGATTTGCTAACTGATTTCGTTGAACGGCCGGCGATGGCCGTAGTCTGAGTCCACAGTGTTCCGGCGCTTTGTGCCGACAATCGAATTGTGTTGACGTGGCTGGATTATTACTTCATAAGCAGGACGAAACAATAAAATAATAATACGAGGACCCAGAGCCTTGCAACCCGGCAGCCCCGGCAGTATCAATCCATGGGTAATGCCAAGCAAAGCAAATCCCAGCCACCGCCGAAATCGCTATGTCAATTATCAGCGATTCCTTGTCTCTGGGCTGCGGCTGCTGTCTGTGCCCTTGTGATCCGACAAACCCATTAACCATTTCATTCGATTTTCGTATGCGAATCTCAATTGCCAATGGCATTCCCTATTAGCAGCGGCTAAGCTAATTTGCTGCCAAAGACATGGCGAAATCGTGCGGATTCGAATCGGAGCCACTTGAGATATGTATGCCACTGCCACTATGCCAATTGTCGCAGCCGGCGGTGCGTGGGCGTGGCTGGATTTAGTAATAAGATGGGAGAGCACGGAGAGTTCATTTAATTGAGCCGGAGATCGAATCAATCAGTGGAGCCAAGACAACGAGATTTCTGTTTGCCAGAAAGTCATGCTAATAGTTTGGGTAACTCAATGATGGGGCAATGAATATCCACTTCATTTTACAGATTTCCCTTTATCGAATGCCTAACTTTAAACGTATTGATTTAAAACAAAAGGAAGCGAGTGCAGAGCTTCAATAATTTTGATTAAAAGGAACCTTGTGAAAACAATTTCAATAAATTGATAACCTAGTTTAAAATAAAATATATAAATATAACAAGCACACAAGAAGTGTAAAATAATATGTATTTTTTTTTAGAACTCTCTAGCTGTGACAGATAGGCAAAAAGTTTTTAATTAATATATTCGAACGACAATCAAAAATTTGACGGTTTATTTTAAAGCCATTAACCACCGGCTGCAGGATATTTTCCCGCAATTTGGAAAAAAATACGCACATCATCATTTTAATGCATTTATTTGATTGGCACCAGTAAACTGGGAGAAAAAAGTGCCCTAAGCTGCCGGCTGATGCCTCTGATGGGTATGGGTATGGAGATGAAGCCGCAATGACGTGACAGAACGAGACGGAACAGAACCTACCTATGAATCGATGGGGCGCCCAGGCAGTTATTTCCGTTCGAAGGCTTCGTCGTGCCCTGTGGAGACGTGTGGGAACCTGTTAAGCACTCAATGCGTTGAAGAAAATATTCGGAAATAAGTTCATTCATATGGAGTTTGTCCGGGAGAGAGTGGGACTTCGACAGGAGGAGGAACAGCAGCGTCCGTGGTTGGACCTTTAAATGGATTTTACGGAATCCTCATTTAAATACGCCACGGGAGGCGATCACTGTGGGAACTGTGTGACAGCGTCATAGGAATACCCTTGCTTTTTTGATTATCAACATTAACGCAATTTAACTTTAATTTTAAACGAACCAAAAATGTAACAAATTAACACAAACATAACGTAACGAACAGGGAACAATTTGAAATTAGTAGAAGAGTCGAATATATTCGCCAGTCTGGCGGCACACGGGGCACCTGCCATAGTCTCTCAGGGCTGTAGTCAGGCAGTCCTCGCAATAAATGTGCCCACAAATCGTGGCTACCGGTACCTTCGGCGGTTCTAAGCAAATACGGCACTGTACACTTATGAATTCATGGCCATCTGCTAGGGCATCGTCTCCAGTAAGGTCAATGACGTCGAGTTTCTCGATCTTAATGGGCTTGGGAAACGAAGAGTTGTTAGACATTTTTTGTTGTTGATTTTTTTTTCCAGAATTTAATTTAAGCGAAACCTTTTGGAACTGATAGTAGACTAACTTTGAACTGAATAATTTGACATAAAATTGTCAGTTTGCCGAGTTGCTTGTAGTAGCTCGATTTCTTTACCAAGAGTACAGAGTTATTCGAAATACCCGAAGCACTCTTAGGGTATGCATATGTATGGCTTTTGTGGTATATGGCAGCGAGCGAGCCAGTTCAGTAATCGCATGTGCCTGGCCGCAGAAACAACCCACATGCATACACAGCTGGCCGTGTGTGTGTGTGTAAAGCCGAGGAAAGACCAGGGGGAAAATGGTTAGGGGTAGGGCAGAGGTCAGTGGATGGGGGAGTGGGAAGCAACGCTCGCTCGACCGGCATAAAAAGCTTGTTCTATGCAGTCGTTTAGCTTAACCGCAACATTATGTCGAATGCTGGAATCTTCAATCTGCTGATGCTGCTGCTGCTCCTGCCGCTGCTGCTGCTGCTGCTCCTAAGCGCACTGATGGGGTTCCCGGCCATCCTGGAGTGGATTGGGACTCCGCCTGGAGTTTATGTTTCGGTCGGGTCAAGCGTGAAGGCATATTCATTTGCCCCGGCTCCGTGGCCCGGACCTAAATTCCCGCTGAAATATGCAGAGCGATGTGTGCGTACGCTGGCATTGTTTAATTTGGACATTTTTGCCAAGCGAAGCCCGAACTTAATAAGTAGACATTGGGGTTGCATTCCTCGGCATTCCATCCGCCTACATTCTCCTCTTTCTCTTTAACCAAAGTCTGGAAGAGCACGCTGGATGCGTTTAAATGCCAATTACCAGTCAAACACTTTGAGTGGCAACTTAATTCAATTGCCGCTGCACTCAGCAGGCAAGTTTTTTGGCGATCAACAGGAAGAAGCGAAGGAAACTCTCACTCAGACGGAGTCCATTAAGTTGCTTTAATTATTTAGCAGCCTTAAAAGCCGAGCAATGGCAATGCCTTTTGCGTTTTTAATGCCAACGAGCCTTTGCATTTAATTATGAGTCATTTTGTCTGCGTCCAGCAGCAGCAGGCCAGAGTTCAACAAACTTTGTCATTCAGCGGACCCTCCGCACCGAAAAGGGTCCGACAATAAATAATACGACCCCTAAATAGGGGCGGTGTGGGCCGGGGCCGGGGCCGGGAACCCGGGGCGGGTGATGGCCTATAAATTGTGGAAAAATTCCGATGGCTGGCCGATTGGCTTTTGCCACCTGACAGTTGAAACTTTTGCCAAACCCAAGGAGCACATGCACGAAATCATATCCACGCACAACAAACACAAATCTTACCCACACACACACACATCGGAGGGAGGATGGGTGCAAGGGAGCTTGGGCCTGATCCCGAGACGAAGGCTAGCTGCGTCAACGGCACAATTTCGTAATTTTTATGGCAAAAGTTCTCTAATCAAATTTAATGAATTGTGAAAAAGGCAACAAATATACGACAACTTTCTAGCAAAGTTTGTCCTCGGCCGGGTTCGAGCATCTCGTGGCTGATATTTTCTTATAAGTAGACGTCACTCCACCATGTCGTTGTGAAGGTTGGACCTGAATGTGGATGTGGGTTCTCGAGGATGCGGCATCGATTTGGTTTGGCGTTGTAAATTGGCGGATGTGATTTTTGTGGGCTGGCATTATTAAATGCGGCATAAAATCAGCACAGCACAGCGCAGCCCAACCACTTTCGGCATTGAAGTCTAACAAACGCGCACAGTTAGCACAGGCAGCCAACAAATTGTTGTGCACAATTTTTTTTGACTATGGCTGCTCTGACTCTGGTTGTGCCCATTGTTGTGCCTTGTGGCTGCTAGAGTGTCTTGGTCCCGGCATTGTTGAAGCACTTTTGCCGGCTCAAAGTTTGTCAATGTAACGGAAAACTGTGTTTAAGTAAATTTTTCATAAATTTTCTGTTTGCCAACTTTGGTTTTTTGGGGACTGAGGGGCTGCAGATGAGTTGTGGACTGTCCCAACAGGGAGAGGGATATGCAAAGTGAATTCCAAATAATTTATTGGGAATTTTTAGCTTTATTTTCAAAGCAGTTTAAGTGTTAATAAATTAATAATCAATATATTATAGGAGTTATGGTCTTTAAAATATACTTCAGCTTAATTTTTAAAAATGTATGTAATAATAAATAGTTCTCTTTAATGTAATAATAAATAGTTTACTAGTTATATATATAAAAAATTATATCAATAAATAAATATTAGATGTATTTACGTAGCTTTAAATATTCATCGATTAAATATTCCATTAGCATGGTGTTATTATTTTATTGAGAAGACATCACCATGTCAAGAAAATGTTTTTTTTAGAGAAATTTAAAAAGTTCAAGCTTAACCAAGCTAGAATCGCAGCCAAATTTGATTCAAAATATCTACAAAATCACCCCGAACTGTGCCTTGTTGGCTGCCTTTATAATAAGCCGCCATAAATTGTTATATTTTATTAATGTGCCTCGAACGCGGCGGCGAGCTCGTTGCCAGTTGGCCATATGGAAGTATTAATCAAAGCAAAAACAAAGAGCGTAGCATACAGTTGGGCGCTGCAAAATTTCGGCTATTTTTCATTATAAGCGTATTCTCGGTGCTCGGTGCTCGGTGTTCGGTGTTCGCTGTTCGCTGCTAGAGAGCTAAAGTTGTGTACGCACACAGCAAAAGCAATTTACGCATTGCCGCAAATATTCGACATGCCAGTGTGTGTGCGTGTGTAGCGGGTTGAGTGTGCTTTGCCATTATGATTACTCATACGCTGCGTTTGCAACAATCATACGCCGCGTTATTAGCTGTGTCAGCCTAACAAAAATAATGACAATGAGAATATGCCAAAAGTATTTGTATTTCTCCCTCGATATACATACAAGCAAGGCACACACACACTTTCGGGCGCTCACGGCTCGGCCCTCAGTGCTCTCTGCTGCCAGATGATGACGATGTCTTAACTCCTCATTGCCGTCGTCGTTAGCGTCCTGGGTTGGCCAACTGAAACGTTGAGATTTATGTCTTGGCATGATCTTTTGTGCCGCCAAGCAGCAGCAACGAAAATATTTTATGAAATAATACGCACACAAAAACACGCTTAAACGCCCGGGCACGCATATGACGACTCTATATACACGTGGCGTATACTCATTTTGGGCGTTAAGTGCTTTGTGCTGCGTCATCTTTTAAGTATTTGCAGCATAATTAGCTTGCTGAGTGCGTATGTCGGGGAGTCGAGTGTCAAGTTGAGACGAGTTGGAGTCCTAGCCAAGCCCCAACTACAAATAACCTCGTGACTAATTGTTTCGTCAGGGGAGTTTGAAAAGGTATCGCCCTCGTGGGTGCCTTTAAAGCTGGCTAATTACGGTGCTGCCATTCAAAGCCATTCGGCTTTAAGCCCTTCGGCTTCGACGGTTTCGAATGTCAATAGTCACGGGAACCGGCAGGGGAAACCACATCAAAGATTTGTGCGGCCTACAACCTCTTTTTTTTTTGGTGCTTCTATTTTTATTTTTAGATATTTTTGTGCGATTTTGTTAGCTAATTAAACATCGCCTGGCTGGCCATAAATTCCCACTGGGCTCATAATTTGTATTTTCTGTGTTTTTTTTTTCTTCGTTGCCTCCGCAAATTGAGTTCATTGCACTTGTCGGCCAGCCAGTAAGCCAGCCAGCCAGCCAGCGAGCCAGCGGCATGCTGCTGCAACGCGGCGTATGCGCAATATTTGCTGGCTGTGCAGCATTTCTTTGGCACTTGGCTTTGGCTGGCCAAAACGCAGTCAGCTGAACTTTGACAGTGCCGGGGCCGTAATTTATGACTTGTTTTACACAGCACCCGCACATATACGTGGTGCTCGACTCCATCGATAGATGGCGCCACTCGCTAGCGAGGGACTTGAAATATTTATGGAGTTTTCTTTTCGTTACAATTTTTTGTACCCACTTCGAGGGGGAGTAGCATTTTTTTGTTCTCGCCTTTCCCTCTGATGTGGTTTTATCTTGGGGACACGCCCCCGCCAACAAGCTGCTGCTGGTGGGCTGGCCGGGTCGCTTAGTCAACAGTTGACTCTGGCTTTGTTTATGACATGTCCCCTCATTCATTTTAATTAATTCTTGCTAGCATTTCGCGCCCATGGCAATGACGGCAGTCGCAATGCAAACAATAAAAAACAAGGAGCAAACTCCGCTGCTGGGGAGGCCGATCTCGGACTCGGACTTGGACTTGTGAGACAGACGGGATTTGCCTGGACGTTGGCGGCTCCGGGGCGCTCTTATGTAAAAATCACGGAGGCGTTTATGCCGGCCAACTATTTTTATTTTCATTTTCATTCTCATTTTTATGCTCATTCTTGGCGGCTGCCTTACAAGTTACCCGGCAACATTGCGATGTCGAGGCCAGGCATTGGGGGCATGGGCATTATTGACGTAGTTTATGGAGCCATTTATGACGATTCAACATTTTTATTTCCACCGCACTGCAAGGCGACGCCGAAGGAAGAGGAAGGACCGGCATCAACTTAAATTTACTGCTTGTAAAAGCCGCCAGATCCCGGTGTGGGTAAATAAAAACAAAGGACGGGCAACGAAGAACAATGCCAAAACAACGACCAGTCGGCCATAGATAAAGCTTAGATGTGCAGAGCGTATCGGGTTTCTATTATCTCGGCGAAAACGTCGCGACGTCTAGGAGTCGAAAAGTTTTTACGCAAAAGACGAAGGCGAACTTAAAAAATAAAAAATAAATACCAAGCGAACATAAAGCAAAAGCGCCAGGAGCGCCAACGGCGAACAGCCAACAGGCAGGCAGGCAGGAGCATCCGTGGCATCCTCACACAGGCGCATAATGAAGCGCGTCATTATCCTTAAGATACATAAACAATGCCAGCAAGAGCAGCAGCAGCTGACTCGAAGGTAGTGCAGTTCTATAGCCACTGCACTTAGAAAATAAGGAGTTTCACAATTGAAATAATAAATGTATTATTTAAGAAAACATTTGCAATAATTATAAATTAAATATATAAAAAAGGGAGTTAAGGGTCAAGTCTCAAGGTACTTTTATAAATATTTATTAATCATTTCCACTTCAGAAATATATTTTAAGCAACTGCTTTTCAGAAATAATTCTTTGAAGTTCCCAAAAACTATCAACAAATTAATCCCAGAACTTGCTCGATAATATTTAAAGATCTTTCCTTAACTCGTATCATTTTTTATTCGCAGTGCAACAAGATTGGTAGCTGAACTATAAGGCAAACAAGCGGCAACAGAAACAACAATAGACAACCGGGAAAGCGAGTGGAAAATACTCTGGCATTGTTTCTGTTCAGTGCTTAATTACCAGGCAAGAGCACTATAGTTCCTTGAACTGGCCGAAAGCATACGAGGATTGGACAGAGCAACTTTATACAATTACCTTTGTTGGAACTTCGAACTGCACCCAGCCGGAATGCAATTCGCTTGTTGAAATATTAAACATATTTTCAAGCCGGTATCTGGCCTACCTTCGATTGATTATGTGGGGATTCCCAATTAGATTGCATAAATATTATTATAGCAGGCAGACACAACACACAGCCAGCCACATGTAGGGGAAGGAAGGAAATGTCAAGAGAAATAATAAATTTAATCGAAAAAGTGCATAGAATAATATGCAGGCGAAATATTTTTAATAGATCGTTTTAGTGGCATCCTTTTGTGCAAGCCGCCGCATGCAAGTTTATTTTCTCAGAGTAATTTCAACGAGAGAACGAGCATTTTTCCCCTTTTTGTTTCTTGCCGAGCATTTATTGGTTTTTGAATTTTAATTAAAATTTGATAGCCGCCGGCGTCGAAAGCAGCAGCAGGCGTCGCTTAGCTTGGGCCAACACAAATATTCGGATCGGCTACATGGGCGTAGTTAGAGGAGTAACTTTTTTTTGGGGAGAGTCCGGTAAAGGGGTGGTATTATTCAGATTTTACTTTATGTGAGTTTAAGGCATCACATTATCATCAGATATTTTGGGATTTCACTAAATATCTAAGCCACTTTTTATCTATTATTTTCGGTTATTTCTTAAATACGAAACCGTTCTTAGAAAAATAACAAAAGTTTGGAAATAATTTAAAGTTTAAACTAAATATAAAAATTACAAAAACAGTGGCCTATATTTAAAGCACTTAATTTACAAAACAATTAATTGTTGGCATAATTTGAAGAATAATTATATTCGTTTATGAATAAGGAAATTCTCTATTTTCCCCATATAAATCCTCATCCACGCCCCTGTCTGATGTCTGGAATTTGCTGGCCAACAAACCCACGCTGCCTGCTAGTTATTGTTGTCTAATATCGGTCATGGTTTTGTTTGGCAGCTGCACTTTCCAGTTATACAGATATTTGCGCCCTCGTTTTCTCAATAAAAGTTTATTAAGCCAACAAATGTGGCGCCGCCGGCGAGTGCAGCGCTGTGGCAGGATGGATTGCTGATGGGGTTACCGTGGGGCAGCACTACCTGCTCGCCAATCAAATTACGTCCTTGGTTTTAGTGAGCGCGGCTCAAAATTTCATTTGTGTTAAGCTGGCTAAATTGTTTTGCTTATTATGCTGCCGGCGCGGCGCTGCTGCCTCTGCACGGTGCACATGGCGTATGAGTAATGTTTATATGAAAATTATGCAAAATGCATATTAAAAAAATAAAGAAAATACAACAAAAAAAAAAATAATGGCAAGGTAAGCCCCGCTCGCTCTCTAACGTTGTGCGCTGTAAAAATGTGAGCCAAAAGCTTCTTAAGGATTAAAAACGTCAGCAATTTTGCGGTACACAAAAAATGAGAGGGCCAAAAAGGAGGACAGAGAAAGGGTAACAAAGCAAAGGCAACAGCCACAAAAATATTTAATAAATTTTACAAGTAAATAAGCACCAGCAGCAGCTAAAGCAGCAGCAGCAGCAGCAGCAGAAGCAGCATTCAGGCAAAGTTGTAAAAACTGCAAAAGCGCAGGATTTTTGTTGCTTTTGCTGCTCCCTTTTTTGGCATCAAGAGGCAGCCAAGGGTTAAGGGTCGAGGCGGGGCGGATGCCACATGTTAATGATAGTTTGCCAAAGCCGCAGCTGCTGCAAATCTGTTGCCACACGTCGGCTGTAGGGGTTGCAGAATTTAGGGGGCGGGCCAGGGGCAAAGAAGCTTTTGTGTGCCTTAGTTGACTGACATGTAAATAAAAGTAAAGTGCGTTGACGTTGACGGTGGCTGCAAAGTATACGGAACATTTGGCTTTAATGCAGCATAATCGCCAAACAATTTCGCTTTTCACGTTGTTTTGGACCTTAGCCTTTTGATTTTCCTGCGAGTGTCAACAGTTTTGCAGGC
Source organism: Drosophila kanapiae (assembly GCA_008042475.1). Taxonomy (NCBI): domain Eukaryota; kingdom Metazoa; phylum Arthropoda; class Insecta; order Diptera; family Drosophilidae; genus Drosophila; species Drosophila kanapiae. Next base: position 355,126 of record VNJM01002016.1, on the reverse strand, counting down.
TGACACGTGTGAGAGAAGTCCTGAACCTGAAACCGAAACTGGAACTGAAACTCCTCCTGTTGGCGGCCCGGTTTCGGGTCACTTAAGTTTTATGTGGCGAAACGCGTTACCAAATTGCGTTCAAATTGCGCACGCAGATAACAGTTTTTCATTACGGCACATAAAAGCGTTTGCCATTGTCCTGGTGCCGTTGCCGTTGTCGGTGTCGCTGCCGCTTCTACGTCTGCTGTTGGTGTTTTCGTCCTGCCAAATTGTTACGCCAACACGTGCCGCACTTTGCAGCTCATGTCAGCAGACTGGAGCAGCCACATCCACATTCACGTCTAAATTCACATCATCGGGCCAAAGGCAGCAGAGCAACAGGCACAGCTTTGTCCAGTTTAATGGTGGGCAGAGACACTTCGCACTCCAATAACGCCTCTCCTCGGAGTCCCCAATCCCCAATCCCTTCCCACACGTCGCTGTCACATCGCTGATGATTCCACAGCACTTAGATTAGAAGCTTTCCAAAGGCCACACTCAGCGAAAAGCAGGAGTTTTTCTTTTGAATACCAGAGAAAGACTTGTCTCTTTTGTGAAAGTTACTTGGAATAAAACCATAAAAAACGTTATAAATAAAGAAAACTTGGAATGAAAGGTGATATTTATATTTTTAAAATGTCAAATAATAGCAAAGAAACCTTTGATTACTACAAATATAAGTTTTCTTTAAGTCTGAATTATAATACAGCATTTTTCTTTTGAGTTCTCTGTATACTTTTTTCGGCGACCTTGTAACATGACACCGACTTTTTGTTTATTTGATTTTTAAAATAAAACTTGAAGAAGATTTAATTTCCCACATTTTATGGCCATTTCGTGTCATGTTTTTCCGAGTGCTGCGACCGAACTCTGCTTATTTACTGGCGCCAGTTGCCGGACAAGTTAATTTTTCAACGGCCTAAGCGGCCGGAAGCCGGCTCAAGTCGCCCCCCGATTCCGATTTAAATATGTCGCAAGCAGCCGCAGAAGAAAAAAAAGACAACCGGCAAAGGCAAATCTGGCATCGGAAGCTGGCAATACGCTGACATTAAGCTATGCGGGGGCACGCAGTCACGGGGGAGATTGATAGGCGCCAGGACGAAAGTTTCGGCTGCCTGCCATTGTGTGGCATGCTTTTAGGCGCTGGCAATGAGCAACTTTTGTGCTTATCATGCGTGCAAGTTTCGCCGACATTTTAATTGAAAAATACTTAGCAAAGTCTAGCTGGCTGGGGAGTCTCTACTCTCATACTATACCCAAGTGTCAAATTGCAAAAGACGACTCCTTTCAAGTGCAAGGTGCGAAGTGCACTCGCTTCCTTGGCGAATCCTGGCAGTCAATAAGCCGCGTTTCTGCTCGATTTTAATTGCTGACTTAAGTTGGCCTTAAGCTGCCCCACTAACCTAGTCAGGAACACTTTCGCTCTCTCTCTCGCTCTCTAGCTGGCTTGCTTTCACTCATGGATAGTGTTTTTAATTTGGTCAGGATTAGGATATGGGTCGTGCTTAATTTTAAAACGCCTGGATTTGGCGGTAGCCAGGAGAGGACGTGAGATCACGTCCCTTCGGCACGTCGCTCGCCTTCTTATTACGCACTCGTAAAAAGAAACGGCTGCCGGGCTGCCTGGGTGCTCGGCTGACTTGTCCAACTCGTTCGGGATTATAGCCATTAACTTTGGCATTGCATATCGCTGCGTGACGTCTTTAGCGCGTGCAGTTCGGACCAGGTTCTCTGCTCCCGGCCCGTTTGTCACTGTAATAAACTTGGCAACAAATTGCTTCGCTCCGCTCCGCTCCTGCCCGACCGCCGCCTTTTTTGACGTTTAACCCTTTGCTGGCGTTTTGACACGCACGTGTCGAAAAAGACACACCAAAAAAAAGCAGACACGCAGTCGCACATACATTTTTAAGTGATTAAAAAAATGCCAGGCACCATCCATTCCCTGGCTGCGAGACAATAAGCAAAAACATTTAAATGCGAGCAACGTGCAAAAAATAAATTGTTGTCAATGCGCCGCGCGGACCAAAAAACGCTGCAGCCTCTTATCAGCGGGGAACGCTTTGGACTTGGCACACAGCATCCACACCTGCCGAGTCCTGTGGATCCCAACCGAACCCAACAGGACTTCGTTTGGAGCCTCGGCTTTCGCCGAGCTGGCACTCGGCTCGACGAGTCGCCTCGTTCCGCCGCGAAATCGAGTACGAATCAGTTGGAAAACGTCTTTCGTGCGGGTCGGTTAGTGTGACGGTGTTATTGTCGCGCCCACTGGGAAAACCTAGCATGGCCCAGAAGTAAACAACAACAATAATTAAACAACACTTGACCACGCTTCTACATTTTTAATATAACTCAGAAGAGAGAGTTAAGAAAGCTTAATAAAAAAAACACGATATCCCGGACTCAGTCCATGATGCTGGCCGGGGAAGATAACCCTGTAAAGTAAATAAAATCCGTCGATTCCGACGACCGATAACGCGGTCGCGGTTCAGTGGCAATTTGCATTGATGAACTGTGCTCGGTGCTCGCCGTGCATAACAAAAACCAATCCTCAAACGGGGGCCATCGATAATCAGAGCCCCAGGACTTGAGCGCTCAGCAACTGCCAGCCTGCCAGCCTGCCCGCCCGATTATCCTTTGAAGTCCTCGGCAAGTGCGAGTTGCGAGTTGCGAGCTGCGAGTGTGCGGTGTCTCAGTGTGCAAAGTGTGAAAAAGCGCAAAATAAATATTAAAAGCAAAACGTGCGTGGATTAGAAAGCATAACCCGGCGAAAGAGCGGCGTCAGAAGCCACAGCAACTACAGCTGAAGGAGGAGAGGAGCTACAAGGTTGGTACATCGCATCATCCCTGGGTTCGATGCACCGCGTACATATAGACATGGGGCGGCCGCCTTTTCAATCGGGATCGGGATCGGGACCCAAGTGGCTTTGTTTTTACTTTGCTGCTCTTTCTACTTTTATTAGGGCCGCGCGCACGTTGGCGCATAATTTACGCTAACTTTTATTTTGCCAGGTTGCTCCTCCTCCCCTGCTCTTTCCTCCTTTCCCTTCCCTTTAGGCTGGCTAGTGAACTGGAACTGGAAACTTCTGGGTGGCAGCCGAAACTGAAATTTGAATTTTCCTCTTAAGTGGGTCGCCGCTCGAACTTGCACCTGTTTGGGCATCGGTGCGAGAGCATATGCCAACAATCGGTTGACAGTCTGGGCCCTCGGCCAGGGACCCTCCATGTTGATTTATGACAATCGAAGACGGCCCCTCAGTAGCCCAAGTAGCACTAGTAGTAGTACCAGTAACTGTAGGTGTGCACAGTTTCCGTCCAACTGGAAACTAAATAATTATGTGGCTCAGGTGGGAGACGCCTCCCGCCTGAGCTGCTGTACCACATTTCGGCCCTGTCTGAGTCGGGTTGAGTTTAACGAACATTTATGCGAGTGCGGTTGTTTATGCTCAGCTCGAGTTATGTGGCACTTAAGAGGCGTGGCAACCGCACTCCCACACACTCCCCGTACTGCCGCATACACACGCACTGGGGGCTCATTTCCCAGCCGCACTCATACGCCGTGTGGCACTCAGGCAGCAGCAGCAGCAGCAGCAACAGCAGCAACAACGTTTGCATATGTTCATCAAGAATGAATTAAAAGTTATTTTAAATTCGTGACACTCGCCTAATTTTGCAGGTCGACAAATGTCTGTGCACGGAAAGAAACAAAAGTAAGGGATAATTATTTTATTTACTTTCGATCATGGCAAAAAAACGCCTGTAGTCTGTGCTTGCCTTTTTTAAATAACTGCCGACATCTGCGGGAGTTTATTTCTTAATAAACCTCCAGAAAAAGTTTTATTTATTATTTTGTTTTCTTTTATTCTGTTTATTATTTTGCCATTCGCCTGTAGAAACTCTTGAACTCTCTAGACTCTGTGGTTTCTTTGTTTAGTTTTCGCTCTTAGAAGAACTTCGAGTTTAGAAGAGAATTTTGATTATTTACAATTTAAATAAAATTCGTCAGTTTCTTTAGAGAAGTTTGCAAATGGCAGAGGATAATCTTCTTTAAATTTATTTTCTTTGATTGGGGAGTGAGACATTTAATTGAATATTTCATTGAATTCGAGTTTATTTTGTAGCTAAAGTCGAAAAAACTAAGCGGGAGGTTTTATTAAAGTTTATTAGACTGAATTAGGGTTTGCTAAATGTATTGATAAAATAAATAATATATTATAATATCTCTATTTTGATCATAAGGGAATTTTATAAGAAGTCTGATTTTTATATTTTTAGCTTATAAAATAACTTTTAGTATATTAGATAAAAAGTTTTTAGTAATTATTGGCTTTAATTATAACTTTATTTTGTTAGAATATTGACGTTTATTTATATTTACTCTATAATATATATTGTCTAGATCAGCTTTTTTTCAAAGCAAAGATTTTGCAATGTTTCGCCCCTTGTTTTATAGAAATCTCGTATTTATTCCGCGATATCCTAATTTTCCTAAGTGCCTTTTGTGTGAGTCTGTGAGTGACTGTGTGACTGTGGAAGCCGGGCTGCCAGTTGTTCTATCCGTTGCCGTGTTACTGTGCTCCTGTGCTCAAGTGGCGGAGGTGTCACCTGGCAGACAGGTATGCTCTGCGACTATGATGCTGCCACTCACGAGCTCTAATGTGCGCACACATATTGCAGGCGCTCCTCCCGCTCCCCATATGTGTGTGTGTTTATTCCCTTACTGAGGGGGAGCTCCATAGTCCCCTGAAGGACCCGGCCTGGCAAGTGAATTAAATTTCAAATGTTTCTTAATTTACTTTTTCGGTTTCCCGTTGACAGTTCAAATTGCTATAACAAATTTTCTAGCGCTACGCATGCCACTCATTCATTCATTTCACTTTGCACGCCGGCTCAGAGGGGGCGCGCGCACATGCATAAGTGAAATATTATGTACAACTGTCGGTTTTGTTTTTCCGTTTGCGCTTTTCGCAGTTTTTCTCCGCACTTTTTCAGCTGGTTTTCCCAGTCTTCTTTTTATACATATTATTTCGCCCGCCGCTGCTTGTTGGTGGCGAAAATAAATGAAGCCATTCGAGCGCAATCAGAATTTCGCATTAAAGCGTGGCGCACACGCATTGCCAATGCGATTGTCAGATTGAGAGCACCCATCGCATATCGCACACAAAGATATATATATATTCATATATGTATAAGGTAATCGTGCACGAGGAAAGTCAAAGGGGAAACGGTGCTTTCAGCTTAGATGCCAGACGACTGCCAGGTACAAAAAATCGAAGGTGAAATCGGAGAAGTAGGTGGAACAAATGGTGTAGCATAAATTGGATTTATTAAAACTTTGCTTGACATTATAGTGGCATGAAAATAGGTAGTAAAGAACAGGGAATTATATTGCGAAACTATAATCAACATAAGAGGAAAGAATGATATTTATGTCTTCATTTACATTCTATCAGGGGTGCCACAGAAATTACAAGGCGGTTGAAATACGAATGAAGCCCGCGGAGTTTTGTTCCTCAAAGATCTCTTTGCATACTTTTCGACACATTTTTAGGGAATATTTTTAATTGGAATAAAACCAAATCTAAACTATATAATAGTTTAGTTTAGTTTGTTAGTAACATTATATAAAATTCCAATTAAACGAAATCAAAAATACTAAAAGTCAAAAGAATGCAACCGGGAATACATAAAAATAAATGGAAAAATGAAAAGAATGCAATGCTGGCCTTTATTTCAGTTATTTTGTAAAAATATAGATGGAGAGAATGCTATACAAATTCCATTTTATGCGAAGGTATATTATAGAAAAACTGCAACAGAAATATTGAAACATTTAATTCCCTCCTTGAAAAGTAAACAAACCAAGAGCAAAAATATTTCTAGATATCACATTTTCCATTGGCAATCCTTGAATTCACTTCATTATTTTGCCTTCCGTTTTCCTGACTTCGCCAAGTCCCCGGGGGAGGGGAGCGAGAAGAGGAATGAGAGTAAACTGCAGGGAGCACTTGAGAACTTGGCTAAATGAAAGGAAACAAGAGGCAGCCATCAGCGTCTGTTTGCTCGGTTGTCTTAACCGCGCTACGGCGCTAAAAACCATTTACAGTTTTCAGTTAACTCGCAAGGCAAACGCCGCAGCAATGGCTGCGTGCAAAATAAATAAATACTTTGCGAACTTCCCAAACAGTCGGCAGTCGTCAGAGCTCGCAAATTGAACTGAAGCTGCCTGCTGGCTGAATAACAACTTATTTGGCATTTGCACCTTTAACTGTTGCCCATCCGGTGGCCGGTCGGTGGCGTTTTGTTTTCCCGCTGCGCAGGCCACAAAGCAGAGAAAAAAGAAGAAAAACCCTGCTACCAAACGAAATTAGTGTCAAAACGCTGCTTCTGCAAGTGCTGCATGGCTCGTCAAATCCGTTTCCGTGGCAAATGGCGAGGACTCGATGGATAGCGACAGACAGGCGACAAGCCCGGGCCAAAGCATCGGGATCGGGTCGGTCTCTCCGGCCCCGGACCCAAAAGTGGGCGTAATCGCTGGCATCGTAATGGCGCTGCCAATGCTCCCGGCTGTCTGTAGCAACCAACAACCAACAACTAGTAACCGGCAACATCTATATACACAACTACAGGCATGATTTCACTACGGTCCAGGCTTACACAGGAAACTATAGGGAGGTTTTCTAAAAAAATTTAAATTGTTTGATGATTTTTAACAACTAAAAGTCTGGAGATCATTTTAAACAAAGGCCAAAAGCAACTTATTAAGCAAACCCGTTTATAAAACTCCCATTTATCTTTAAAATTGTTTATGAAATAGGAAACACTTATAATCAAGTCATATTGCAAAGGAAAATAACTACCCAAATTTGATTTTCTGAGCTAAGTTGATTGAAAACAACCTTGGTTAGCCCCCTGCATATCAGAATCAAAAAATCTCTATTTTGTTCGGTGTATGGCTGTTGTTGTTTCTTGTTGCCAATGCCTTTTAAGTTGATTATGGGCCGAAAAAAAAAAAAAAAAAACAATATAAAGGACAGAGGAGAGCCGAGGAAAAAAGCGGCGCCGTTGTGCTGAATGAAATTGATGAAGTAGTTTCAAAAGCTGCTACTGCTGGTGCTGCTTGGATGGGGAAAAACCCTTCCTGGCCAAGGTAAATAAGCCCTGTTTTTGCCTTCTGCTCTTTGCAACTTGTTTGCTGCTAAGTTTTTGCTTGGAAGGTCCGCGCTTTCACCTGCAAATTGAATGGGATTTCGGGCTGCAGCAGGCTGCGAATGCAAGTAGAAGGTACTGGTGGTAACCAAGTGCATTGCCCCGAACAGGGACAATGGAGAGCATGAACTGGAATGCAGCATTGTGGACTCCGGAATGGAGTCCGGCGGTGAGCCTTTAAATTGCGGCCTCGGCCTCGGTCTCGGTCTCGCTTTGATTAACTTCAATCAGCGCCGGGGAATCGCTTTCAAAATTAAAATTTATTGCCAATTTGCGGCAAATTCGATTAAGCTTAGGCTCTTCTCCTTTTCGTGGTGCCGGCACAAAGGCAAAAGCAAAGCAGGAAAAACACTCAGCTGGACATGGACATGGAGCAGGAAGGATGTCTGGGCATTTAAATCCAATATGTAAATGAAAAGAGGACGAGAGGCGAGTGGAAGCCGGATCTGAAGCACCCAGCAGGCCTGACAGGCGAGACCCCCTCGAAACTGTTGAAAAGCTGTTGAAGTTTATTGGAAAAATATTCAAATCACGTGGGTGGTCTCAGCTCATCGCCCCGGCAACGCCGGCTTCCTCCTGGCTGTGTGATAAAAATGGCCAAGAAATTACTTATAGATTGAATGAAATCGTCAGGACCTCAGACTACACCCCGGCCAGGTTCATTCTCTGGCTTAGCCATTGCTCCGCAGTGCTCTGCTCTGCTTTTCTTTTGGCCTGCAACATTTTTGATCAATTTAAATGCCGGGCTAAGACAATAAAAAGTCTTATTGAGGCGGCTTAGCTGGGGATTTCCAGAAGCCGTAGCCAGCCAGCCGAGCTCCGCTTCCCATGGCATTTGCTTTATTTTTGGCCCAGATAAGCATGCAATTAAAATTGAAGTCAGGCAGGCCGGGCGAGGCCAGGCCGCTGGCTAAATGGCAAATGGCGAAATGATGTACCGACCCGGACCGGTCGGTCTTCAAAAAACTTATCTAATAAGTGTCAGTCGGCCAACGTGGCGAAAACATCGTGCTGCGGCGAAAAGTTTCACTTTCACTTTTTGGGGTTGGCCCGCCCAAGACTTTTGTCACTTTGTCCGAAGAGTGGGGAAGCCGGTCCTAGTCGGAGCCGGAAAATCAATGCCTATAAATTGCTTGACGCCTGTGCTCACGCTTATTTATAGCATAGGGATTTATGTTCGGCATATTTATTTATGAACAACAATTTGCCGGCTGCTTTAAGGCTCATTGATGCTCGAAGCGGTATGCTACAGAGAGAGAGTCGTAAATTAGCTGCCGCCCTTGCAGCAACAAATGTAAATAGTTCAATAACAGTGGCGATGCCGATGTCGATGCCAATACCAATCCCGACCCCAATAACAATAGCAGGCTGCAGGGCCCAGTAGCCAGGACCCCAGCAGCCAGGACGACACAAGACCGTCTGTCGAGGGCAGCAATAACAAGTTGACATGTTTTATTTATGGAGCAAACGTAGACGCCGACAAACGACATCGAAAGTAGCTGTTAAAATTGTTTTAATTTGCTGTTCGCAGTCGAATACACACGCACAAGGACAACGGCAACGACAGCGACAGGAGCGGCAACAACAGCAAGCAATCATCAAATAAAAGCCCAGACTGAAGGTCAACTAGGATGCGAATGGGTCAGCCAAGCCGAAAGGCAAACATTTAGGTTATAGAAAAGGTACACAGACAAAAAAAAAATTAATAACCCCGGCCATGTACACAGACCCCTCAGGGAATGTGTCCTGCCTGATTGACATCTATACGAAACATAAAATGTTTGCCAATTAAGGATAAGCGACATTGACTTATTATTGGCAACATTTTTGGGGAAAATAATAATAAGTGGTTGGTGGCTTTTACACATGTTTACAAGAGTAACCTGCCACAGAGGCTGTTCACGATGATATTGCTATTAGGAAATATATAATACAATTTTGTTATTCGAGCCGGATGGATCTCAGAGGCTAAAAGCAGTTATTGAAATGTATAAATGTAAATATTTTGTAATATTTACAAATTAATCAAGCAATCGAGTAATATCTTTTTGTAATTTCATTATTTCTTCACAAATTCTTTTACCTCTGCGATGTGAACTGAACTGATATGCTCACGGGGACGAAAACACAAAAGCAAACAAACAAGCAAGGGTGCAAATGAGTGGCGATGTCCTTGTGGTGGTCGCTGCCACTCACGATATCCTTGTTGTTGGCCCTGCTGTATGCTATATGCTGTCTGCTCCTCGTTGGCTGGTTAAGTGACCAAATCGAGTACCAAATGGCCAAGCGTCTGCTCAACCCGATGTAATAATTCAATTGTGCACAGAGGCAGCGAACCGGAGCGGAGCAGGGAGGAGCCACTGCCCCAAGATTGATGGCGTGCATTGAGACTTGCTTTTGGCGACATTTGTGTGACGTGTTGCCAGCGTCTTGCTGAATTATGTACGGATATGTGTGTGCGCTCCGAGGCGCAAATGTTCAAGCTGAAAACTTTGCCAAACTTCGAAAAACAAGGAGAACAAAAAATAACACAAAAAAGAGAAATAGAAAAATAGAAAAGGGAGCAGAGCAGAGCAGACACGAGCCGAGCAGAGGGAAGCACGTGAAGAAGAAAAGCCAATGCTTTCAGTGGATTTAAGTTGGCTTTGAGCCGGCACAGGCATCGTCATCTAGTCATATACTCGTTGCCAGATAAGCATTTATACGCATTAAAGCGACAGCCAACTTTTGACCAACTTTTCCTCTTGGCAAAGTTATCAAAAATTCCACTTGCGCAGTGAATCAAGTGCCATTTACTGATTGTGCCACGGTGCGGCGGTACGAAGGACCTCCTCCTAATCCGCTTCGCATTTTATCAGCGCTGTGACAGTGGCTCAGCATCGCTGAGAGTATGTTGGAGTGTGCGGGTGTAGGGGTGTGCGGATGTGTGTGCACGCGCATTCATAAGTTGGCCCGAGCCTGAGCCTGAGTCTGGCCTGAAGCGCTTTTAGGCCCTCTTAGCGCACCCGAAACTCTAGTGGCCAGGATGAGCGGTGACTGACGAGGAGGTTGGGCACGGGGTCGTGTTAAATCGACGCCTAATGCCACATCTAAGCCCTTAACTAGGCCATTGACAGTTGTCGTTGTTGCCGCCAACTGGGGAGCTGTGGAACTCCGGCGGGAGAGGCCTGGATGCCGGGCATAATGAATTAATCGAAGGCTAGACACGCAGTTACATCTCAGCCACGACCTCCAACTGACACTAAAACTATTTGGGGGAAAAGTGTGCACTTACAAAAAATATCAATATATATTTAAGAAAGGGAATATACAAGATTGAATAATATAATTTATAGTTCGGTATAGCTAAAGGGAATATATATATAAAACATTCTTTAAATATTCATTTACATTTTTTTAAAACCCTTAAATGTCTAGAAAAAACTCTTCAAGTTTTTACGTATTTTTGTTTGGTGTATACACGTTTTCTCAGCGGTCTTTGGGGCTTTCCTTTAATGTGGAATCTTATTTAAAATTAATTAGAAACGCATTAAAGGGGATTTGGTAAGGCGTGATTGTGGGACTAGCAATTCAGTTCAGCTTATTCGAGTGTCTACCAAAAAGTGATTATTCAACATTTTGCTGCCATTTTTGGTATATTTTCAATGGCAAATATGCAGATATGGCAGAACGGCCAGTGAGATATGCTCGGAAATATGCTTTTTGGGCAGTCAACAGGCATTGCGCATACGTCGTGTGGGGAATGGCATGAACGAACGCAGCGCAGACCAGAAATAACAAGCGATTTTTGGGCAAAATCAAAAATCAAGTCATTGCTTTGAACTACGGCAAACATGGGACCGAACCGGAGACCAGAGAATCGCAACGTACACCAAGATAGGGAAAGAGGCCGGAGAGCTATGGTACGTACGTACGTAGCTAAACATTTCCTCAATTTATTGGTGAAATACGATTTGTGCCAAGAGACTTTTACGGACTGGCTGCTGAGCTCTGCTGTACGTTGCTGTTGCTGCTGCTGCCGCTGCTGCTCCAGATGCTTTTGAGGCATCAGGGCATTTTATGCAAATGTGGCAAGTTTATGGTTTTGTGCTGGCAACGGTACCAGTACCGAGGCAAGTGCATGTTCTCTACGCAATCCAAGCATATGACTTTTAAGTGAACTGTGGTCATCATTACACAGCACTGCTCCCCTCAAAGCCTTTCCATCAGATATATGTATATGTATATATTTGCGAGATGTAAGGCCGAAGGAGGTTGCGAAAAAGTATTGCATAAACAGGGCTGGACACAAAATGTAGGTTAGGGCGAGTAAGTGACAGTGACGGGTCGACAGGAGGCAATAAGGAGCCAAACGATGGCAGATGCTGGCTAAGGAAACAGGACTTCGGGGGGTACATGTAACAGAAAGGGAATTCATGTAAATTCAGTTGAGTTAACAATTGCAATTTTTGCAATGGATTGGTGCTGCCTTTCTTGTGCCATTCGCAGACTCTGGCTCTCGCTGGCATGTTTTGTGCATTCGAAGCATTGTTGGCTTTCTGCTGCCTGCCTCCTGCATATTGACAGATAAATCAATCAAAGTTGTATGCTGAATATGTAGAATATTGCAAGTGGTAGTCGGCTTTCGGCTTTCGGGTTTCTGCTCTCGATTGTGGCATTTGGTGCTGGTGCTTCGCATAGCTCAGTACAGTCAAAGATTTTCAATTAAAACTCTATGTTTTCCGACTGCCAAACAATAACAAAAATGACTAAATTATTCCCCGGGCACATTGCCTTGGCCTCGTCTAACAAAATTCCTCGTACTGGCGGCACGCATGCTGCCTGCTATCCTTGGCAGCAGCTCTTAGATAATCGAAAAACTTTTCCCCTCCCTTTTGCTTTGAGGGGATTTTCCAACTATTCGGGGTGCGTTAAAAAACGATATCCGATACGCTCGAAGCCGTTTTTAGAAGCGCCATTAGTGGCTCAAGCTGAAGCTATTAAAAGCAGAAAGTCAAAAAGCAAAATTCATCCCTTTAACGTGCAACTTTTAGACCATAATTAATCATTTCTTGTGGCATTTCGTGTGAGTCTGGTGGGCTTGGAAAGTTTGAACTAAAAAATCGGCATTGGCTTCGGCATCAATTATAATTAGCTGGCAGGCCTTAATTATACAATTGGTGGGCTCGTTGCGGTTCCGCGGGGCGGCATGGAGAGTTGCCCAACTATGGCTGATTGCCAATAATCAAGTATACGCCGCGTGGCGCCGGGGACAAACTTTTAAAAGCTGCGTGATTTGCGTTTTACGCTTTTAGTTCACAATTTGTCTTCTATTGACGTTGGATATTGCGCATTTTAAACAATTTACGGGGGTATCAATATTTGCCGAATGTGTTTTGAATATCAAATGAGCTCCGAAACGGAACGGAATGCCAGTCGGCCCTGGGCCCTTTCACTCTGTACGGTTCAGTTCAGTTTGGCTCACTTCAGTACGGTTCGGTTCGGATCGGTTCACTTCCCGGTCCCAGTAAATTCATTAAAAATTTGCTGCCACACGGCGAACACAAAACACAAATCCGCAGCGCAAATACAAATTTTGCGGCCTGAAATGCGAATGGAAACTTTTGTGTGTGTGATAAAAGTCCTGCGCTGGGTTCTCGGGTCTTCCGGCACTATTTGAGCGTCTATAAATAAACACGGAAGCTGTTGAAGAGTTTTCCCCCAGCCTGCTCTTTCAGATTTTCCCCTTTCACGACATAAATCGAATCTTATTTATTTTGGTTTTGCAATTTCTTGAGCACGAGTGTTGCTTGCACAGATAAAACGTATTGAATGCCCCCAAATCGCATGCCGGCGTGCCCCAAAAAAAAAATAAAAACCGTTTCAGTCCCTAACCATCATTTGTTGATGCTTCTAATGCCCTGGCCCTAGTCCTTTTGGCGCCTTCGCACAAACGGAAGCGTTTTGCAGGGGTGCAAAGGGCATAGGAACTTTGCCATCAGGGTTGACTGGAAAGTAACTCTCTGATTGATATATGCACAGCGCAAAAAATAACACATTCTGAGAATATAAGGGATATACACTTAATATCTTTTTTTCCCCTTTGTAGTCCCCCTTTTTCCCCGTGTGCCAAGGTAAGAAGTAAAGGCAGACTTCTCCCTCTTTGTTGTGGTTATCCAATTATTTTGGCAGGACTTCCAATTAGATTTCCGGTAACGGCTTGCGGAGTCTATGAGATAAGGGCATTCGCAAGTCGCCTCCATCCTCCGAATCCGGGAAATCCACATCTTGCTGCTTTATTTATTTGCCCAGAGTGGCAGGGCAAGTTTAGCATGAATTCGGGTCAACTTTATGAGCAGCCCCGGCAGCCTGGCATTCCGGCCGGGTCGCAGTGCGTGTCGTGGTGCTTTTGGGCCGATTCCTTGTGTCTCCCCCGTGTTTGTTTGTTTGTTAAATTCTGCAAAATCCTTTCATACAGAAAATGGCAAACAAACACACACGGGAACTCGCATACATATATAGAGACGAAAGGGAGAGCGCAGCGAATGAATAAATAAATAAGCTGGAGCCGCTGTTCCTGCTGGATCCAGCTGGATCCTCCTGGAACCCGCTGGCTTGCGAAGGAGCCGCTGCGTTGGCGATACTCTGACTGACTGCGCTGGCATTTTTGGACAGCGAGCGGCGTGCTGGCAAATGAAATGCCGTGCAAGAATTTATAGAAATTTATTTATGCTCCGCTCCGCCTCGCCCCGCTCTGTGCCGGGCCGGTTCCTCTGGCTACAAAGTAAACAAATCTAGAAACGTGCCCCACATGCCCGGAACTCGCCCACGTATGGCATGTGCACGCACACAGGATCTGCCCGGCCATGAAAGCGAGCCCGAAATTAAATTCTGGTAAATTCGATTTGAAATGCGTGCGAGGAAATTCATTTAGCGCGGATTGTCAAACAATTGAAACTGCCTTTTACACTTAATTGCCTGTTTATGCGTCAATCAGTTTGGTCACTGGGCAGAGCCGAGTTCCGGAATTCTGCCTGCTCCTGGCTCCTGGCTGCTGCCTTGCGGTTGCCATTATGATCCCACAGCCACGCCCAAGGACCTCTCGGCCCCTTGTGATTTCGTACACGTAGTGTCACGTTCTTCAAAATATGAAACGTTCACTGATTTTTAATGAAGCCAAAGTTTGCCGGGCCAGAAAGGTACAAAGTCAGAAACTAGAACAAGACACACACACAACCCAAGGTTTGGGTGAGTTGTGGGGCAGAAGAAGGAACCGAAAAACTTCACAGTCCTCTCTGATTAATACGTGCACTAAACGAGTCCAAGCATTGCTACCTGATGGTGCCCCAGCTCCTCCGATTCTCTCAGGTCTCCTGCCGGGGGCTGCTTCTCTAAAGTCCGGCTACATCGTTACGGTCATGTACGCAATAATTAAAAGTATCGAAACTTGTGTGTGACTCCACGTGTATGTTGGTGTTCCTTCCCAGTGTGTGTTGTGTTGTGCCCTAGTGTGTGTATGGGCACTTGTCGCCTGGCCGCGCGGCCACTCACTGCGGCTGATTGCAAACGCAAACCGGTGGGGAGAGCGGCACTGTGAGAGATATGCCCCACGTTACGTATACGACATGTGGTCCCCATGACCAGGCTGACTGCCAGTGTGCCAATGTGCCGGTGTGTATGTGTGTGAGAGTGCGGTACGTGCGCTTCAACAATTGTACGGGATTTCTTCTTTTTGTTTTATCCCACCCCAACCACGACACAGGGCGAAAAAAGTCGATTAAGTGCTATTAATAGATTTGGGGAACCAAAAAACCAGCCACCTAAGGTTTATTTTAGGTCTCAATTTGTGATCGTTTTTTTGTTCCATTAATATTTTTGGTTGAAACTAAATCAAATAAAATAGTTAATCGAAGTTTGCCCCTTATTTTATCTTATCTTTTCTTGCGAAAGTATTTATGTAATAAATACATAAAAAGCAAACTAAGTTAATCATTTAAATGGTGATGTTATCATTAATATGTGGTAAAAAATGTTCAAAAACTAGAAAGAGAGAACAATTTATCAGGCATATTTAGCTCACTAAAAGAATAGCTTAAATTTCAATAGCTGCAGCTGTTATCCCTTTTTCTTGGGGTGTATATGTCCCAACAGTGCCCGGCCAGTCAATTTAGGGGCATGGCCGCTGTGGCATAGATTGCCAGCGCACGGAACAAAGCAAATGACAAATAAACAAACAAACAAACGAATGAAACGAAACGAAACGTAGCCATTGCCATTGCCGTTGCTGCACACGGAACGTGTGTATAAATAAAAACTTTGCAACAGTCGCCCTAAGACTCGGAACAGGAGAAAGGAGCAAAGTCCATCCCATCGAGGGGTAGCTGGGAGGCAGGGTGAAGCTGGAAAAAGCTGCGGCATAGCTGGGGAGGGAGGGCAGTCGAGGGCAGTTAAGATAGCCAGAGAGCAAGCGATGCCCTCACTAATACACAAATACACTTAAGTTATTGTTACTGTTATTTAGTTAGTTTATGCCACTTTGTATTATGTGAGCGAGTGTGCGTGTTTGCTCTTTGTCTGCGCCCGTATTTGTTCTTCATTGTATTGCATTTTCTTCTGATTTTCTTGCCGCCGCCATCGCCGTCGTCGCCGCCACCGCAAAACCGGAAACCAAGCGCCGCTCCCTGGCAGGAGAACCGACAATGAATCAAACAACTCCACTTTGATTTGATTGATTTGCGCTGCGTCAGCTGGGCGCGTGTGTGCGGAAATCGGGGCAGGGTTCGGCACTCCGAGTTGAGAGTGCAAAATGAAACACAACAAAAAAAAAACGTAAAGAATATATATATGGAATCGGCAAAGCAAATAGGAACATGGACAGCATATGGAATTGTTTGCATTGGCAATCAGACGGCAGGGAAATGTGTTCGATAAGGTCGAATTTTTATATGCCCTCGTCTGATAACTTTAGAATTTTAATTCTGAATAGAGACCTTGAATTGTTTTCAATTTTATATGCCTGAATATGTTTAGCAATCAAAATTAACTCTAAAGTGGTTTCTTCTTAAAAAACAATCAACTTTAAACGCATCACTTAGTTTTTTAAGGTCATTATTTCAATGATTCGATTTCAATAAATTCGAAAACTTTGAACACAATAACATAAAAATAGACACCATTTTGCAATACAAGTTTATGTAGTAATCTCCAAAAGTAGCACAGAAATAACTTTTTAAGCATTTTCCATATATATATATTTACTTAAATTTAATCCAGCAATAAGGCACAGAAAAATATTAAAAAAAAAAACTTCCTTGCTGTATATTTTAAGCATTTAATATTTTAAATCTTCGAACAATATTTCTCTCTTAATATTCCATAAATATCTCACACCTTAAATACGATATGTATATTCGAAAATAGAGCATTAAGCTGAGGGAAGTACTTTCAATTGATTTTAAGGTTTCCTACCAGCATCAATTTATCCCGCAACTGTGGGTGTGTATGGGGTGTGTGGTGTGATGTGTGGTACTTATGCAGAAAACACCCAACAAACCCACTCACACATGGCTAGGTGTTACTGCCACACACAATATATATGGGACTAGGCTTAGGCGTAGCCGCTGCCACTCCAGTTCTGCTTGGGAGCTTTTTTATTTGCCGGCTGGCGGGAACATGAAAATTTACTTTGCATGAATTTGCTCGTCACGCTTGATTTTTTATTTATACATCAAGCTGGCAAACCAAATATGTCACATGGGTGTGTGCGTAGGCCATGAACGGATTAGGAGCGTAGCCAGTAAATGGGTTTCGGGGGATATTTTCGTACAGGAGTAATAATAGATTCAAATCCGGGCTACTTTTTGTTCGGGGTGGGAAGTTAAATGCACTAGCTTTGGACCCTGTTTCCATAGTTAATTGCAGGTGTATTCGTTTTGTAATCCCCTTAACTCCATCCCTGAATCGTTTTTGTGACTGTACTTTTAGGTGTGCCTGTAGGTGTGCAGCCTCCTTTAAAGCCCTTTCAGAGTTATGGCTTGAGGAGAGCTGTGTACACAGGAGTGCCTCGGAGAATTGGAAAGTTCCCAGCTAATTAAAAGTCAAACAAGAGTGACCCTCAGACCCTAACCCATTCACGTACACGTCCGTATGCAACAACATGGTTCGAATTTGACGCATTGCTCATACGCAATGTGGGACAGCAGCAATGTCGAACAACAGAGTTCCGTAAACTTAGACCGATTGACAGGATGTAACAAGGGTGGCGCCAGGGGTGTACAAGGATACAGAGAGGGAAAAACTGTAGGAGACCAATCGAGAAAGGGCAGCGAGCAAGGACAGCGTGTAAGTCAGCGCAGTTGGAACTCGTTGGCAGTCCTGCTGAGGCTTATTAAAATTTTATTGTTCAACCCAGTTGTTGTCTGGCAGAGTAGTTGACATGGAAGGAAGGGGGGGTTGGTACGGAGGCGGGTGCCAAAGACACGATTGTGACGGCTGCCCAGAGGGCGGTGATTGTCCATTGATGGGACAAACAAAAGGCAGGTGCAAAATGTGCACAAAGGAGCACTTATCCGGCGTCTTTTGTGCACTGAAGAGAGATCATCGTGATGATGGGAACTGAGGATGGCTACGGCGGAAGACTGCCGCAAACGGGCAACAACTTGATTGCAAACGAACGAATCAAACAAAACCGAAATTAGCGAGAACAATTCCCGGGTTGCTGATGCTCGTTTTCGTTGTCGCTCTTCCTCGGTTAAGGCCCTGAGACCCTGGTAATATTTTAATAAAAATGTCAGCTTTTGCGCGCTCGACAGGTCGCGTGACATGCTGCCACAGACAGGTGGTGACACAGCAGCATCAGCTCCAGTTTCAGGCACCGACTCCCTCCCTCCAATCTCAAGTGTGCCAGAGACAGGCCCGGTACTCCAACTCCCCCCTGATGTATTTATGATGAGCCCGAACTGATCTGCGCTCGTCCCGTAGCCCGGGGTATGTGAAGCACGTTTTGCGATTTTGTGATTCTTTTTTTTTTGTGCTGAAAATCCATTTGCTGGTTGGCGCGCGGGCTTACAGTTTAGTTTATCTGCGTAAAAATATTTAAAGGACCCTCGTGGCAGCACGGCATCGGAAATCTGGAATCAACGCATGTAGGCCTCATAATTCTGTCAGCGTCATAAACGCGTCGCTTGCCTCAACATGGCAGCTGCATGCGGATGGAATAATAAAAGAGGACACCCAATCTGCCAGGGCCTACGTCCCCCCCCTGGAGAGCCCCATGAGCAGCCTCCGACAACGTATCCTGCATCACCTCACGTTCCCCGCAACATGAGCCTGCCCGACTTTATGTTTTAATTTGATTTGATTTGTGCTGTGTTGCGCACACACTGTCGTATGTGCAAATATTGTTAAGGCAACCAAATTTGATTTATCACGCGCTCGCACCATTGGATTTCCCCGCCCCCAACGCTATCCACGTCGTCTTAATTGGTTTTTGGAGGGTGCGAATTTCGGGGGCGGCATCGGGCAGAGAGCAATTAGCTGCACTCCGTATGCCACTCTAGAGGAGGGGCGGCAGCGTGGGAACTTGTTAAGTGCCCGCAAGTAGCAAAAAGCAGCCAAGTTCGCGCTGTGCGCAAAAAGACAATTGTTGGCCGCCCGGCCAACTGTCGTTCTGGGGAACAGTTCACACTGAACACCAGAGAAATACGAAAATATACTTTCATTTCTGGTGGGGCGTTTAAAACTTTAGAAAATGTTTAAGTACAAATGGAAACTAAAATGGAAGGGAAACATTTTGATTATTTTATGCCACCCTAAAATTACTCATAATTAAACCAAATAAAAGGCATCTTTGCTGGAAAATTACGCCACAGCTGCTCTGCAATTGGCATCGCATAAAAACACAAATAATTTATGTGATAAATCAGCAAATTGAAAGGGTATTATTACTGTTTATTGAAAGAAACCTATTACATATTCATGAAAGCAAGCCCAGTCGACGCAAGGGTTAAAAGGTTTTGCTTTAATCCCCCAACAGTTAAGCGGATAATTTGAGCCTTTTGTAAATTCGGTCTAGAGCCTGGTTCTGGTGTGAACGAGCTGGTAGGCAGGCAGCTGCTTTTTGCCACTGCCACTGCCAGTGCCAGTCTGCTGACTGTGCTTAGGATTGAACTGCCATTTTAATTATGCAGCAGGCGGGTAGCCGACAGCCGACGGTCGACATCAGCGGGTAGTCGTAGCTCAAGGGCGCGACGAGGTCAGGGCGCCTTGCAGAGCCTGCGAAATTAATATAAAATAGCAAAAACTTTCGCCACTGCATTACGAAAATTGTGCGAGGCGAAAGTCCTGTCGCGATGCACAGGGAAAAAATACTGCATTTTTGTATTGGTTAATATTTCGTAGATATTTTTTTAAAGACGTTAATACTCTATTCCCATGTCACCTATAAAAATTATAAATATTCAGTTTCCTACGAACCCCTTCTAACTCGTTGACCGCTTTATATTTTAGTCTTTCGAGCCGGATAAACCAATATAAAATCTTTCGAGCCGAAGAGAGATCGATTCAAGAGATCTACTTCTTATATTATTAAAGAATTAATCCAGTCCCTATATTACTATATCATAAGAGTCTTTCTTGCCGTGCACCGTCTGCCTCAATGGCAGATTGTGGCGCGAATGCAGCCGCCAACTGCATAAAATTTAACGAGAGCCTGGCTAGCTAGCTGGCTGGCTGACTGGCTGGCAGCATTCAGAAACAATTTGCTGCAGATTATGAAAATTGCTTAAGAAATTAAATTGCTGCATTGGGTAGCACGGAGGCGAGGCCTTAGCCTGGGCGCTGCCTGGGTCGGGGCAAAGGTTGCGGTCGCAGTCGCAGTCGCGGTAACCGCGGGAAATTTGCATTTCCATTTGCGGTTACGGTCGACTCCTGGCTGTGCCTTTGCCTTTGATTTGCCCGGCACGTAGCGGCGGGGCAAAAATGGAACACAAAAAGGATTTCTGCTGCCTGTCCACTTTCTGCCTTGGTTACTAATTCAATTTGCAATAACAACAAGACCGACAGTGGCACGCTCTAATTATATTGCGGCTGCTTCGTTCGTTCGGTCAGCAAAGCTGCTTAGACCGTGAACTTTATTAAAAATATTTGGCCATCAGCATCAGCCCACCCCCGCCTCACGTCGGCCCCCCTTGCAAACAGTGTATTTACATACTTTCCTTGCGCGGGAAATTTTTACGAGTCCTAGACCATTTGGGGGCGCAGAGCACGCGCTGAGCCTATAAAGTGGCTCGAGGTTTTCCCTTCTTTATATATTTTTTTACTGTTCAATTAGCATAATGGGCACACCAGAAATGGCGGCGGGGGCAGACAAGAAGACGCGACTGATCCTTTTGCCAAATAAATAAATGCATAAATATAAATACAGTTGCGGTTGCGACCCCGACTTTGGAGGGGTTTCGGGCCAGGGTTGAGTGCCTGCGATTGCCCTTTTTTTTCTTTTCTCCGTTGTGTTCTTCCGTTCATTTTCAAAATGGTCAGCAGGCAGGCGGCACATCATTTCCGGTTTGTTTACGCAAATCGAGCACATTTCGCATAATTTCCTATTGCCAATGCCAGTGGCAGGGGGGCGAAGCTGTGCACGGCATGCCAAAGTTACCCTCCGCCGGGCCACATATTTATATGTGCGCAATGTTTTTCTTGTGGGAATTTTATGAAAATGCTTTCCAAATTGAATGAAAACATATTGACTGTGCCATGACGACGACAACGACAACGTCGACGATGACGATGACGACGACGACGTCAACGATGGCAAACGGCAAGAAAAACAACGTTGTTGATGGCTGACGGCGTGGCGTGAGAGGGCAGGCAAAGCGTTTGATGTTAGCACTGTAAATACATGTCCCTATATTTGCCTATAAGTCTGCCGAACACCCCTCCCTATGCCGTATGTGTTTTGTATCTAGGCTAGTAGAGTCCTTCGTATCTGTGAGTTTGCGTTATCGCCTGCTATTTGTATTTGCTACCCGCTGTGTGTGTGGGTTGCGGCGGTGCTTTTTCTGTGGTTTTTTGAATATGTCTCATTTGAAATTGTTCCTCTGCTATTTGCATGGCATTTCCCTTTTTATCCGTCACACACAATACCCGGAATTCTATTCCTTGGAATTTGATTTTCACAATAAGGCTAGAGCTGGGCACAGTGACCGCAATGGCTAATAAACAACAAAACGCATAAATTCTCGGCCTGGCCCAACCAACACTGCCTGCCACGGTCAATTGGCTGCAATTTAACAAAGTGCAACGGAGCGAGGGTTCACAAGATGGGGAATCCAGAGGAAAAACTAAAATAAAGTACGGAAAAAATGACGAGAGAATGTCCAGGAAGGAAAAAGGGGCTAGGCGATGTCGTGCCCGGGACGGGGGCGGAACCAGGAATGTTGTGTACATACTTTCTGTGTACATGCGGGAAGATTCAGTTTCTAAAGAACAGATTGCTTTAATAGTTTAGTGCTGGAATTTTGCCGGCTCTTAAGGGGAGTTTAGGAATCTCATGCTGAAACTGGAGCAGAAAACCGATTGAATTTAAATTGAAGTTGAGCGAATCATAATTTAGTATCTTTATCTATTCAGGTTTCTGTGAAAGTCCCTGATTAAATTAAACATAATAATACCCTTTAAATTGCGTGTGTTAGGGTATTAGCCATCCGGCTTTCTGTGATTTATCAGGATCCATTGTCATGTCCTTTGTTTAACAAATGCCTCTGTGGCTCCGCCCATTCCAAATCGAGATACCGAGACCCGTCAGGATTGTCGTTTCTGTCGCTGTTTTTGCCATGTACACATACACAGCAACCCGCCCCTGCCGGCGCGTCGCTGCTCTCCTTTTGAGTCGCCGTGCATAATTAAATCAGATCACATTTTAAAATTCCATTTATATTTACCTCTTGTCGGACCTGGGCCGTCTCTGTCTCTCCGGCTCGTAAATCATGATTAAAAGCTTCGGGCGACAGGGCGGCAGGCAGCCCAACTACTACTATGCCTAACACGTAGCCGGGCCGAAAAAAAGGACAACAGTCAGGAGCCAGGAGCCAGCAGCCACCAGAAAGTTCAAATAAAAAGCGCTGCGGCCAGCAAGACGACACAGCTAGCAGCTCTGCCAGCTGCAAAGATGGCAGAACCGGGCGAGATTCAATTCTGGAGATACAAGTGGCCAAAGGAGAGCAGTCGTCTCCTGCGCCCGGCCAACTGCGGTGACTCACTTCAGCCGACGAACAAAAAGCGATACAGCAACAAAGCGGAGCCAACAAACAACATAGCGCACCGAGCACAAAAAAATACTACGTGATATGGTGGAGAAGATTGTATGTACATACATATATGTGGCCCGACTCGGTATATAAGGCGAGATAAATCAAATGTGGCGAGAAATTGCAACAACAATGGATGGCAAAGCCAAGAGAGGAGTCGCCTTCGTCGGCGTCGCTGGCAAAAAAAAAAAAATGGCATAGCGAAAATGCGAAAAATTTATCCAATTTGGTAAAAATTTAGGTCACAGCCGGGGTTCCTCTCTGGAAGCGCCAAAAGCGCAGCAGCGGCAACTACAACGGCATCCACAGGCCACAGGACTCTTCCTGTGCTCAAGTGCAGCGGCAAGTGCCGGAGCCATTGTCTCGCTCTCGTTTGTTGGCGGCCCGACCGAGCAGCTATTAGATAGCGTGAATTTGCAACGCCCGAGGACGAGGACGAGGACGAGGACGAGTCCCGACAACGAGGACGTGGGCAAGAAAACTCACTTAAACGCGACTATACTCTGTCATGCACAGGGAACAAATAGGGATGCCTTAAGAAAGATAAAGGAAGAGATTTATTTCCTTAGTAAAAGGTTTCCAAATGGATTATCTGATGAGAAATTATTCAGGGAAGAGCAAGAAATCCCTCTATAATAGATCATTATTGTTTTTAATTATCGCCAGAGATAAATTTCTTTTGGTGTATTTTACTCAACAACCGAAGCATAACGAAACCGCACGAAACAAGGCGCAGCCGGCACAAAAGTGAGCCATGATAAATATGGCACAAGAGGGCCGGCAAATATAAACATAAAGCATAAAACTGAAGGACGAAGCAGGCCAGTGAGGGAGTCCTGGTCAGAGTTCGGAGAAAGTTTTCAACTGCTAGTAACTGGTAACTGGTAACAGGCAACTGACAACAGCATTCGCAACGACACATACAAACTTTACAGCAGTCATGCTCCTAGCCAACCCCACCGCAACCCCATTACCATTACTGACAACTAATAGCACATGAAATGAGTAAATTATCGCACACTTGGTGGCAGAGGGAGCTGCGAACGGCACCCTTTCTCTCCGCCAGCTAATTTGCAGTGAAAAGAAAACCAACAAGCCACAACATTGCGTATACGTGATATTTGCACTCTGCGAGCTCTCGGCTCCCTTACACTCGGCTGCCAGCTGCAAGATAAGCGAAAAATGCAGCGTAAAAAATCGAATGCATATTTCACAAACACAAATGGCACATAAAGTGGGAGAGGGAGAGAGTGGTGGGGAGCCTGACCAGGAGCAAAGACAGCTCTGCAGGTAAATGGAGCAATGTAGGAAGTGTCCTGCTCCTGCCGGCCAATGCCATTGGCATTTTCTGAATTATTTCGCACGATATGAACTCTTGCAACAAGACTCAATAAGTCTTAAGCTGCCAGGGGAGGGAAATTGAGGACTGCTGTTGCTCTGCATTAAATCAATGAATCGAGTGCGCAACGGATGTCAGTAAGTTGCCATTTTGAGAAATTAAAAGTGCCCATTGCCGTTTTCATTTCCGTTGTGCCATCCACTAGCTTCCGCTGCCAGCGGTCAGGGCGGAGATATCGCCCTCCCTCAGGTAATTCCCCAAACACAATCCTATTAAAAAATGCGTAGGATACTGAAATTACTTTCGCCAGCCGGACGGAGGATGTCGGAGGGAAAGGACCAAGGACCAAGAAAAGCCGCAAAGCACTCGATAATGATGCCCTGGCCATGCTGATGCGTCCGATAATAAGCTGCCTAATAACCCAAGGCGTGGTCCTAGATGGGCGTGACGCCCTTTGCTTGTGCTCCTGCCCCAGCTTCCGCTGCTCTCGTGCTGCGAGGACTGCCTTTACAGTTCGTCAATTTTAATGGCTCGGGTGTTGTCCTCCGCTCCGGACACACTCGGAAATCGCTGCTAAAAGTAATTCACTTTTATATTAAAAAGATTTTCGTTATGCCCGGGTCGCACGCTCATTTGCATGGCGTCCCGTCCTATCCTCTCGTGTCCCACGACTCAGCGACTCAGCGACTGGGCGACTCGACTCGGCGAAAAAGTAATAAAATAAACAAGTGTCCTGGAAAAAAGGAAAGGACCATACCAGGCCATACCATGCAGTAAAAACCGGGTCTACGCCGATGTCCGCCGACAAAATGGTGTGAAAGTGATTTATATTTTAATTCAAAAATGAATTATTTAGCACACTTTTTAATTCCTTTTAGCAGGACGCCGCTGTGAGCCTTCTTCCTCACTTTATTACGGGTCGAATCTGAAATTCTGATTACATTTTATTTGCTTTTATTTTGAGAGTTTATTGCATTTGCTTTCGAACCAAAGAAATGCAAATATTTCGGCTCATTATTGCGCTACATTTAACATACGACCCGGATAGGGCCTAAAAGCTGTTGACAGTTGGCCAAACATCCCCAGGACGGAGGACAGGACCCTACTCCGGAGCAGCCACAGGACAAATGCCATCAGACAATTTGCTGCTTAAGCTTGCAATGACATGGCGCGGAAATGGAAACGAACTTGTGCATAACATGCATAATAATGTACACGAAGGGCCGGGGCAGGGACTTGCCAAGGCTGCTGAGAGCACTTCACTCCGGGAACACAGTGCAGTTGGCACCACCGCAAGTGAACTAGTTCCTGCGATGTAATGTCTGCTGCTTCCAGGACGAATTCATCTCATCTCACATGCTAAGCGAAATCTGGCGGGTCTTGAGTAAACCATTCCGGGTGTTATGCCGCGCATAAAAGCTTGTTATAACCGGAAACGGGATCGGACTGGGTAAATGCCTGTGAAATCGACAGTAAATTCTGCAGTCTGCAGTTCGCAGACTCCCTGCTCCTGCAACTGATTATTACGGACACATAAGCAGCCCGGGGGCGCAGCACTAACAATCCTGGAGCCACAACATACCGAAAAAAAATATTACGCGGGCAGGACGAATAGAATTTGCAGTGTCCCTGGTCCTGGTCCTGGTCCTAGTGCTGGTGCTGGTCCTGGCCAGACTGCAGCAAAAAAATTTGAATATAAAATGCGTTATGCTGTGGGATTGACAACGACCCGGGGCGAGGCGGTGGAATCGCAGGACCGCCAGATCCTGCGGCAACAATGAAATTGCGTATGTAAATTTCATGTCGTTACGAGCGGCAGCAGCAACATTGCTGAAATAATTAAAGTGGAATGCACCCACAAGAAAAATAGTGAAAAAATCGCTACGCGGCCAGTTTGGAAAAACAAGAGTGGGGAGCAGGAGAAGGAAAAGGAGGAGTTGCGGAGTCACACAGTTGTCCTTAGTTCTCGGGGTCCTGTTTGTCTATTGCCAGCTTCGCAGCTTTTTTTTTTGTTGCGCATCTGCTCGGTCCATATGCAAAACAGTGTCAGCAGCTGCTCCTGCTCCTGCTCCTGCCTCTTGCATTGCAAATGGGTGACGCGGCTGCGACGGCTCTCGCTCCTGCGAGTCTGACTCTGACTCTGAATCTGACTGCAACTTGTCAAAAAATGTCGCAACAACTGCAGCAGCAGCAAACGCTTTGGCTTTGCTTTGGCATAAATATGAGGGCCATCAAATTAATATGCACGGCATATGGCTGACGATTTTGTGGTACAACATGTTAAGTGCATTCAACGCCAGCTGCTGCTGCTCTACACTGAGGATAAAGATTAAAATATTTACCTATAAGGACAGTACCTGTGGTGATCCAGATATTGCTAGGGTTTTTATTATTATTAACATGAGACATAACATATTAACATGAGAAATCCTTATACCTTTGTATATAAATAATACTTTGCAATCAAATCCTTAAATAAGAAACTCATTTTGTTCAAACTTCAATAAAATATGAATATAAAAATGTGGAAAGTTATAGAAAATTCGATAAAAACAATTTGAACCTGTTGAACAACTATTATAAGCAGCCTTGAATTTCATAGCATTTTCCACCGAAGCCCTGTAATTCTTTTTTTTCCTAGTGCTTAGCTTTGGTGCCTGGGGAGATGCATAAGCATAATGCAGGCTCCGGACTCCAGACTCCCGGGCATGACTCCTCGGCGTCTTGGCTGGTTTTTCACGCTCCTTGAGTGACGAGCACGGATGCCCGGCGTGAGTTATGATGCTTAGCCGCATTGCTGCGGCTGGCGTGGCAAAGATAAAACTCCTGTCGCCTCGAGCGATTTTCGAGTGTGCTGGCTGGCTGCAGCAGCTGCAGCAGGAACAGGACGAGCTGGAGGAGCGTTTAATTTGACTCGGAGTTGGCACCGGCAACTGTCCGCGGGTGTGAAGCTTTTAGCGGAATTGTCTGCGGCATGTGTGGCGGCGGCGGCGGCGGTGGGGCACATGTTGCAGTGTCAGCTCAAGTGTGCACCCACCACGCCCTCTGTCGCTGTCACCTGTGCTCTTTGTTAATATCTCAAATGCTTCTCACCGCTTGGCTGGCGGTTGTTCTTAATTTAAAAGCTTTCTATTAGAACCACGCGGAGGCAACCGAACAAACAAGCTGTCGATTGTCAGACAAAGGAAGGAGCGTCCGAGTTCGACTTCTCAAGGATATACAATAGATAGCTATATTCCCCCAACCATCACGATGCTATCTCCTGGCTAATGACATGTGAAATGTGTTGATAAAAAGCGTGGGAATGGCACTAAGACATTATAAATTTGCGTTCCGAACGTTTGGCAGCTGTTGATTCAGTCCACTCAACGCATCACTGGGCAGAAAGTGGCCCGGCTCAGCCCTGTTTTGAGGGAAACTTTTGCTCGGAAGAAAAGGGAGGAGTGAAAAAGCCGGATCAGCCTCCAGACCAGGCCGTTACGGTCAAAAGGAGCTGGGCTCGGGGGGCGTGGTCCTGCCCCCTTTGCCATATTAGCCACGCATCAGCGGACACACACAGCCGCCTTGTGCTGTCGCATTTGATTAGACTTTGTTTGCTCTTCTTCGGTCCTGGTCAAAAGGATATTGATAAAGGCATTGGCACACACACACACACACTGGCCTACTGTCCTGTCTGTCCTGTCTCTGTGTGTGTGGCCAAAGGTGCGTTGCAAAAGTTGAGTCAAAGGTTTTCGCTTTGACTCGTAATTAATTTGCTTTGTTCCATCCGCTTGGCTGGGCAGCAGGCTCAGAGGGAGCGACACTGTAGGAGGCCCAGTGAAATGGCCCTTCGTCCGGGCCATAAATTATTTTATTAAGCCACTTCGGACGGCCCTTCGGCACGCCCCGAAGTTATGTGAATTATTTTGCAAAAGTTAATTTCATGCAATAAATTCTAAATCGCGTTGCCTGTGGAGTCTTCTCGAGTCGTCTCGAGGCGTTTTCGATTTGTTTTGTGGAGCGTGTGAAGGCCAGCGCCTGCTGCCCCGAAAGTATGCAACATAATTACATTTTCAGCAGGTGATTAAATGGTCCGTAATTGTTTCTGGCGCTCCCGTTGTTGCCCCACTAATAGCCGTAATTAGTGGCTGATCCCTGGGCGGGGGGATGAGCGCCACTGTCCGGACTGCCTAAGGGGAAACCGAGTCTGAGGAGGCCTGGCTGCCTTTAATTTATGCCCGCGTGTCTCTCGGGCGTTTGTTGCCGTATTCGCCGCGGGCTACATTTAAATTACACGAATCCAGCTTCGACCTTACACCACCCCCACGGAAAATGTTGGCCAATAAAACTTTTTCACTCAAAACAATAATTGAGCGTATTTGTCGGCGACATTGCCGGCCCACTTGACTCCGAGAAGTCCTTGTGTGTTTGTGTTTGTGTTTGTGTTTGGTCCTGGCTGGCTGGCTGGCTGGCACTTCGGGCATCAATAAGCATCTCTTGATAAATGTCCAATTTAATTTTGTTCTCTTTACTTATCTCTGCGCCTTTGATTCGCCTCCCACATGGCCTGGCAACATTTTCTTTTCCCTCTTATATGCAGCAGGAGATTTTCCGCCTTTTATCCCATTCTTTTTCTACCATTTTTTTTCCTGCCTGCCGATTTTATTTCGTTTCATTGCTGGCACCATTTCTTACACTTTGTCGACTTCTTTTTCTGCTTTTCTGGTCTCTCTCTGTAATCACGATACGAGCGAATGAATGGCATATTCGTTTGCCACTTAAGCAGATAAGCATTTCAGCAATTGAGAGTCGGGATTACGACGAGCACTTGGATTTATAACCTGAAGCGGACAAATAATTTAATAAAAATATTACAAGGTGTCCCCATCTCTCTTTTCCTTTTGACTTGTTGCTCTTTTTGGTTTGCATCACAGTTCCATTTTGTCAGTGTATGGATCGAAGTCGCATATAAAGTTCAATTCTTTCTTGGCTTCCCCCATATCAATGCCATGATTTTCATTTTTTCCTCCATTGCTGAGGCCAATTTATTTTTCCTTCCATTTTTCTTGGGGTTTTTGCAGGCTGCGCTTTAAATGTAATTTAATTCATCTTCCCATTTTCTACTTGCAGACATCGCCGCCAGCAGACGGCGTCTGGCGCCGGAACTGTCTAGCGGGTAAGAAATATGCTGAGGCTTTGATTTAATTGAACTTGCGTCATTTTGCCACCCCACCCGAAAACCTCGGAGCGGATCCGGCAAAGTGTGCATCTGCTCCATATTTAAAATACGGGCGGGCTTATTAAACAGCTGGCGGACACACAGGGGGAAGCGGGTAATATAAGGTGGACCTAGAGGACCACAGGCGGTGGAGTTTGGCTAATGGAAGTCTGACACTGATACCAAGCGTGCCGGGTATCATCCTTCTGTTGGTATGAGACACTCGAAAAATAAGTATTCTATTCCGAAAATGGTTTGATAGTAATATATATTTCATGAACAGAACATAAATTTATTTTATTCTCTAGTCTTTAATTTTTCCACCTTTTTCTAGTTCAAAACAAGAATTAAAAACGATTTTTACTTAGTATTCGAAAGAAAGCCTATTTTTCTTTAGTTTGTATTAACTTTTTATAACATAAACTGATTAAAGAACCTTTTTGCTGAGTGCATGCCACATGTGGGCCAGCATTGAGGCTAGTAAATATTGTCTCATTTGGTATGCTGTGTGCCGTGGCCAAAATCAATAAATCAAAGCTGGCCAGGCCAGGCTGGCAGGAGCGCAGGATGTGGCTCAACCGAGGAGGACGAGTCCGGGGCAACTTGCTGGGTCTTGAATGCGACGTCACGAATGTCGCACTTTGGCGCGTGCCTTGGCCCCAGCTGGAGCTGCCAAACATATTTGCGTGCGGCAATGCAAACAATGCTGCTGCCACGCCCACTCCCGTGCCACCACTGGCCGCTTTCAAGGCCGCCTGCCTGCCCGCTAACCCGTAATCCCGTCATTCCGCCATAGCAACCCGCATTGATAGCGCCTGTCTAATGTTTACAGCAGCTTCCCGGGCCCAAAGGTCCTGACCTGGCAACAGGTTGACCCAGTCGCACCCCTCGCAGGCATGCAATGCAAACTTTAACATTGTGCAGGCAGCCCTAGCCCAATACTATGGCTGTAGTTTACATATAGAGAGGGAGGGCTGTGCATGTCAGCTGGGAACGGTGCGGCCACAAAGGCAAATACGCTTGGCTAAAACTTGAAGCGGCTCAAAAGTTTCACGTTTTAAAGGCTTAACTCCCATTCCGGATCACCCCTTTTCGGGGCCTCCTGCCCCTGGAGAGCGGCTGTGCTGATTTTTTATGCGCCGCTCTGTGGGTTTAAAAAGCAATTCCGCAACTGTTTTTGCAATGCCGCACACAGAACTCGGCACAGAGCACACATACAGCACAGCATACAGCATACAACATATGTAGCCAGGAGCTCCACATTCGCATCCCAGCGGGCTGGCAACAAAGCTACCGAGCCACAGAGCCATCCCAGTACGTATACCCAACAGTCATGGTCGTACCCATTTCCATTCCCATTCGGATTCCCCGATTCCACTCCCAACAATGCTGTCGTTATCGTCGTTTTCACTTCAATTAAAAGTTGGCAACTTTTCTTGCCATGTTTACCTAACTCGGCGGGAACGGGAATGGGAATTGGCAACGAGGACGTGGATCGGGGAGCTGGGCTCCGATTGCCATTATGCAGATTCGTATGGCTGATTACCGAATTACAAACTGTAATGGCAGCAATTGTTTCGCTGGCATATGGCACGCCAATGGCAAGTAGGCCGCAAGTTGTCACCGCCAAGAAGGGACAAGAAGAAAGGACCGCGCACTAAATGCCGTCAAACGGGGGCGGTGCTTGGTGCTGGGTGTTTTACAACAATGTCATGCAACAATTTGCAGCAGACACTCGGTGGCACATACACAAATACACACACGCCACCATCCATGTCACACAGAAGTGCGCTCACAAAGAAGGTCAGACCTTAAAGCACGTATCCGCCGTGTGGGCCGAACGACTTCCGTGCTGTTCACGCCCCAATGCGTCGGCCCCTGCCTTCCAGGCCGCTGATCCCGCTGCCAGGAATTTCCGCGAACGTTAATTGCGACAAGCCAGCGCTCGCCGGGGCCAAAGGAGCCAAAGAAATGCCATCTGCCTGCACCTGGAAATGGCTGGAGAGACAGGTGCACGCAGGTGTATAACAACTTAGTTGAGGGACTTGTCGCACTCAAAGGAAATATTACAAAAAAAAAAAAGAGAACGAGGAAAGAAAAAATAAGGACTCTGCACTTAGTCGCATGACATATGATATGAAATCTCCCCGAGCTGGCAGCTGCAACATCTTTTCAGGGGAGTCGCCCCATAATATTTTTCCTAAAAGTAATTAGAT
The DNA here is from genome assembly GCA_008042475.1 of Drosophila kanapiae. NCBI lineage: Eukaryota > Metazoa > Arthropoda > Insecta > Diptera > Drosophilidae > Drosophila > Drosophila kanapiae. The sequence goes on along the minus strand of VNJM01002016.1, from coordinate 323,863 downwards.
GCCAGAGTGTGGCAGTCCTTTAGGAATTCTTCAAATATACCCTTTAATTATAATAAGTTATTTTACTTAAGGATCTTCTGAGCCTTATTATTATTCAATAAAAAACATTTTAAAGGTTATTTGAAGCTCGGATTTCATGTGCCATCTCTAGCTAGTCAGCTCCCCAACTGCAGACCCCATATGTTGCCATCGACGACATCCGGGATAGCCATTTTATAGAGGTGTCATTTGGCATTTTCTTGCCGCGCCACTCGCTTAGCTTCCTGCCTGCCTTCTGTTCGGTCGGTATCATTAAAATTGATTCTGCAAAGAGCTGCCTGTTGGTGGGAAGAGAGTCGAAAGAAAAGCCAGAGAACCGATGGAAGTTGGCTTTTCCATTTGCCAAACACCAAGGAATTTGCTAAATTGCTTTTCAGCTTGCACACCTTGCCGCAGGGAGCGGTGGCATCGGCAGCTACTTGGATGTGCGTTTGGTTTTGCAATTAGTTTTCGCCCGAGGCCACGGCAACGGCAAAAAGTTGCACTGGCTGCTTACTCATACACAAGAGAGATAGAGGGGCGGAGAGAGAGAGGAGCAACAAAATGGGAGCGGGACACACACGCAAGCCACATTCTTTTTATTGTGGTCTATTGTCAAGTTATTGTTGCGACTTTGGCAACTGTAACAAAAGCGATTAAAACTGCCATAAAACCTGAGCCCATTAATAGCGCAATAATATTATCAGCTTATGTTCAATGCCTCATGCAGGAACAGCGATTCCCCGATTCCCCGATCCCCGCCCAAAAACTAAACTTTGTCTCTTGTATTTTCATTAACATTTATTGGTTTTTTACTTAGACGTCAGGACATAATAACTTGGTCCGTGTCCCAAACATACACACACACCATCTCCCTCATCTCTGCTGAGTCGATTCCCATTTGCTGCAGGTCCTTCAGGCTCAGCATCGGCATCGGCTTCTGGCTGCTGGCTGCTGGCTGCTGGCTTCTGGCCCGGCACACAATATTTCGCGGTCGTATCAGCGTCATCATAAAATAACGTTAATGACGGCAACAAGGTCGTAAAATCAAAATTTCTGCTATTTCCACGCTGAAACCGCTGCGGTTGGCAACAGCGAGCAGGGAGTAGCTGATGCCGGCAGCTTAGCAACATTGTTGATACGAAACCAGACCAGACCGGAGACCAAACCAGACCAGATGAGATGAGATGAGATGATGGCAATGGCGCTGACGATGGTGCTGGCATTTGGGGAGACGGAAACGGAGACCCAGCCGAGACGAGACCCGAGACCGAGACTGCTGCCCTTGCAACCCAGCAGGCGCCGACATGGCCTGAATACAAGCCGCACAATCAAACGCACACACAGGAACAGGGCAGGCAAGGCGACAGGCCGCAATGTTACCCGGCTGTAACATGTGGCGTATGCGTAATACCACGGAAATTTAATTACTTTAAAGGCGCGTTAGGTGGGTCAGTGGATTGGAAGCACACAAATAAAGCCATCAAACTTTGTGGCAAAGGGATGTTAAGCGGAATCACAGCCACTTGATTGCCGAGATAAAAGCCAAAGGCGGAAAGTGTTACTATACGCGGGAAGAAATATTTAAGAAACTGTTCTTGAATTAATTACATTTGTTTGGAAGATATTAATATTAATCTCCAGGGAAGGTTCAAGAGAAAAAGATTAATTTATTACATAATTTCAGGAATATTTCGTCCTGAGTCTTGGCACTTGACAGTTAGGAGACAAGATCACAGGCTGCTTACTTATCAGGCACTTAACGGAATTGTCCAAATAAATTCCATATTGTCTGGGACTTGGCTTCAACGTAGACCTATGATAGGTATCCTTCTCCTCCTCCTCCTCCTACGACCGACTGCAAATTGTATTTAATGCGCTGCCCGGGCAACCAGTTGAAAGGGTCTATATATTTTCTATGTGCCACTGGGACGTGCAGCGCTTTAAATATTCATTAGCCCGGCTGGCACAGGCACAGGCACCGCAGGTCAGGGCCGTTGCCGCAAAGTGAGAAATGATATTTGAAATTAATTTAAATCACCGAAAATGTGAGCCATCGAGAATGTGCAGTTTTTTGATGGGATTCGCGGCGGGGAATCAATGGCAAATCGCTGCCAAGACCTTGCTGCCAGCCATTGTCTGAGCCCGGTTTATGGCCCCGGGCCGAGGGTTTATGGATGAGTACGGGGGAAGTACCATCGCCGTTCAGATTTTATCGTGCCGGCGTTAAAAGGTCGTAAACGTCTGCTGTCTGTGGCCTAAGTAAATCAGCATAAAACCTAACTAAATGAAGACAATCAAAGTGTGGCCACGCCCCGAATTGCATATATACATGTGTCTCATTGAGGCATCGGGCCACTTGAATTGAGTCACAGCATCGGCGGCGGCGACGCAGCAGCTGGTAGGACTTGCTTGTCATGGTTTTTGTTGCCCGCCTTGCACTCGAAATTATGCTGTGGCCAGGACTTTGCCTTTTGGCCTCGTTCCTCTCAAAATATTTGCAGGCGAGGAGGCAACAGAAAAGTAGCCCACCCAGCAGTGGCCCCCAACAATATGGTAAACTATATAAAAATTTGCCCAGGCCAACGGACAAAAGGTCGGGATAGCGACATCGTTATTGTCCTCATTGTCCTGGGCCTGGTCAAGTGGCCAGCAGCCGGGACGATGACGAGGACGATAGCCATAGAGACATAGCAGTAGCAGTAGCAGTAGCAGCAGGAGCAAAAACAGCAACAAGGAAGATTTTACTGTCCTAATAAAAGACAAACAAAGGACCTTTGGGACGGCCAGCACGGAGCTCTTTCGTATCGCTATTTGCATTATTTTATTTGCCTATAAACGGAGCCATATTTTCCGCAAGTGTAGGCCACACACACACAGCCATTTGCTTGTTTATTTTCCTACACTACACAATTTTAAGCAAAATAAGTAATTAAAAAAGTCATAAAGTGGTCGGCTTGGGCTTCTATCTCGGCCATATCCCAGGCTCCATAAAAATCAATGCCGACAGACTGGGGCCAAGCTGAGAGAAAGAGAGAGTCGCGCTGAGGTCAATTCACTTGACTTTAAACGATAAACACACTCCAGCGAGGCAAACAACTTGTAAGCAATTAAGGCAACGTATTGACCTCTCCTCTCCGGCCGCTTGGCCGCTTGGCCGTTTTGCGTATGCGAATGTCCGGAATCCGGAGGATGGCCAAAAGGGAATGGGCGATGTCCGGACAAGCCGGATGTCGCCAACCGTCTGTAGTCCGTATCGATGTCGATGTCGACACGACCATTTTTACCCTCACTCAGCAGTAATAAAATGGTACTTCTCGATCATCAGCTCCCGGAAATCGATATTAAAATCGGGATAATTTGATTAAATAAAACATAATTATAATCATGCGAAAGTGATTAAGAAGAAACTTGATATTTGCTTTAGATAAAAGAGAATACAACAAAGACTTTGTTTATTAAATACTGTCGTCTTAAATAAATCTCTAAACTCCTTAGCTATTTACGTACAGTTTATCTGACATCTTAATTATTTGACTTTATTTAAGAACTTTCCCCCATCAATTTTAGCTTTGCAACGTAATTTCTTTTATTTTCCGTAAAGTGTATTTTCTATTTGATTTTGGTTATATATCAATTTTTCCCATTTAAATATTAACTGACCAACTTGTTTTGACTGCTATTGTTGCTCTCATTCCGCCAGCTGATTCGCCGTGGGGTTTTATTTTGAATTTTGTGGCTACTAGTTTCCCGGCGCCACTGGCCAATTAAGAATAAATTGTTTTGTCTTTGCTTTGTGCAACGTATTTATTTAAATAGAATTCTGCGTATTTTGATTTATTTAAAATACATTCTGTGCAGTTCTATGTACAAATGTGTGTGTATAAATTTCGGTCAATGCGCTGCACAAAGTAAAGCGATTTTATTTCGCATAAAAAAGTGTTTATGCGCTGGAAATTGAGGTCGTCAGCGTTTTGGAGTACATGTGTGAGAGAGTGCATGTGTCTGTGTCTGTGAGTATGTGGGCTAGTGTGTGTGTATGGGTGTGAGTGGCAAGTTTTGGCTCACGGCTGAAGTGCCTCCACCTTCTACCACATTTTTCAGCTACCACTCACTATACATGGCTTCTACACTAGGATACCACAAATTCCTAAGATTATAATCTACCAAAAATTTTCTAAAGTAAAAGGTAATATTTAGAAATTGTTTCTTGCTATAATTCCCAAGTCATTATTTGTGTAGAGGTCACACTCTTCGTTCTGTTTTAGTTCACAAGTTAAAATTTGATGCAGCTTTAAGTTAGTTTACTTCCAGCCTGTTTTAAGTTCGAAATCTCTGGATTCTTATGCAATTTTTCCCTGAGTGTACTTAGGTCCTGCTAAATGTTTGGCGACATGCTGGCAAAAAATGAAATTCTCCGCCTGTTTGCCACTGTTTGTGTGTGTCTTGTTGTTGCCGCTTTCGCTGCTTTTACTGCTGCTATTGTTGCCGTGAAGTTGAGCTGTGTTAATGAAATGTGTTTGCGTTTTTTTGTATGGCACAAAGCGCAACTTGCAACTTGCGGAGGCCGAGCAAAAACTTTTGCGACTGCCTCTCGAAAAAAAAGAAGAAAAACCCTTTTTGGCCGCCCAACGCCCCCTATTCGCAACTGTAATTAAATGCAGCGCATAACTGCTCCGAGCTGCAGCAGCATTTATATACAAGAGCACACACTCACTGCCAGGCGACTTTCGCGCATTTAAAGTATTTTCTGTACTTTTTTGTATTTGTATTTTTGTTTTTCTAGCATTTTGACCTAAAATTTTCGCCCTCCCGTCGCCGTCGCCGTTGCTGTTACCGCACTAATGTCAAGTATGCTGCCGGCGGAATTTTCCATTCCCATATGCGGCAATTATGTGGCCCTTTTCCGCGAGTCAGTGTGCGGGTGTGCGGGTGCACGGGTGTGTGTGTCTGGGCCACAGTAACAATAATTGCGGGTAATCAAGTAATGCTCATTTGGAAGGCACAACAAAGTGTATCGCGACGATAAAGACATCTCGTGCCGGCAGGGTCGCGTCAAATGTGACATGTTAATTCCAGGCCAGCTGGCAGCCAAGCTGCCATCCCCAGCACCCACCCAATACCCCCAATGAGCTGATTGAAGTGCGACGTCCCGGCGATAAGAGAGATTTTCCCTGGAAAGCTCCTCGGCTGCCTACATATGCGTAAAAGGTGCGACACTCGAGGAACGCTTCAGTACGCTACGCACACGTACGGCTCCGGACCGTGTGTTTCAGCGATTCTGAAAAATTGCGGCTTTACTGCACTCGACTGTGAGCTGAGCAAACAGACAGAAAGCGGAAAAAACAAGCCGAGACCAAACAGCAAAAAATGTTAGACAAACAAGAGCCCAGTCAGATGTGAAATGAAACAAATTCTGTTTCTTGTCGGTGGGGGGAATCGCAAAAAAGAAAAGAGAAGAAATTATTTGCACAGATACCAGTTCAAAAATGTTTAATTTATTGCTGTCGAAGAGAGGTTTAAAGAATTTGAGGCAAAGAAGAAAGTGTAACTCAATCGAAAGCCGATTTGTTGTATATTCCTTTGAATACAGCAGCTATATCTTTGTGAGAAGTAGATAAATATCTGAAATATTTGTAATACAAATAAATTCAGACAAACTGCACACAGAAAATGTCACAGAATATTCTAGTAATTTTTAATAACTATGCACTTGATCTTCATTAGACAAGAGACTATATAAATATTTATTTATTTAACAATCCCAATTAAAGGAGGAAGGTCAAGAAACAAAGGCGAAATAGGATCTGTAATTTGAACGCCTGAACATTTAAGACAAATGTGAACTTTATCACTTTTTATTCATGCTTAAAACTAGTTCGAAATCAAGATTGATAGCTGCAGAAAATATGCTTCACCCCATAATATTTTTTTAAGTAAAAAATTCAATTTAAAATTCGTGTTCTCTTTAAATCTGTAAAATATTTGTCTGACGAGAATTGTGAAATATCATGAAACCATTCTAGCCGAAAAAGTAAAAATAAATATAAACAAAAAACTGTGTAAGACAGGGAATTTCCTCGTTTATCTTGCCCCGGCCCATCAATATGCGGCAACTTTTTAGGCCGCCCTCCATATTCTGGCCTTTATTTTAATTTATTTGCCATTCTGGCGCACACCCTCGCACAGATAAACACGCATATACCCAGTGCCCCGGCATCAACGCTTTGGCAAAAGGCTAAGGGAGTTGGCTTTTTCACAAATAAAAAAAATACACAAACTTTTGCTTTGCTTTGTGCAAAGGGCTAAGAACAGAGGGAGCAACAACAGTTTAGTGAGTGTTCGGAGCTCGAGTGTGTGTGGGTGTGTGTGTGTGCCGAGCAGCAGGCTGTCAAAAAGTTACTTATTTTCTTTTAAAAACTTGTACGAGTCTTTTTGCGCTCCTCGTTTCGACGGCTTGGCTTTCGACCTCGCCCGGTTCCCGGTTCCCTGTTCTTACGTCCTGATTGCTCTGCCCTGTGCGATGTTTACACAGCTTTTGCTTTTGATAAGGTTAATCAAAAGTTTTTTAATCCATTCTGCATACAGGCAAACATAGACCGACACATCCACAACCCAGCACACACACACACACCCAGCAGAGAGAGATCATCAGTATCAGATTCGTGTGTCCTCATTATGCATTAGTGCCTGGCAAAGGAGAGAAGGTCCTCGGTTCGGGCCACTTTGAGCCCGCGGCTCATTCGAACTTTGACGCTGCCAAAGTGAATTCCATGAATGCCAAATTATATGTATTTGTTTTTCCCCAAGTTCCCGACGGCCGCACTAACCAAGCGAAGCGCTGAAAACTCCGTGGCTCCCGCTGCCTGTTTAAAAATCGCATAATTTATGTGCCAAAGTTCAGCGAAATCACTTTGGACAGCGTCGCTGGTAGCAAAAACTTTGCAATTAAGCTGGGAGAGACATTTGGCAAACGGCAAAGTGAATTGAACCGCTGTTCAAGGAGCCGCAGCTCTCCTCCGGAGTTAACCCCACTCACTCCACTTGTTCACCTGCTCAGTTGGTTCAGAAGGTTGCAGCCCAGGCAGCTGCAACTTTTGCGATAACTTTAAATCATCTAATTATGAGTAGCAGCCATCGGACAGGGTGGGTCAGGGGGAAAACGGTGGTAACTGCCAGTGGCAGCATTTAATTTCCGCTGTCTCAGCTCAGCCTGCTTACCTCCGGACCTCCACCGAGGCTCCGGATTGCCCCCGTAACACTGAGAGCCCCCGGAACTCCCGACATAACTGACACTTTACTTCATTTCTGCTGACTGGAATTAATGGCTTTTGTTGGCATAGTTTTAACGCTTGAACTTCGGTTGCCGTGCTGTGTGTATAAAATTTATGTTCGAATTTATTGCAAAGTTTATTAGACAATTCCTTTTTTGCAAAGTAATTTTCGCACAAGAAGCCAAAAGGGAGAATTTTTTTGTGAAATTTATGAGCTTCATAAATGACCGAAGCATAAAGAGACCCACCGACCGACCGACCAGTCGACGTCCGACGTTCCCTGGTCAAGTTGCCGGGGCCAGCGCTGCGTATGAGCAACGTGCCAATTGCCATGATTTCTGAAACGGTGCTAAGGATATATATATATATATGAGTGGGGAGGGGAGAGGGCTGGCTAGAAGGATCCGACAGAGTAAGGTCGGTAACAGCTCTTCACATTACGAAATGATGTCGGCTGAATGCAAAAATGCCATAAATATGAATGAGCTGCCGTGCAGAAAGAAGCCTTACCGCATCCCCATTCCCATTCCCATCTTCTTGCACGTTGCCATTGCCCAACTGATGTACTTTATTTGTTACAACATATTTAACTGTAGTTTTCCGCCCGCCATCCGCCTCCGCCGCTCCACCTGCTCCTCCTGCCTGTGGGCAGGCTTTTAGTTTCAGCTCTCTGCTTCTGATTTATGGCGGCGCAAGGCAAAACATTTCAAAAGCCAGGCCCAGAAAACTGTGTCAGAGTGTGTGCGCGAGGAAGATCCGGCAGGGGCAGGCCGAAGTTTCCTCATAACTTGGCCCCGGCTGTCCATCCGCCTGCCACTTGTTGTGTCTCATCAAAAATGTATTAACGAGCTTGCATAGCAGAAGATTTTTATCTGCCGGCGTTGATTTCATTTTGAGCTTAGTCCTCCCTTAGCCCATCCTGCCCCGGGCCTGACTTAGATTCGTATCGCTGGCGTTTTCAACACGTGCATGCAAAGTTGTTTGCGGCAGCTGCGACGTCGCCATCGCCGCCTTTCCAGGCGCCAGCTTTCCTTCGCTTTCCTCGGTCGCTTTCCGGCTTTTCCGAAACTTTTAATGGCGCATTATTTCATGCTATAAATTATGACTAAGGCCGTCCGCGTATTAACCGCCAGCAGATAAAAACTGTTAACATTTAACAAAGTCAAGTGGCGCCAATGACACAGCTCTTTGACATTTGCGCTGATGAACCAAGGACCGGGACAGGGGACCAAGGAGCGAGAAGGAGCCCCCTAAATGACATCCGAAAAGGTGCATTTCGGACTCGGCCCTTTCATTTGGCGCTTAAGCAACCGGAAACGGCAAAGAACTGACGCAAAGTTTCCTTTTTCCAGCCGTGACGCGATCTTGGGCAAAAGTTATTCTGTAACAGAAAAACAAAGCCAAAACAGGAACATTGTGAGCACAAGTTTCAAATGCCACTTTATCTTGTGGCCACTGGAACTGGAAGTTGCTGATGCTGATGCTACGCCTAGAAGCGAGCTACACTTTATTTTCTGTGTGGGGCTCGTTGGCTGTTGCTGTGGCATGTCTGAGAATTTATGTGGCTGCGGCGGATTTTTGAGCAAAATAAGCAACTACTGTCCTCCCCCCTCCCCCACGCAGACAAAAAGTTATGAGTTTTGTGTCATAAAATGCCACCGAAATGGCGGATGCGATTCCACCTGCATGGCCATTGCTTAAACGAGTATTTGTGTGCGCGAGATGTTTATGCAGAAGCTCATTTCACGCTTCCGCTTCCGTTTTCTATTATGTAAGACATGGCGACGACGAAGGCAAAGAGAAAAAACAAAATCATAAATTTGTAATAAAATAAATATTCCTTTATCCTCGTGTAGTCCTCGTCCACAGCACACACACATAACTTCGGCTTAAGCTTGCCTTCCCCCCGGAAGAAGGTTAAAGCTGCGGGCCAAAAAAAAAACAATGTTTTCGCACAAACTTTGTTAACTTTGGCTTTGGCAAAAAAAAAATTAGCTCAAATTAAATTAAAAGCGGGCTAATGAACGCGTAGATTTTCGGCTTGCTAATCAAATTAAATGCAGTCAGTCCTTGATGAGAGAGAGAGGGAGCCAAAAGAATAAGAGAAAACTGAGTAAAATGGAAAGGGATGAGAGTCCTGCATGTCACGCCAGCAACAGCAGCAACAAGGACCAGCATTAACCCCAAAACGACCGAGGGGATGGATTCAATCTCAGCCAAAGGCAGCTCCGGCTTGTCACGATGCCACGCATCGTGTCGCCTACAATGTGGCAACATAAAACTATTACCACGGCGACATGAACACAACTCCTAATTACCCAGGGATTTGCATTTGTCTTGCGACGTGCACACATAAAAACATACGAAGAAAAAACGTAGTCCTTCTTAGGATTTATATAAAATAAAAATTTAGTAAGTTCTGTTATTTAATAAAAAAAAATATCCGAAGTTCAAGGATATTAAGTAGTTTTAGCAAGTTAAAAGTTAATAAAGCTATGTCGGAATCAGGAAATGGTTCAATGAGTATTTTTAGACCCCAAATATAGTGTACAGTTTAACTTTATAAGTTTTCTTTCTGTGTATAGTGAAGAGATATGTGTGTGTGGCATGTCGAGGCCATGGGTGTCATAAACGAATCTTATCTGGCGCGCCTTTTTCTGGGCTGCCACGCCCATCTCGACTCTGGCCTGTCTCCGGCATGCACTCTCTATCGCTCTCAATCTCGCCTTCTCCGCTCCATCCTCTCCTTCCGTTCTGCTCTTTAATTTTACGGCTTGTAGCGGAAACGCAGCCGCCATTTTCTTTTCACTTCATTGCCATCGCCATGTCGTTGTTGCTTTCGTCAGCCCGGCCCCCACCGTCAACACCAGGCAGCAAACCCTTGCCAAGGCCCACTCACTATTTAGCCCGAAAGTCATTAGCTTGTCTCGTTTATCTTTTAATGAGTGTAAAATAAAAACGACATGGTAGCGCCGCGGCGGCTTAACAGCTTACCAAGTGGCGCAACCAAAAAATTTCAAGACGAACGCAAATTATCGGGCTGTTAAGACTGCACACCCGACTTCCCATCGCCCCATCATCTGCCACGTTCTTATCGCAATCTGAAGTCAGAGGCCAAGAAGGCAGGGTAATCTAAAAGGGCCTAGTAATAGGCAAATGTTCGTCATTAACCCGATATCCGGAACAAGCTAGGAGCGTGGAAAAAATGGAAACATGGTAGAGGGGGCCCGAAAGGATGTTAGCTTTAAGCATGTGAAAATCATTAGCAACACAGAATGGGAAATTTCATTAATAAATATAATAGCAGATTAACAATTAATGGTCTGTATTATGGGAAAAATATATTCTGCAGCATACCACCATCTTTAGCATAAAATGAACCTTGGAAATAAAGCAGTAATCAATTAATAAATAAAGCCTTTACTTATATTTCCTTTAACTGGTGTCCAGCTCCAGAGAGTCCTAATATATAGTACACATGGATCCGGAATTAGGAAGCGGAACACGGACACTGAGATCGTCGGTTTCAAATCAGCAAAAGGTGGAAAACCTGATAGAGAATTCTCCGAACATTTTTCCTGCTTTGCTTAAGCACATCTGCCATAGTTTACCTAGTTTTTCTCTAGACTTTAATCAAAATATTTTAACTCCCCCTCTACGGATTTCTGGGCTTCTTATTTCTTGTAGGGAAAATATTAGCTTCACCATATCTATCCAGCTTTGTCGTTCGTTCGGTTGGCTCTCTCTTTAAGACTACGCTGGCAGCTCCCGCTGGCTTACTATCGTCGCCTTAGACGCTGCTCCTAATCTTCAGCTTCTACTTAACATTAAGCTTGCCTTTAACCAACACTTCCTCACAAATCAAGTATACGCACTGGGGGACGGCGACTGGCCAGCAATGTTTTAGTCGCTCCCTGGTGGTGGGAGCTGTCGTAAGCCCAGCCCCCCGAACCATCTACCAGCTTTCAGTTCCCATCTCACAACGCTGCTCCCAGACCGCCTCTTCCTGTTTATTCTTAAGCTGCCACTTAATCCAGCCACTTCATCCGCTCCTCTCGCTCCTCTTCCTGTATAAACAGAGCCACGCCCATCACGATTCGCCGCCAGCGTGTGTTTGCGTGCTCGCTTACCGGGACAACGGGCTATGGGCTATGGAATATGGAATCCGGAATCCGGACTCCGAGCCCGGGTCCCCGGACGCATTTTTTGTTGCTCCGGTATTCCTTTTTTGTCGCTCGCCATCGTTGTTGCTGTTGGCCCTTAATTAAATATTAAATGCGCCTAATTGCGCATTTCATAACTCAGGCAACGGCAGGTAATTAATTATTTACGTTCAACTAAATTGAGCAGCACCAGGCACACGACGACTCACGCACAAACTTTCGGTTTCGGTGCCGCAGGCCACGGAGGCAAATATACCGAAAACGTATGGTAAAAAAATCGAACCGAAGGAAGGGGGCTTAACCGGGGTAGCCTGTAAATTAATATGTCTACGGCAGGCAAAGTGAGAATCATTTGCGGCTCAATCCGGGCTCGCCTTAAAGAATAAGAAAGCAAACACATGCGTGACTTTGATGTTGAAACTTAAACCGAACGGCCCCGGGGGCCCATTTAATTATGCAAACTCCGGGAGGGGCCTCGGAATACAGCTCCCGGTGCTGGCGCTCGTGCATAAAATGATGGAGAAACTGGCTTGATTAGCCCCAACGTTCGCTCGCTTCCAACACAATCCGAAAGCATCGAAATTAAAACCGAGAAATCACAGAGCTACCGTCCATTGTTCGGCCACAATTTGCACAACTTTTGGCAGCCAGTGGTTAGGAAACTTTCACAACACACCCAGAGATAGGGCTGCGCTGGAACTTGCTCCAGAAACTATTTTCATAAATAGCGACGAGCAGCGCCAAATGCAAACACACACACACAGTCGCCCGGCGACGTCTGGTCGTCCTGTGACCACGTCCTTGGTCCTCCGTCCTTCGAATCACGGGAGCCATCGCCATTGCCGCCTTCTGGCCAACTCCTGACAGCCGCCGGACAGCCAGCGTGAATCCTTTAAGTTTCTTTTGTTCGGAATGTACTAATGCCGGTTTTTCACTGTGTGATTTATCGGTTTCGAGGTTCACAGTTCGAGTTTCAAATGCATTTTCCATGTTACCCGGCTCCGCTGTCAGGCCATGGGACTCCGACGGCTACAACTACAACCAACTTAAAATAGCTTTGGTTACCTCTCATTTCACTTCCTCGCCCCATGCCCCATCTCCGCGTGGGTGCGCAAACTATTTGGCTTCCACACTGTCAACTCATCTCAACCCTTACTTTTTTGCCTGCAATAATAACTGAGTGATAAAGTTTCGGTGTGAGAATGGGCAGGAACAAATTGGATACAACCCGAACTTTCCAGAGTTGAACATTCTATAACTGAAACATAATTGAGTGGCAATAGCTTTTAAGGGGTAAAAGGCACCAGATTTGGTCGCTTTTAAAATTGATTAAAACTGCAGAAGCTGCTCAAAAAATATAAGAATCCTCTCTACATTTTGTTCCTTCGAACTGGACTGGCTGAATCACAGAAGCTTATATACTTTTGAATGAAATTCTGAAATCCTTGTATTATCCAGATGACATGCGACCATTTCGCCCCTTGGAATGTTTAATTGAACATTTACCATCAAAGATCTAATCAAATTCTGATTGCCATCTTCCAGTTGGGCGGATCGAAATTGAAGGTATAATCGCCCAGGATGTCAAAGCGAGATGTAGTGGCTAATTAAGCCTCTGAGGTCGCCCGAGTCAGAGTGACAAGCCGCAATCGCCGTTTTGATTAAATATTGACCCGAAACGGCCTGTGAATATATTGCTGACCACGTCTTTGGCGGCTATCGCTGCTGCCTTCAAACAATTACGGCTAAATTCATTAGTGAGTCATGCATAATTAAGGGAGCCGCTGTGACACCTTCCATGCCGCAGCTCGTGCGGAGGAGAGGAGGATGCATAAGTGGGGGGCGGCACCGAGTGATTGGTGTGGGTTACCGTTGCCAGAAGTTGAACGACGATGGCATAAAAAAGAAATCAATGTCCTTGCAGGAAGTGCCTTGGCAATTTGCAATCCTTTGTGCCATTACACAAAGCTTCCGCTGTCTGGTCGTGCTCCTGGTCTCGGGTCGGATTGGGTTGGGTTCCGCTCCTAGTTGGGTCGCCTGCAGCCACACGCCGCTGCAATCAAAGCGTGGCCTTAGTGCTTCAGACCAGCAGCAGGAGCAGCAGCAGTGGCAGGAGCATTAATCCTTCATTGGCAATCAGGAACCTGTGATGAACTCGCTCTGCCCCGAAACGGAAGTTGTAAAAACGCCAACGCCGCACAAAGCAAACATGGGGGAATTTTCGGTGCCTAGCACTTGGGCGAATGGCTGGCTGCCGGCGGCTTCCTTTCCATTCACAAGGAGTTGGAGAAGGGGGCTAACCAGTGGCACGGAACCGATTATAGTATTCCGTATTTGGATTTGGATTCGGATTCAGATTCAGATCCGCCTGGGGGCATTCGTCAAACGACGCAGCAAGCGAAGCAATTGTTTCGCCAAGTTCCTTTGTTCATTATGTGTACTCTCTGCTCCTTTCAGTTCTTTTATTTTCGCTTCGCTACGTTTGTCCTTGGTGCTTTGAGCACGAATGGAAGGGCTGGGAGGTGGCATAAACACTGATTGATTGATTAGAGGCTCGAGCCTCGGAGTCTGAAAGAAGCGCACTAAACCTAATGAGCAGCCCTCGAGCAAGTGTCGCATCAATCAAGGACGCATTTAATGCGTTATAAGTGTGTGCGTATGATAGCAACGATTTCTCTTGATTTGCGATTATTGTTTAGGTGTGTGTGCTCGCTCCACTCCGTCTGACAGCCGGCGATTAGCAAAGTGGATCACCGAAATGAATGAGTCCTTGCTCGGCCACAGTTGACTGAATCCTTTAAGAGCACTTGGCCGACCTTAAAGCCAGGCCTAGTTGCCAGCAACTGTTGCAACAATGCCAATTTCCCATCCGCCCCACCCAGCTCTGGGAAACTGTCGACGTGGCCGGCTCAAGTGTCGGCGATTGGCATCAGGAGCACTAGATTCGTTGCTAACTGACATCCAGCAGAGCTTACCTGCTGGTGCTTGCTCAGCATTGTTGCCTGTCATGGCTTCCGTATTAAATGCCGGACAACCCACAACAGGACTCGTCTCCATTCACAATACTTATTCGGACACTTAAATAAAAGAGTCTGAAACTTGGTATACCGCTTTGATGATTCGATTTCGAGCGACACGAATTCGAATTGTATTCGGAGAGACAAAACGCTGAACATTCTGAGAGTCCTGCTAAAACGAAACTCTCTCGTTCGCTACTGTTTATTGTTGCTACTCGGCTGGTTCCAAGCGTGCAAGAGAGGTGGAGAAAGATATGGGGTTCAAGACAACCATTGCTTAGAGAGCAAAAACTGCTCTCGCTCGATAAAAGAGAGAGAATAGGAGAGGATACTGACCTAAGACGGTTCTTTGATTCCATTTTCAATCGACTTAGCGGGTAACTTTTTGTGAAATGATTGCGATGTTTACTCTTCAAAGAATTTGTATCTTATTAAGAACTAAGTTAAATTTTCTCCCTTAAAATATAAAAATTACCCTTAATATATATGTAACATTGAAAAGGTTTGTTATTTTTAGAAGTGTACCTGCTCTTACAGATATGCCACTCCATCCCGTTCGACGTACTATTTCATGTCATTCCGGAAAATCATATCAATTGGCCTGGCCACTGGTTTCCCACAGTCAGCATGATGGCTTTACAGATGGGTTTGCTGACGTGTCCGTCCCTCTCATTCCGATTCGGGTACTTGGACTCCCCCTTCCTCCGTGCTATATAACCCACTTCGTGACTGTCTGTTGGTTGGTGGCCCCCCTGGCAAAGTGCTCATTATCAGTTGAAATGTTGTCAATTACGGATTTTCGTTTGTTTTGTTTTGATTTGACTTTCAATTGAATTTCTCGCTGGAATTTGAATATCCGGCATTGTCCTTTGTCCTTGCCAGCGTTGCCATCGTCACGAACGGTTGCCTCCCCAAGAATCCAAATCCCCCTCCTGACCATAGCCAGCCACTCCAACGCTCCGTTTTTCCCATTAAGCCGGGGCTCTTTTCAAAGCTTGCTGCTTATGATGAGCTGGGTTCTTATTGGTAAACTGCAAACTTTGTACATAAAAAATTAATTTGATTATTCTCTCCACCCCAGAGCTTAGATTTGCGTTAATGACGCCATAATCAACTGTTTTATAGCACTTTAAAAAAGTTAATCCAGCACATATACATGCACTGGACATTTTATTAAGCCGGGAGCTGTAACTTTTTTAATTACACCATTCTCCATGACTGAGAGGAAATTTGTTCCCACTCAAAGCAAAGAGAGCTGGCAGAGTCAAAATTTGCTAATTTATACGGTTTATACGGTTTATTATTATGACCCCAGTGCCCAGCATACGAGAGAAATGCTTATCTACAGGAATATCTATTTCAAAATTCACCCAAATGCGGTTGGGCGGAGGAATTCAATTAAAATCATAATGAAATATTTGAAAATTTGTTTTTATCAAATTTCGTACGGACTACACATTTTGTGAATTCCAAATGCCAAAGCACAAAGACAATGGCCAGGAACAAAGGGGGGTCAAAGCAGGATGTGTTCGGCATTAGTTCGGCAGGATATCACCCCTGACGGGCAACCGCAAAATAATTTCCTTGCTGCCCCAAAAGCAGAAAGGCTATTACTCAGGGAGTGCCAGAGCTCCCGCCCCGGCACCGGCTCCGGCTCCAGCACCGGTTCCTAGGCCATTCAAACAATAACACCGAAACATTAAAGTTCAAAATGATGACCCGAACATAATCGACTTGCCTACAATAATATTTAAATTTAATTTAAATGCTCACATGAGGGCATTTAGCAGAGTCGGTCTCGAGGCCACAGAAACCCGCAAGCAAACAAATCGATGAGGATGTGTCTCAATCTGCCGGACAATTTGCAAAACGATATGCTTGAAAATAGAAAGGTCGTTGGGCATGCAAAATGCAAAGGCAACAATTCGCAGCTTTCAGTTCGGTTTGCTCTGGCTCTGGCTCTGTTTCTGGCTCGATTCGGTATCGTCCTTCGTCCTGGGTTAATGCGTTTGTTGTTTTTGCTGCGAAGGGACAGCGACGAGTACGACGACGATAACTTTGAGTCGCATGCTTAAAAGCACAAAATGATTGGAAGAGCACAGAGGACCCCGGTCCAGGCTAATGGCATTTTACGGCTCTGGTTTTGTGTGTGTGTTTGTGTATATATTTCGGGGGGATTGCCATTCAAAATTAGAAGCAGCCATCCTGCGCACTCGACCTTAAGACGACGATGAACGTTCAGCTGGGTGCAGTAAATGACATATAAGCCCCGACCAGGCTTAAGTGCTTAGGGCGCCTTGAGTTAATGCGTTGATATGATGATATCATTATCAAAATGTCCGCTTCCCTGCTGTACTTGTATTTGTATCTGTATCTCTATCTGCAGCTGTATCTGTTACTCTATCTCTGTCCGTAGTGTGTTTGCTTGTGGGCCATTTGTAACTTTTGACCATTAGCTTCTGTTTTTGCGGCGAAATGGAAGCTAAACAATTGGTCTTGCTGATTTTGCGGTCTAATTGATACAAGAAGCAGACGTCTTGTCCTGTCAGCCAAGTTACAAATGCAACCAGCAACTGACAATTGTTTTCAATGTTTTGGTCAGCAAACCTGACTCGCTCTCCTACTCCCATCCTCACACATCCAATCTATTTTAGATGTCAGAGACACAGTCGGACGGAATACTGCCCCCGGGCTGTCAATCAGTGGGTGCGCACGGGTCTGATGCATCTGTCTGGGCGAACGCTGCGTATGCTTAATTCTGTTTAGCACACAGAAGAGCCAATCCCGGAGCCCGGGCCGGAGTCGTAGCCGTCGCCGTCGCCTGTTGTGTGCTGTTTAGTTAAAGGTTTTTGTCTTTTTGTCCTGCTGCAAAGTTTTTAAGCACGTCTAGCTGTTGAAACTTACGGACGCGTGTCATTGAAAGCCTTACAAAGTTGTCAAACGGGCAAAGAGATGGGAGATGGGAAGATGGGATGTATGGACAGATCCTGAGACAAAGCACACACGCAGGGGATAAATAGAGTGGAGTAAGAGCAACATTTCAATTTGCTGCTCTGAAACTTTGACAAGTAGCCAGCCAGTTATCAATAAGCCCGAGAGCATCATCTCAAATATGATTATACGCTGCTTCAAACTTTTTCTCATGCACCGTGCAACAACTTTCTCTCTCTCTCTCTCTATTCCGACTCTTTGCAGCTTCGGCAGATATTGCGACTGTAGCGGCAGCAAGCGGACATGGCCAGCCAGAGGATCGGGCCGGGACGAGGAGGAGGAGGAGGTCGCAGGTCCTGCGGACCGGGAGCCTTGCATACAGCATTCAATATGCTGGCGTTGAGCTGGATTATAATCTCGGAGTTATTGCTCAGTGGTAAGTGTGCAAAAGAGCCATATATAAATGGCATATTGCTGGGTTTCCGCTTCCCATTCTCGCAGTCGGGCTGTCATGTCGAACAAGCTGAATTTATTATGCCAACTGCGTGTGCCGTCGTGGTTTAAATTGATTATTTAATCTACCAAATAACTGTTTATATTATGCACCACCCACCGGGTCGAAACCGAACCGTTTCGTCCAACTCTTCCGACGAACGCCGGTGAAGTAGTCAATTTATTAAATACTCCCGGCAGCGCTTGCCCTTGATTAATATCGGTTTGTTCAATTAAAGTTGCCATAATTTGGCCAACCACATGCCAGTCAGTACACTCGTTTCCGTTCACACCGCCGTCAGAGCCCACAAATCGATGAAAACTTTCCGAATGACATGTGGACGACTCCACGGACAGTTCATTAAACGAACACGCAACTCGTACTCTTGGATTCCTAGAGTACATATTTATTTCGGCTTTTTATGAGGCCAGAAAATAAGTGGGTTCGATCGCATTAAATATGGACTACCGTGACTTCTCTATAGATCTAGATTAATCGGCAGTAAAGAGTAAATTCTGACTTGTTTTCTGTTAAATATTGGTAACAGAAAATAAAGAATCGTTTCATTTTTCAACGTCATATAATACTAAATTAATAAAATATAGTTATATATTAATTATAAATAAATTAGAGAACATTAAAGCTAATTGGTAATGCAAAATATAATTAAAACTATTATTTATCGAGGCGCTTTTCATTTTTGAAACATTGAAAGCAATAATTTAAAGAGTTTAATTCAAGTATTTGTTTTAATATGTTTAATTATGTATATGTATTTAAGAATCATATTTATTTTTCACTGCAATTGTGCCGTTATATTTGTATGTATATAAATATGTTTGAATACTTGTACATACATACCCCTCTGTGCCTGTGTGTGTGTTTATTTTCCTATCCTGTGTTGCAACAATAAAATGCGCACAAATAAATGCGGGAAAATAAATTAATGCACTGCAATTTCACGCGAACAATTGGCAAAGTACCGACGATTAAGAGAAAACTCCGCAATTAATAAACACATTAATTAATGGGGACACATTTGTAGAAAAACAAGAAGCGCTAGAAGAGAAAAATATAAGAAATGTTGTACAGCTCGTTAAATATGTACTTCAGTTAATTACCAATATAGAGAACAAGCAGCAGCATGTGCTAGAGAGATAAACATGTCGCAAGGAATCGATATATTACTTTATATTATTATTATTTCACATTTTTAATGCAACACGCACTTAAAGCCACGAACTTGATGCAAGAAGGAGAAATGTAAACCGAAAGAGCTATGCCACCTAGGCACACAATAAGAGCGATGTATCGATATATAGTATCGTTTAGTCACTAGTGTGAAAATTTAAATTTTTGTTTTAAATATCAGATATTTAAAATTTCTTACCTATTGTAGAATTTATACATTTGTTCTTATAACAAATATAAAATACCAACATCTTGTTATAAAGTAAATATCATAAATTTAACATTAATCAATAGAAAAATGTACTTTCAAGGACTCAATTTTCGCTAATTTTATCCATTATTTCATTTTCATAAAACCAAACGTTTTGTATATATAATACCTTTACCTCTTCAACGAAATAAATTGTACACTGTGTACTTAACCCATAATCATTTGGACATAACTATACATTACCGGAATTTATTTAAATGTCCACTCGATTCGTATGAGCCTTGTTTAATGTTGATAATAGCTGGTAACTCGCATTGAATTCCACAATTGGACGGTGAAATGAATAAACGAATTGAAACCGAAATTAAATGGAATAAAATAAATAAATTGCATTAACTGCAAGTCAAATTTGGGCCGTTCGGTCGTCTTTGTCATAAATTAACATGCAAGTGGATCCCGGCAGTTCCACGCGGATCGGATCCCTTTCCCTTGACGTCGGGATGGGTAATTGGGTTTTATTTTAACGTATCTTATTTTATTGTACATTCTCCCATTCCCTTTTCGGTTGGTGGCGGCATAATCGAATTCGTATTGTTGCCACACGACGCATGTTCGACATGTGGGACTCGTCGTCAGTGGAGGTCCTACGGTTAAACGACATTTGGGACATCCTTTAATATTAATGTGTGTGTGCCGTGCTCTTTCAGTCCATTGCCTGAAGGATCTGAAGATATTTGTACCGGAGGCCGTCATCATGGGAAATGCAGCGACATTGTCTTGTCAATATGATTTGGAGCAGGTAAGCGACACTTCCTCGAGGAGCAGCAACAGCAGCAGCAGCAGGAGAAGCTATAGCTCCGCCAACAATACGGATATTGTCGTCGGCGGCATGCTTAATTATTATAATTACTTGCACTTTGTCTTGCCGTCTTCGCCGTGTTTCCCGTCGCTTATTGTCGCTGCTCCTGCTGCCGCTACCTCCGACGCTGCTCCACTTGGGCTTTTCATTAACGCATCCCTATTATCCTCTTCCTCCGCAGGCGGCGCTCTACGCTGTGCGCTGGTACTTCGGCCAGGAGGAATTCTACCGCTACGTTCCCCGCGAAGCCAAGCCCACATTTGTCTTCTCCGTCGCCGGCATTAATGTTGATGTAAGTTAAATTAAGCATGGGATCGCACAATGTGCACTCGCAGCTCCTTTTTCTTAATGTCAAGCCCTCCAAGGATATGGAGATATATAGGGAGATTTTTACAAAGTTGTCACTCAGATATATATCTATTTAAAATTTACAATTCATTCATAAACTAAGCTGCTTAAAAAATCACAAGAGTTGAAATTACATCAAGTTTTGATTAATATTTTACCCGCTAACTTAAAGGAATTACTGGACTTAAATATAAATGCTAAACTACAAGAATTTAATCAATATTCTGAACAGATTTTATTGAAATTGAATATTCCATACATAAAATATTATAAAGAAATTTGTTTCTTAATAAGTGAACAAGGTAAAATACGTAGCACAACAAATATTTTAAAATATTATTCTGGAAGCATTTTATATTAATGATACAATTTTAGGTTTTGTCTAAAATAATGAAAAGAATTTCCGAGATCTAGTTTTCTAAGTTGTTGAGCAACCCCAACATAAAGTTCAGCTCATTGTCCTTCCATCAGGGAGTTCATAGTCTCTAGTTATTTTCGCTTTCGGCCCCGGCTATTGTCAGCTTAATGGACAAATCACTGGAGCAGCAGCACATGTGTTTCGCTCGAGCCGGGTTTGCATTTCGACAAATGCAAAATGGGAAAGCATTCAAATGCTGTGCAAATATTTAAATGCGGACAATGCCGGGCTCTCTAGGCTGCGTATCCTGGGGGCAGTTGCTGCGACGAAGCATCTTGCCGGCTCTTTTGCGCCGCAGGACAATCCTCTCCTTGTCGCTCCGTCGGTGTCACACATTTTATTTCTATTGCTGTGCAATATTTGTTCACTTTTATTTACAATATTCGGTTGTGTTTTGCATGTTCGTGCGCGTCTGTGTATGAAATATTCCGCTCTACAATTCGGAAAGTGCCACAACACACACACACATGCAGCACTGACTGAAATATGGCGAAAAGTGCAAAATAGTTTATGGCGCGGCTGCTGGCAAAACAAAAAAAAACAACAAACAAATAGACAAACAGAACGAAGTACAAAACAACAAGGAGGCCGCGCCTAGAATGGCCTACCTAGTGGCGAAAAATGCTCGGCATTTCGCTTTCACATACTGCACTCATTAATAAAAACAACAGCCGCAAAGTAAGCGATAAATTATCCGCTGAGAGCCCTTTGTGAAAAGTGGCGAAAATTCTCGGGACCCCACTTAAAAATCACTGAAAATTGTTTGGACACCAAGTGGGGGAAAACGTTAAATGGTATTCTCAAGAAATAATAATAATTATTGCTCGAAAAAGTCAGACTTTTAATAGACAGAGAGGTGAATTAACAACTTAGTCAGCTGTTTAAATCTTTGTTTTATATATAATTAGTTAAGTTATTCTTTATTCTTGTTTAATTTTTTAAATACAGAATATAAATTCCTTCACTTCCGGTTTCCTCAAATCGTTTATAGTTCAAAAACATTTTCAAACTCCGAATCCCACTGGTGGCAAATAAAATCTCCGGAGTCCGGACGGCAGTGTGAAAGCAAAGTGTTCGCGGGGCGATAACGAATCGATTGTCGTATAATCATAAATAAATAAAATTGAATTTGCCATGAAAAATTTGTGTGGACGAAATATAAATTGAAAACTCATTCGTCCGCACATAAAACTGCAAACTCATTTACAAACACTTCGGGCCACATTTTTCAAATGCGCCCAAAAAGGGGAACGTTAAATAATCATAAATAATGGCATAAAGCAAGGGCGAATGATGGAGTAATGTTTGTTTTATGTAAGCGAAACAAAGCAACCATCCGAGGAGGAAGCGGCAACGGGGGCTGCTTCATAGAAATAATTTGCCCCGGCTTCCGTTTCCTGTCTCCGTTCTGCCCCCACTTGCCCTATCTATCCGGGATCCTATCGCCCCATCGATAATGGCGAACTGGCTGGCCACATCAATCAGCGTGGGCAGTAGCAACTGGCGGACTTGATTAATTTGCTTTGATTGTGTCTTTAATTTGCACTCCCATGCAATGACCCAACAAAAGGAGAAGGGAAATAAGCGAATAAAACGAAATAAAACAAAATAAAATACAACTAAAATAAGGAGGAGCGCTGCTCAAATGTTAATTTGCCACTAATTAGCATTCAAAGGCATTTTTGCACTAATTAAATATTTCGATTGCAGCAGCAGTCCTTGGATGTGGGCGCAGTGGGCGGGCCAGCGGGCGTCAAGCTATGCGTGTTAATTATTTCCTCGTTTTTTTTTTTATTTTCTTTTTACCAGCGATTCTTTTTTCCGATTTTATTTGGCCTTACATCGCCAGCGAATTGGAAACTATTCAAAAAACACAACCAATGGCATTGAGGTTAATGTGAAAATTTTTGTAGCCTACTTATGTGCAGCGCCAGCAGTGGAAACTCATTATAAATTTGAGCAAATTTCCATTTCCACTCCACTCCCGGGCGAACTGCTTGAGACGCAATCAGCTGTGAACCGCAAAAGGTGAAAAGCGTAAGAAAAGCTGAATCGGAGAATCGGAGTCGGGAAATCCGAGGGGTCAGGGAAGCTGGGCGCTGGCTTTGGCCGATTGCATAATGCAAATGATTTTAGCCAGCGAGCGCTGTGCAATTAAGTCTGAAGGTTGCCCATAGTTTTAGCTCCCCTCCAACAGCTCCATGTTAAAAGGTGGCTTTTGAAAAGTGCAAATGTGCCAAACCTGGAAAAAATATGTACTTTTCGCCCCCGGGCACAGTGGAATTTGCGAGTAGAATCAGAACGGAATTTATTTGTGAACTAAGGAAAGGGGAAAATGTGTTAACTTCGGATATATTAAATTGCAAAAAAAGAAGATTTTATAATTAGTTTAAATTTACGCATTTAATCCATTTATTTTTAAAAACAATTGATAAATCCTTAATTTTCTTTATCATTAGTTACTTATATTTATTAGGATAGTTTTAGAATCATAGAAAACAAAGGAAATTATAAATATTCGGCTGTTTGTAAGGCACTACAGTTTTTTAAATGTGTTTAAAATTAGGCCACAATATTTTCCATCTTAAGAAATGCATATTTCGACTAAATTTGGTTACTTCATACTTTTCGACTTTTTTTTGAGGTGTTTTAAATACGTTAGTGATTTTTTAAGCGTCTTAGTTCAACTAAGAAACCTATTTTTCAAATTATTCCCTTTGGTAATAAGAAAAAAAAATAAATATAGTTTTTTCAGAATTTCAAAACATTCCTAAAATAATGGAAATAGAAATATAATACTTTCAGGCTTTTTTGAGCTATAAAGTCAGCTTATTTTCCACTGTACGTGGCGCCAACAAATCGAAATGAGGCGCCATCAGCCAGCAGCTGTGTTTTCCAACTTAAATTGATAGTTGGCGGCACTAACGAAGGCAAACGTCAAAGGCCAGGCCGCAAATGGAAATGGAATTTTTAAGTTATGCCAAGGCAACCAGCGGGACAAATGAAGAGGCCACAGCGATCCAGAGCGAGGGGAATGTGCGGGGGGTGGATGGGGGGGACAGAGATGGAAATTGTGGCAAGTGCCTTAATTGAGATTAAAACATTATAACTTGACTTGTTTTACTTTTGCTAAATCATTTCAAACAGCTAAACACGCTTAATGAGAAAAGTTCCGCCCGTGCCAAGTTGTCGGCCATTATGCATATGCATATGCCACACGTGTGTCCCCCTGACAAGTGTCTCTGTGGGTGTGTCTGTGAGGAGGGGGGCGTGTCATAGGTGGAGTGGGCGTGGCGCATAAAGCATCGGGAGGGGGGAGCCTCTTGAAAGGCAGCTGGCGCTGATGACGCTGCCTCTGCCGCTGACATGCGAGGCAGGCACTTGTGGGCGCCGGGGGGCGTGGCCGAGCAAAGTGCACTCGTGGCGTCCACTTGAGCGTTATTGGAATGTAAATGTATGCATATTAAGGCGGTGGTGGGCAGAGGAAGTCACCGCCAAGTCGCGTCGACAAAACTTCAAAAGTCATTCAGCATGGCAAAGCAACAGCCACGCCTCCTCCTACAAGTTCTTACCTTGCAGTAACACTGAGAATTCAAAAAAGGATCAGGAATTTTTATTTAAAGGAAATTATATATATTTTTAGAATCTTTTAGGGTGCTTCTAGTCGTAATTTTGCAATATTTAGTTTATATAGATTGTATGACATCATATTATCTTTAGTTTGTATGTGTATGCCTTTGCCACTGAATTTTCTCCGAGTGCAGGCCGCCTCATTCAAGTCACAGATTTGTCCCTGTGTACGAAAAAAAGAAAATCACAAAATACATAACGAAAAGGGGGAAAATAAACAGGAAAATCATCATGTTAAATGTAATTAAATTTTTAATTTAGAGACAGCCCCGCTCGCTTCGCTGGCAGTCTTCAATTAAAAACACAATTACCAGGGCCGCCCGCTGAGCGGGTTCGGGGGTCAGGGCTGCTGGGCGGGACAGGAATAGGATATGCCAAGTGCTCTAAAGTTTTGCGGCTTATTCATTGTCCGCCACAACAATAAAAATCGCCAGCAAGCAGCCAGCCGAGAGGCCTCTGTGTCTCTGCTGGTCTCCCTCTCTCTCTGTCATTGGCTTCTGGCTGCTCCTGGGTCCTTCTGCGGCCATTTCCCCCTTTTGTCCTTCCTAGAGATTCACGAAAATTTGCGCCCCGAAAAGTTTTTGCACACTGTCAACACGGAAGGAATTATTCCGCATTAAGTTTGCGGTAATGGCAGCGTCAGTTGTCCTCGCTTACACACTGACACACACACACCCAGCAGTGTCCTTTGGCTTTTGCCGGAGGGAGAGTGTCCTGGCCGCTGGCGCGTTTGCTTTTAACATTGTTAATAACCCGACACGCCTCGCATTTATGCACAGCAATGTGCGCTTAAAATTAATGCACTTGCTACTGGGGAATTTAAGGGAAAAGTGGAGTCAGAGGAGGCTGGAGCGGAGGCCGAGGCCGAGGCCCGGCGACAGAAGTGACCGAAAAGTTGGTCGGCCCAAAGAGTTACAGAGTCCAGGATCTGGTCTACGACTGCTGATTTGAATGAACTCCGAGAGGGCTTCTTTTTTAGGCTTCTTTTCGTCCCTACTAATTGTATGAACTAGGCAGAGGAGAGAGCACGGGCAGGATTGAGTGTTAAGGGAGGGAAAGCGACCCCCTTTTTCTGCTGACTCATGTGAGTTGAAAAACTTTGAATTAATTCCTTAAAATTGTTTGAAAGTTAACTCAGTAAAATGTTACATTTTATTTTAAAGTGTAAATATTATTCTTTTTAAAGAGTAATCTTTAAAACCTGAAACGAATTTTTGCTGCTGGAAAATGAGTTAGTAAATAAAACTCTCCAAATGTAAGTCTAAGAGATACTGCCTTTTTATGAAGGTGCTCATATGATCCTTAGAGTATCCATTGATCTTTAATCCTAAGCCCCTTAAAGCACCTGCACTTGAGTGTTCACTTCAATTTCCATTAACTACTTAAGCCAGTCACATGCAGACACTTTGCCTACGCCAAATTTTCCCTGTCATTTTCCACAGTTTGTTGTATGCGCTCGGCCTTGGCTAGAAATTGTTGTGTGACAAATGGCAACAAATAAACATAATAAATAAAAATGCGAAATGCATTCGTGAAGTGCACAGCGGCAATCGGAATAGCTGGGTGTAACTAGCTGGCCAAATGGCATTGGGTGCGATGTGGATGAGAGTGCTCGGGTGTTGTGCGGGTTGTGGCGGTTCCTAGTCCCATTCACATTGGCGTGCTGTTGTCTGCCTGGGCCAACAATGAGCACAATAAAAAGCCATGCATTTTCCAAACACCAAAAATTGTTCATAGCAGCGACAGCGACAGCAACAACAACAACAGCAGCAGCAGCATCAAGGGCTCTGCCAGCAACAGCAATAACAACCTGCAACAGCAGCAACAACAGCAGCAGCAACATGGAGGAGTAGAAGAAGAATAACAACCGCACCGGAAACATCTCATTCACTAAATTTGTGGTCGCTTTTTGCCAAGCGTTAGGCAGTCGAAGTTGTGAAATGCCAACGGCAACTGCGAGTGGGGAAAAGCATGGCCTGGCCTGGCATGGGTGGTGGGAAATTCGTGGAAAATTCTGGTATGGGGAATTGGTTGGGAGAACGCCGTTAGTTACAACAATGCTCCCGGCAGCGGAAATTCGGCATGACATAATACGTGAGCATGTGAGTGTGTGTGTGGCCGGGAATAGAAGTGTGCGTGTGTGGTCGTGTGGCCGCGACTTGAGTTGATACAGCAATAATTCATAAAGTGTTGCATGCAAACGAGGCTGCAGCTGAGCCAAGCATCCACAGACACTTGTGCACTCGGGGAAAAATTACACTACTCTTAGGCCACGTTTATAGACTTTCATTCCAACAAATTAACCTTTAATATAACAGGCATTACTTAATTTCTGTCACAATATCTAATACCTTTTCACATAGCTTCTAGTATAGTATAGTGTATTTTTCTCCCAGTGCACGTGTGCCGCATGCGACAGCGTTGGCAAAATTAAAATTGCTGCACAACAAACAGCGGAAACTCAGCGAGGAGCCGGGAACAACTGCAGAAGGAGCCACAAAAGTGGGCAGCAAGCGGCTGTGGAGCAGGGAGAAGAAAGAGGGAAAATGTGGGGAAAAGGCAGAGGAAAATGCAGGGAGTCAGGAAAAATTCAGGGAAAATGGGGAGAGCAGACAGCATTGGGGGCACTGCAATGAAATTCATTGTATTCTTACAACTCGGCGACTCTGGCAGCTCAGCTCAGCTCAGCTCAGCCGGGCCGAGAGCTTTTTGCAGTAAAGTTATTATTTCATAAAGCCAGAATTATTGAAACAATACTTTACTCTCACACATGGTCTGCAGGGGGGGAGGGGCACAAAAAGGAAAACCATGAGCAGAGAGAGAGAGAGTGTGGAAAATGGGGGAAATCCCCTTCTCCACGTGTCTGTTGTGTGCACTTGTGTGTTGGGCATGCAAAATTACGCTTTAGTGGCGTAATTTTTTCATGCCTGAAAGTTGCAGCTGCGGCTGCTGAAGCAATATAAAATATAAATAGAAATTAAAAGCCAACAAATAAAAATAAATAAAAGCGGAAACGTGGCAGCCAGGGGCTGAGTCGGGGAAAAAAAACTTTTCACGACTAACGCAACTTGAGTTGAGTTTTCCCTGCCTGCTGTCCTTGTAGCTGCCTGACTGCCCGGAGGAGCTGCTACAAAATGGCTACAGTTTCAAGCGAGCAACTAAAAGGATGCGAGCGAGGGTGTGCCAGGATGTGTGTGTGTGTGACTCTGACTCTCAGTAAGTCGGCTGTACTGGGCATATCATTCCTCAAAATGGCAGACATTTGCGTTTGTTTGGCGCGCTTCCTGGCGCTGCCACATCCGCTTCCGCCAGGACCGGCCGCAGAGTACCAGCCAACAAATAAAGTCACATGCAATTAAATAAATATGACAGTCACAGCAGCAGCGGCAGCAAACCCACAAACAAGAAAAGAGTCAACAACGCAGCCGGCCGCAGCCACACGAAGCTGCTGAATAAATAAAGCGTGCAGGAACAACTTTGCGTATATGTTTGATTACATAATTAGTGTCATTTAATTAGACGGAGGTCGAAATCCCCTCGGGCACATTGGAGGCGGGAAGCCAACGCGTTTGCATGCAGGGAAAATTTAAAAAAAACAGGAGCAGTAATATTTTAAGTAAATATTATAGGCAAGAGTTCAAATGTTTTTTACATAACAACTCTTTCCCCGTTGAAAAAGCTTTATATAAACAGGGAAATAATTATAGAAAATGCCTGGAACTTTAATATCTTAAAACTCCAACAATTAATAGCTATTTTCATTTTATTCTCTAAGCTGGAATGAGTTTAAACTGCGGTTTGCCTTTATTTCAAGGAGAGGTAACATTTTGCGGTTTAAATATTTATACGAAAACTATTTCGATGGCAAAACTATAAGCTTTATGCAGTTGACTCCATAAGTTGCTGGCTCGAGTATAACTCACGTAAGCCAATACGAAATCATAATGTATCTCTGGCCCGATGCACATTATTCATGCCCCCGACACACACACACACAAACCACAGTCCCTTATGCATATAGAGAACCTTATCAATACGTTTCGCATTTGTTTTCATTTTACGATTGCGTAACGAGATCAGCGTCGACAAATCCGAAAGCCACTAAAACCACAGCTCGCCAGGGGCCATTGGGATCGAATGGAGCTGCGGAGCCATGGTGCCATGGAGCCAGCCATGGATGGCCAATATGCCAATTGGCAACCGCGAGAAAGATGGGTTAGCAGGAGGTCTGGGCTTAGAGGATTCCAGGAGCCCGTAGGTGGTTCCATGGCCCTTATCGACGGCGTTATCTGCGAATGAACTGGCACAACTAGCTGGAAAGAAAACAACAAACTATAGTAAATAGAGGGAAAGCCGGGGCCAAGCCGAGCAATGCGCCAAAGTGTTGAAACAATCGTAAAAAGCTGTTGTTTGCCGCGGGCCCTAACAGAGGGGAGTGAGGGAAGTGGTAAGTGATGGTCGTGGGTGGGGCGGAGGGTGGCAGCTGTATCTGCCAATAGCAACAACAGCGAGGATGCCGGGATTAGTACAGATGCAAATGAACAAAGCGATGGCAACGCTGGCTCTGGTGCTCTGGCTTTGGCTTTGGTGGCATATGCAAAACTCGAATGGCACGAGTATTGGTGTTGCCTGAACTTAAATACAAAAGACCAGGCCTGCGATAAAAGGACCTCACACACACACACGTACCCAGCAGACACACAAATGCACACACGGTAATCGCGAATGGTTCGCTGCCGAAGTGGATTTTGAGTAGGATATTGCACAACTGTTTGCCAAGTGGCAAGCGCTTGCTGGCAATTAACAGAATATGCTAAACTGCGACAACGAGTGTGCGGGGCGGCATTGGCATGAATGCGACTCCTGAAATACCCTGGTAAGGGCTGTGTAAGCGACTGCAGGCCCGTAAAGCCAAGCCACAGCTCCGCCGAGGGGCATGCCCCCAACCAATTGGAGCCTGGGCTCTCGGATTTGGAAGCGGAATCGGAATTGGGGATGCTGATGTTGGTACCCGCCCATCCAAAAGATTGAGTTAAATACGTAGGGGATGTAGGAAGAGATCCTTCCTGGTTTATTACGTTTCAAGAACACTGAGAGAAGGGGAAATCAATTTCGAAATTATGTTAAAATGCTCTGAATAGGTCTTTGAATAGATTTTATCTAACGATATACTTATAAAAATCGTTGCTAGGGCATATCCTCGTGGCTTGCCTGGCCACATCCTTATCGATGGTGTATTAACAGCAAGCCTCTCGTTCATTACTTGCCACTTTCAGCTCAACAAGTCGGATGCCACGTCGGTGACGCTGAAAGGTGTCAACCGAGAGCTGAGCGGCAGCTATCAGTGCGAGGTCTCCGAGGACGCTCCGTTATTCCACACGGAGATCCGCTCGGCGCACATGCAGGTGATTGAGCTGCCAAAAGACGAGCCGATAATGCAGGTGGACAAGAAGGTGATTGGCGTGAACGACAATTTTAAGGCCGTGTGCACCGTGGGACCCTCGTATCCGCCGGCCAACATAACCTGGTACATCAATGGAAAACTGGTGAGATAATGATCCTTTAGGACCTCTTAGTTAAAAACAAAATAAAGTACTTAACAAGTCAATGAAATCATAAATATTAATATCGTCATTATCTTTCCTCTTTCCCTGTTTAAGGTCCGGAAGACGTCGTTGCAGCGGATCACGCAGAACGCGTTCGAGGGCTCCACCACGTACTCCTCGCTGGATATGTACCCGAACAGCCAGGTGTTGCAGGGCTTCTTCCAGGCCAAGTACCAGTCGAGCATCAACCTGCTGTGCGAGGTGAACATCCTGCACGTGTTCCACAAGAGCGTCCAGCAACGGATCAGCCTGAGCAACGCGCCGCCGACTACCATCTCTCCGAATCTGCTGGGCCTGGAGGGCTCGAAGCGGTATGCCAACGGGGATCCGGACAACTCGGCGCTGACCGGCGCCTCGCAGCGTTGCTGCATCTGCTGCGGTGCCGCGGGCGCTGTCCTGCTGGCCATGGCCACGCTGGCGGTGGGGCATCTGTGACCAGAGCGGATGACCTAAACTGCCCCACGAGCCACACTGCCGGACAAGTCGGAACGGGAAGAAGGCGAAGGAGGCGGAATCAGCAGCGGGAGCTGTGTAATTAAAGAATAACAAACATGCTTCAGCACATGAAGCGTGCTTAATTGCAGCAAAACAACAACAAGGAAATGCAAAAATCAAACAAAAAAAACCGAACAAAAAAGAAAATCAGTGGGGTGACCCTGCATTGTCAACGCCTAGTAGCATTTCCTGGTATTTTATATATTTTTTATTTTATTTGCATGGTTTGCCAAACAAAACAAGCAACGGGGTCGCGCAGTCCACAAGTTCAAAGGAAGATGGAATATTTTTAATGCATTTAATCATCATTTGCGGTCACTGCCTACAAAATTCCGATAATAAACAGTAAATTAAGAAGAGAACGGGATATGCATTTCCACAAACGACACGATCAGCGGATGGTTAAAATAATAATAATAGTAAAAGTAAAACATAGCATAAATTTAATACGTAACTGGCGGGGATTGAGGCGTGATGTTGAACTCTTTAACAAAAAAACGATGAAGAAAGCGCAGACGAAGCATAGTGAAAAATGAATCCATAAATTTAAATAAATTAACACAGGCACTTGCAAAACGAAACTTGCAAAACTAATTACATAATGAGAGAAAAAACAACAATTAATAAGCGTAAGAGACACACACATTTAAATACTAAGTACACCCTACCCTCCAACTACCGCAACCTAGGCACATAAGCTATGTAAATAATTACTGTAAAGTATAAAAAAAAACACAAAATAATAATAATGAATTAATAATACGAAACCCACACAAAGGCAGCAGACCGCGTGTAGGCAAACATTAATTAAAGCTGAGAAGAAAAAGTTAAATACAAACTAATTAAGTCTTTATGAAAAATCGATGAAATCAAAAATAAGAAAAAACCATAAAATCAAAATAAATATCGGCCAAATTCAGTTTAATTGGATTTGTTTTCATTTGAATTGTGGCTTATTTGCGGTATCAGTTTGTCTATGTTGGAATTTTAATTTCCGTTGAACGGTTTTTGTTGGCAGCATAAGACGGACTTTGTTGTAGATTACATTTAAATTTAAACGAATAACGCAGATATATATTTATCGAATAATAAATGTCAGGACAAGAGAGAATTTAGTGCGTACAAGTTAGTTGGATGATGTTAAGAGTATATTCTGCCGAACGAACTCAGAGTAAATCCGAACTCCTTGGCCAAAGGACTATTTTTAGAGGTTCATGCTCAGCGCAAACTCACAAAAAGATTCAGGTTGCGTTCGACATCGTACTCTGCCTATATGTATTTCTCAGCTAAGGAACGAAAGTTGGGAAAAGTCTCCCATACAACAGTAAGCCGATTAAGCAACATATTGTAAATCAAAACCAAACCAAACTCTCAAAAGAAAACGAATCGAAGTTATTTTAGCGAGTTGTGGCAGGTCGAAATAAACTGAAAACGCAAACTAATCTTAACTAAACTAAAACGAAACTAATAATAAAATGTAAAATCAAACTTAAATACAGGAAAACGAGGAAATAATACAACAAAAACCAGAAAGAAGAGCCGAGCAAAACGAGTCGAAAACAAGAAGGAGGAATTATATATTAAATATGCATAATTATGGATAATTTAATGGGAGTTAAGCAAAGCCAAAAAGGTCAAACGAAATCAAACCACACAAAAACCAACAAAGTGCACGCCAATGTGGGCGTGAAATTTAGCTCAACATTAAAAGCGATAATGGCAAGAATTATATGACGAAATAAATAAATAATACAAAATGTACAAAGGCTGTTTTAATTCTCTAAATGGTTTAAAAGTCAAGGGATCTACTATGAATTTATGTTTATTTTCGTGATTAAAGCATTCAGTTAGGAAACTTAATCAAATATGAGTCACTTTATTATAGGAATCGGCTCACTCTTATTGTAAATATTGGGATGTCCTTTAAGATAAGTATATTTGGAAACTCCTTTAAAAGTTTGTACAATCCTTTCATTTAAAGAGTCACAATTTTCGTAGATTGTCAAGGACTTTAGGTGTGCATAATTAAGGCAATGATCCCGTTATTAACACACACACACACACGGGGTCTATGGGCCACGGGCCACGCAAGGATGCCACTGTCGAAGTTGGTCCTTGTTCTCCTCGCATTGCCAACAACAGCTGCACTTACATGCAACACCAGTTACCAGCTACCAGCTACCAGTTACCAGCCGAAGCTGCTGCTGATACCGCTGCTGACACAGCCGGCGAGTGCTGAACACACAACAGGGGAGACCTGAGACCTGAGCCAGGGGAACAGGGCACAGGGAACCGGGGTCCTGGGACCAGAGGAACAGGACCAGAGCATAGCCAGCGTCTCATGTTTTGTAAATTAAGCAAACAAATTAAGTGCACTTGGCGCCCAGCTCGTACACACACGCTGTTCGCTACGCGCCCCCTTGTAAACACATTGTGATTGTAACAAAAGCATATATATCAAAACACGTAAGGTGTGTGCAGTCGGAGAAAAAACACAGCTATTCATAATTCACTTAGCTAGATAATTATTAAACATAACCTACATAAAAATGAGTAGCTACACAGTTCCCCTTGTTGTCCTTAAATACATTGTCAAGACTCCTTCATTAAATTTATAGTTATTCATTATTCATTCCGCATTTCTTTGGATGTATGTTCGCCCTTGAGCGGAGGCAGCTCTCAAGGACATTGGCAACACCCCCTGAGCGTACGCGCGCGCCACACCTAGCCGCGTCCGTTAGTTTGTCTTAATTAGTTGGTGCAACAGCGGGAACACCGCCACATGGCACGGAGCAAAGGCCACAGAATGGCAAAGCCACCGACTACTACTAATACTGCTGCAACAGCGAGGCCGCGACCCAGCGACCCGGCGACCCGGCGACCCAGCAGCGCAGGTAAGCGCTCGTATTATTTACAAGCCATTGGCTGCAGCCAAGACCCAACCGCAGTTTCAGTGCCTGCCTCTACCCCTTTTCGAAATGCCACCCCAGCTACTTCCACATTGCCCGCCTAGTTGCCGTAATTGTGCAGTCATCGTGCTGTTTAAAGTTCTACACGTAACCATATTGCCAAAGAGCACCACGCACACACGGCGTATGCGTAACGGAAAATGAGTAGGCAAAAAGCATCGAACACGCGGACGTGCCGAAGGAACTCAAGACGGAGACCTCTTCAATCCACTTCAATTCTGCTGACACAGCCACTAAGTAAGCAAATGGGTTATTCTGCTGAGTAAATCAACTATAATTACACTCGGCAGCAAGGCTGCGGAAAAACTATTTCGACGGAGACGTTGGAAGTATGGGAAAGCATGTAATCTTTATTGTTCGATCTATATTTTTCTAATCAATAAAATATAAATTATTTTTATGCAAAAGTAACATTTAATCATGAATGCAACAAGACTTCACAACACTTTAATACCATTTTCAGCTGGAAATCTTCAACTAAAAGCTGACAAATATTGCTAGAACTCTTGCTGACCTCTGTTTTTGATTTTAAATTGTCGGAGCTACATATGTACATATGTATATAGCTGATGCTAATCCTGGTTGCTATATATACCCACACCAACACTAATTCAAATGCGCCATTTTAATTAAATGCGTATCGGGCTACAAATAATGCAAATGGGATACTGGGATACTACACCAGCGCCTGGCCGAAAACATCAGCAAAATGAGTTGCATATTTTGAAGCCTGATCTCTACACCCTCTCTCTCTCCATTCCGGGAAGCCGGGACAATGTTTCACAGCCTCCACTTCAGGGGGCGTGGCCGCGCCAAATGATTTGGTTTATGGTCTTTTCTGCATTTAACAACAGCAAACACAGTGGCCATTGGCAGAGGCTGCCTTGCTGGCAGGCGAACCCAAAAACATTGTTAAAATACAGCAACATTTTTGGATTTATAGCGCGCTAATCGCGGCCAAACAGCAGCGGGACGGGGGCGGTCCGAACGTAGTCCGTACAACCGACTGGCAGCCCGAATTGTAATGGAAATTGAAATGCAAATGCACGGCATGACATTTACGAGTGCTTCTGCAGTAACATAGCGGCGGCAACATCAGACAAGAGCCAGGACAGGCGCTGCCAAAAACTCAACAATAAAATGTTGCAAATAAATGCAGAGAGCTAAAAAATGAAAATAATATTTACCTACTTCAATGGGGATCAAAAGGGCTTCATCTAAAATGATATACTAGTAGATTAATACTCGAAATATGTATTGAATTTGGCAGATATAATAACTTTTGGGGGAAATCTTTTCAATCAGCTTAAAGCCCTTTAAATTTAAAGCAAATAAATATGTTTTAAAACGAAGGAGATCCTATTAAATGCTTAAGCTGAAAAGTATTAAGATTTACTCTTAATCTATAAAGAAAACGATAAATATATTGTACTTAGTCTAGATTTTACAGCGACTAACGCAATTAAATAAGTTCCTAGCAAAAGTTCCCCTTAATAGTTACTAAGACAACTATATATAATTTTATAAACAATAAGAGAAATAAACTTTACCATACGCTAAAAATATTAAACATTTTGTTGAGACCTCCCATAGGAATATTTCCCATAGTGTGTTATTCCGGCGCCCATTGCTGAAATCGACGTGTACTTGGCAGGCCTGGACGATTCTCTTGGCCGGCAGTGTGTTTTCATTTCGCAAATGCAAAACAAGACGCTGCCGGCCACGCCCTCAAATCGAGACAGCCTATGGATTTATGGCCTTGCAATTAGCGGAAGAAACAGATTTTCGCCGAAAGGGGAATACTATATATTCATGGTTTAGTCCGCTTTCAGGCGTGGTCGTGGCATAAACGCTTTACGGCCGCAGTCGAAGGAGAACGCCCCAAAAACTGATGATGAGCATCTTTTATGACAACCATCCGACGCCTTGGACATGCAGCTGACGGAAACGTGATGAATGCAGCTCTCGGAGACGACAGTGCGTCATAAATTCAGCAAGTGACGTTTATCAGCAGCCAGGGATGTCGCAAACTCACAGCCAGGAGGTGATGGTGCAGGCGATGGCTATGGCGATGTCGGTGCCATAATGCTAGCTGCTACGTGCTACGTGCGTTCTATTTGGCTTTGATTCGGGGCCATTGATCAAATAGGAGAACTTAAAGCCTGACTCCTCCTTGGTAATAAATTCGGTATTCCGAATCACAAATCTTGCAAATAAACGCTTATTATTGCTCTGTACATGGGCTTGGGCTCATGTCGAGGGCAAAGTTTGCAGGCAAGCATTACCAATCGTTTGGGCAAATTGACTTTGCTTGTTTTGTCAGCCGTTGTTTGGCTTGGAAATTTGTTAATTTTGCGTTGAATTAAGATAAAATCTGCTTACACTGGCTTATGAAACCAAACATCCCCCCAGACCCATCCAACCCAAAAGCCAACCCTTTAGCTCGGGAATAACTCTTTTGTTGCTGTCGGGGTTGCTTCCCCTGATTGTTTTCAGATTCCCCAAGCCATCAAGAGCCAACTCGGAGGCAGCCACAGTTTATTATTTTTGCTCATCAGTGGAGCCTCCTTCAGCTCTCCAGCGCTCTTTGGGTTCTGGGAATAATGTTGTAGGCGCTTTTTTGGCAGGGCGAGTGGGCGAGGCCCTTTTCCAGCAACAATTTGTAGCGCAGAGATTAAAACTTTTAATTTGCTTTTAATTAATTAAGTTGAAAATCACAGTTGAAAGTCACTGGATTCCTCACAGAGCTCTCGTTTACACGCTGCACGCTTCACCAGTTGGCAAAGAGAGTGCCACCCCACCCTGTGTCTATCCCCTCTTTTTGTTTAAGGTGTTTTACATGGTACCGCCTCGTTTTCGGAAATGAAAGTTGAATTTTTATAGGTGTGCTTAACTTGGCGAACAAACTCGTTACCCGTCGTTTAGTTTGCCAACTTAAAGAGTGTTTTGTGCTATTTTAAAGCCGCCCGAAATAACTTTCGACCACTTTTCCCATCCGCACCTGCTTATGTAGTTACCTGCATGTCGACTTCGCTCGAAACATTTCAGACACATTCATCAGAGCCCCAAAGTGGAAAAGTTCTTCCACAGTCCGGGATTCGGGAACTAGATGCATTCAATTTGCATGGCCGCCTATCTCTCGAATCCATCCCTCGGTGGTGGTCTCTTTCCCATCAGCAACAGCAACAGGAATTGGGCAAATATCGAAAGTTTGTAGCTTCTCCAGATGTCAGCTAATTGAAAACTATATTCGGTCTTTGGGAAAACCCCGGAAATTGTCATGCTTATGCTGTGTGGAGATGCCGAGTGTCCGCCATGAAGAGTGTAACATTTCCACGGCATTTTCTTCCGTGTGTGAAAGCATTCAAGGTGACTGCTGATGCCACCTGATACACGCAGCTGCAGTTCTTGGCCCGAAAAAGCAGGCTACTCGATTGTTAGGGCCCTGCCAATGCAGTCGATGTCCGTTGCCTTTGAAGTTTCCTCCATTTTTAGCCGTTGCCTTTTGCCACTCTCACACACACACAGATACAGCTTTGGCGGATCCTTCTTTCGTTCGAAAGAACCTGCTCTCAAGTCAACTTTTGCCACATGGTTACAGTGTGCGAAAAGTCTTGTATATTTCAATAAATCATAATATAAAGTATCGATATATTCTGCCATCCCTATTTATTTTTTCTTAATATTATTTTAGAAGAAGGACTTGTAGATTCTTTCTAGATTCTAATCTTTAATAAGAACTCTGTGGTGTTTAAGTAATATAAATATTAATTTAATTTCAACGGAGACAACTTGTACTAGAAATAAAGTAAAATCTTTTCTTATATTGAAGAAATCTTTATAAAGTTTATATGGAATATCTGTTCTATACCTTTCAGCTAGTTTTCGATTAATATTAAACAAAATGATTTCGCAAAATGTACTTTCCTTGCAGATATTCTTCGGTTGCCTCACGTGCCTTGCCGCTCCTTTGTATGCTCAACGTGACGGAAATTAGCGTGGCTTTTTTGTGTGTGTGTGTGTGTGCACATGGGTGTGTTTGCCGAGCGGCATCATATTTATTTTTCCAGTCCGCTGTAGTTATGAATGTACAGATACAGGCACCATGCATCTTTAGATTCCCGAAAATTCTCACTGGTTTTTTATTTAATTTTTTTTCTCCATTTTGGCTCCGGCACTGTGATTGATGTGTGCACATTGCTGCGGGTAGGGACGGGAATGGGCTTGGGGTATGGGGTATGGGGAATACCCCGCTCCCACCTGCCCCTCCAGCAGCCGCAAACAAACATTTTACGTTTGAGTACGCGCCACTTTTGGTTCGAGGCTCCAGTCTGCCAGAACACGAAATTGCGCATATTTGCTTTATATAGCAACGCTCACATGCACACACTTCAATCTTTTATCATAATTTCGATGCTGCACGCCTCATAAATTTGTTTGCTGAAAACATTTTCACTTCATTTATTAGAAATATAAAAAAAAGCAGACGTCCCACCCGGTCCGGAACCGCGACTCCACTGGGGAAATGCATTTCCACCAACTGCTAACCATATTCCTTTATTTTGTATATTTCTTTTTTTTTCGGTCTGGTTTATCTCGCTCCCCGCGGCCATTTGCATATGAAATTGCAGCTGACTGTTTTCCATCTTGGTCAATTATTTGGCCAAGGCAGCAAGCGTTCGGCCTTTTATGCGTTAATTGCTTGAAAATTGA
Source organism: Drosophila kanapiae (assembly GCA_008042475.1). Taxonomy (NCBI): domain Eukaryota; kingdom Metazoa; phylum Arthropoda; class Insecta; order Diptera; family Drosophilidae; genus Drosophila; species Drosophila kanapiae. The sequence continues at coordinate 285,527 of VNJM01002016.1, read as the reverse complement.
AACATGAAATTAAATGAAAACAGCCTTCGACGCGCAAGTGTCCCCAGCATATAACTCATACGCCGCGTTCGCCGTTCGCCAGAGACTGGCAGGCAGACAGACCGCCCGCCGACCGTCGCTCGACCGCTGCCCGCCACATGCAGGTAATTAATAAAAGTTCAGCTCCATGTCCAGCCCCCAAACCGCACCTAGTGTGTGCGTGTGAGTGTGTGGTGAATGCACAGGAAAAAATATTACAAAATTTGTATTATTCGTATTAATATTAAAGAGTTTTTAAACCAATTTAAGCATAAAAAACAAACCACAGTTTTCTATTTGATGGGATACAAGAATTTACCTCTCCAAAATCGATCTGATTAAAACGTAAATCTATATTTATTTTTCGTGTTCTTCTGTGCGGCAGGCAATCAAGTGAAATTTCTCAACGACTCCGGGCAAGGCGGAGAGACTGGAAAAACGTTCGGGAATTATAAAATGCCAGTTGGCCCAGGATGCTACGTTACGCCGCCTGACAAGTGACAAATAAATGCGCTTTCAATGTGCTCGTTGTCCGCCTGTCTCTGGTAACCACTCGATCCTAGCCATCCCCGCCTGACAACTGCAGCAGCATCAGGAGCAGTAGCAGGAGCTGGAGCCGCGTCCTCCGCTGCGTCTGTTAAATATTGCAGAATATTTCACTGCCTTCCCCACCCTTACGTGGAAAATTATGAAAAATTCACCCTGACATCGCCTCGCGCCGTTGAGCATGTGTGGGCGTGGCCCGGGCTTTTGTATAATTTCGTGTGTTTTTATGCCGCAATATTGCTTGCATATTTTAATGGAACAGCCACATGACGGCTGCCGGCTGGCCCGGACACTCCCTGCTCGGGCTCCTGCCTCTGCTCCTGCTGCACATCTCGAGAAGCTGCCGCTGGCAGCGTTGACTGACAGGCCGCCCCGGAGCATTTACGCACCTGACTTCTGATTCACCCACGCACAAACAAGCGCCATAACTTATTGACGTGTTTAACTGCGCGAATTGTGCTAGTAGTCCACACACACACATATATTGGGAGCTGTTCATGGAAAATTAAATTCAGCACCGAAATTTATGGAAAAAGTGCCAGGACGACGAATATTTTATTTGGTGTAGTAAGAGTTAAGCAAATATTATTTCTGCTCTTCTTTTTGATTTTATTAAAGTTATTGGGTTTTAAGATTCAATTTAAGTAGTAATTTTATGGGAAAAAGTTTTAAATACATTTTTCTTAACCTAAAGCATCAATAAAAAATATAAGAAAATAAAATTAGTCCCAGAAACAGCCTTCAATTTGCATTTACAAAATTCCAAGTCTATTTCTTCAAATTACACTAGAAAATAAAGTTTAGGAAGCCTTTTGTATATTGATCTCTCCTCACGACTTTAAGCTGTTTCTTCTTGGCTTAATCAACATATTAAGATGACCAAATCTAATTCTCAATCATTCAGTTCCCCGTTGAATATAAAACAACAGCCACGTCTTAATTAGTCCAAACTAACAAAAGTAATGACGGCCATCTTTTTGGCTTTCTCAGGAGCAAGAATGTATTTGATGTATCCTTGGATTGCATTCTTGGCACATCCGCCTGGCCGATGCTCGGTCAAAATTGTATCACAGCAACGGGTACGGCCAGCTCCCAGCTCGATACCGAAACCAATCTCTGCCAGCAGCTCTAACTTTATTTATGAGTCAATGACGTCGCCTGCAACATCCTCTGACGTGACAATTCCCCCAAGCACTTGGCGTAAAGCGAAGGCGAGAGGCGCCAAATGAAAACACGTGACGCCCGGGCAATTGGTGGGCAACAAAGCTCCGGCTTTGAATTATGGCAAACGCAGCTCCGTACACAAACAAAGGAGGAGTGGCGCGACGCCACTCCATGCCGTCCATCGAGCAATCCAGCAATCCGGCGCACTCCCGGACACCGGAAGGCAACCCACTGGCCACGTTTGCATTTCAATTGACTTTCCGTGAGCTTTGCTTGCCTTGCCTTCACACTCCCCCTCCGCGTCCGCAGCTCTGCAGTTTTCACGATAAAATCATAAATCAGCGCTGAATCAGGTAAATAAAAATAATGCTCAAACTCTGTATGCAAATTGAACGGAGAACCGAGAGTCGGCGGAGCAAGGACGACTCTTTCGCCGAGATTTGACTCTGCAAAAATATGATAAAACTTGAGGCAGTCAGAAAAACTTCCCGACTGTGGCTAAAAACTTGACTTTGCTTATGCGAATAAGTTGGGATGGATGGGGAAAGATTTTTGAATAATATTGTTGAAGACAAAAACTCTAGTTTTCTTTTATTTTTCTGCGAAAACTCGTTGTGGATTCGGAGCTGGAACACTAAATGGCATTGGCTCTGCAATCAGGCCATGTTAATTAGCTAGCGCTCTAAAGGGCATATCAAATGTTTCTGAACGAGGAGCAGCTCCCCAAATCGGAAAAGTCTCCTACAGAGTACAGCAAAACGTTGATTTTGGAAATTTTTAGAAGGAAAAGGTTAAGATTAGAGCTTGAGTTTAGTAAAAGCATTTACCACGAGGCATAAGGGTTTCAAAAACCACGATGGACTTTATGTATGCTTTAAGTTATGCCCAAACTTGAGGTATTTTGGACATTTTGTATTTGCCAAAGGTGTCTTAATAAACCACGAATTTTTCCCAAACAAACTTCTTATTTCTCTCAGCGCATATCTCTCCGAAATCTCTCAGTCTGTGAGCATTGATTTAAAGTACACTTCTGTCTAATGCTCACATCCGGACCAAAAATCCTGTTAACTGGTGTAATTGCTTACCACAACACCCACACACACGGCAAAGTGTGCGGTGCACACACATACACACGCACAACCTTTTCCCAGCTCCGATTGAGCTGCGCTTTATTACTTCAAAAATGCGGAATTTGGCAAACGCTCAAAGGGATCGCACCGAGCTCCATCGGTGCATCGCTGGCCAATTACACGGCTTTGAGGTCATTCGCTCCATATTGGCCCGCTGCTCCCTCCGTCGCTCCTCCTGGTTAAGTATCCGCAAAGCATGCTATATCTGCCAGTTGCTGGAATTCGAGCTTTGTGGCAGACAAAACTGCATTGCAATCGTTGTGGTTTCTCCACCGGCTACGGCTTGGCATTGGGCTGTCATGGCAATGGTACATAGCAGGCGTCATCTTAAAGCAGGCTCTGTTTATTAATTAACACAACCCGGGCGGCTCAGATTTGGGCCTTGCATCCAGCAGGCAGGATGCCTGACCGCACCTGGTTTTCAACCCGGGTCTACTGTCGGATCCCGGACAACTTCGCATGCATATTGAAGTGAGGCTGACTGGCTTTGATCCTGCTATACCTCCCTCTATCAATTATGGACCATTCCAAAACTGTTTATAACCATTTCCAAATGCTCACCTGGCCAAACAAAAACTCGGCACCGGCACAATGGCCACCTTGCACCATGGAAACGAGTATGCGGAGTCGAAATGCTTTATGCTTATCGTCAGCGGGCAGTTGTGGGTTTCTAATAAGTATCAAATGTACTGCACATCCTAAGGACTTTAATGAGGGCTGGTCCTTGCATATTGCACATTTTCGTTTAACAGGAAACCTTGGCACAAAATACTCCCGTTTAGTTAGGCAACTGGCGCACATCTATTACATATTTGTAAAGTAAAAAGATAGCCCGGAGCCTGACTTCGATGAATGCACGCTGCGAGATTGCTGCTGCACATTCGGCACTAATTACGGAGTCTGGCCCCGGGCACGCGACCGCCTTGGCACACGCTCCAAGTTGGCTCCTCTCTATCAAAGGAACGCTCCCCTCCCCGCCCGGCCCGACCCGGCCCGGCATCATTTAAAAGTTATTAAGCACATATGCAAACAGACGAGGCAAAGGCAGCGCGCGTTCGAGTTGTCTCGAAGCCACGCTGTGTTTATCAAACCCGTGTGACGTAGATAAATATGCAGTGGCTGGCGGGGGTGCAGCATCGGCAGGACTCAAGCGGAACGTCGCTACGCAAACAGAGACACTTATAGGAAAGGTACACACACACCCACAGGCACGCACATATGGACATTTCCGCAGGATAATGATACGATATCTGTATGGCTTAAAGTTAAGGCGAAGCGAAAAGAATTCAATTAATACTTTAAAAAATTCCTTATAAATATTTATTTTCTTAGACTTTATTTTATAAATATTCTCTAAATAAAATATTAATTATTATTTTTATTAAAACCAAGGAAATAAAATGTAGATACTTATAGAAAAGATCTTACCAAGGGTGTTACAGAAATCACCATGTGTTTTAAAACGCTTAAAAAGCTGTCCACAAATGTTGCCACAACATTTTCAATGCATAATTTTAAACACCTTTATAAGAGGTTTGAAAACCCTAGTGATTTCTTGAGGATCCTATTTTATTTAGTTTATTTCAAAACTGTATTTAATATATTCTTTGGAAACACCCCTATGTCGAGCGAAGTCAATAAATTCTCATTTCGCTGGATGCGTGGAATATTTCACCTGCAAACAAAGTGTGCTCTTCGCTACACCGCTCTCGGCAGACGCAATAATAAATACAAATAAAAACATGACGCATAAAGATTACAGTCACCGCAAACGAACGTGGTAGCAAAGGAGCCAACTCATCCAGGCTACGCTCCATCCCTTTCCTTCCCTTTTTCACACACTCAATCCAATCTATATTAAGTATACGCACCGTTTGAACCATGCATTTTAATGATGTCTCCGTTGCCCCTGGCTCGTCACCTAATCTTTCGCACTCTCACCCACATAGGGTGTGTGTGAGGAGGTAAATGTTCATTTATTTTAATTAGTATTGAGCTGGCTTGTCCTCGCTCCTAAGGCTTCTATAGATCAAGGCAATTGGCTGGGAGGATGTGGGTCTAAGGAAATATCAGCAAGGACTTTAGATACACGGTTAAAATATATTTTAAATTTAAATTAATTGGAACAAAGGGAAAGCGTAGAACTGTCGGGAATAAAAACTGACTATTTATAAGATTTTCTAACTTTAATAAATAAATAATAACTAATACTATATACTTATCAGGCAAATATCTTTCAGATTCTGAAAGACTTTTATTGTATGACTAGTGTTGTGGTTTAATATTGTGTTAATATTCTTTCCTATATAAACAAGAAGAATTAATTACAGAAAACGAAAGCTAATATATCTCATTTATTAAACTATGCACAATTTTTCCCTGTGTATGTAAGCCACTCTATTAAAAAATACATTAGCCAGAGATAACCAGTTTCCACGGCATGTGAAAATCTTAGAATTTATCTTTGAATTAATGAAAAATCAATGATATTCCCTGTAATTGATTTCTCAATCACCTTTATTTGGTGCCTTAGATTGACTCTCGATGTGGAAGTCTCGACGGTAGTATTGGGATATATGTATGCACTTAAAGTAAAGTCATCAAAGAGCTTGGGAGTCGGTTGTTAGGCAATTTCAAAACGGCAAAGTTGACTTTTGCACTTGCACTTAGCCAACTTAGCCCGCCTTGCCCTCCTACCGCCCCAGCCGCCACTCACTTACTGCAGCCACTCACTTTGCCGTGTTGACGGTGCCGAGTAAATATTTCCATTTATGGTCTTATACAGTTATTGAGCCAGCGACCACGTTCCCAGGCTACTTGACCTGGCCCCGGTAGCCCACGCCCTGGCAACTAACAACAGGCGAGCGGCAACGTCCCTGGCACGTTGCTAATGTGCATAGCCATTAAGTCAGAGCTGCGTGTTTTGTTTACGCAACGGCGTGCGCTTCATAACTTGATGCACTCAGCGAAGAGAATAGTGAATAAAATAGATAAAGATATAGATAGATATAGAAAAAGATGGGAAATATATATAAGATTGGTCACAACAAAAGACAATGTTATGAATCTGAATGGTTTATTTTGCAGTTATTGTAATTGTTATGTTTTAAATTTTGTTTTAAAAAAATTTTTCTTAAGATGTATATACTCTTCCTGCACATTTTTTAAGTTCTCTCTCTATGGTGTAACAGCTTTGAGGGGCTGAGGAATTCCCCCGCAATGCCATTCGGCTGTTGCATGTTGCAAGTGGTGGTGCAGCTGACAGGTAGCCAAGGGGATGTTGAGCAGGAGCAGCAGAAAATTACATTAAATCGAGGGGGTGGCGGCGATGGGTGGGTTGGCCTAACAACAGCCAAGGCAACAGCTATAGGTATAGCTATAGGGAACCGGAATCAAAACAAGCAACATAAACAACACAAGTTTATTCGAATCAAAGTAACCCTGCCACATTCCCGAGACGTAGGCGAGGAAATGAAAATATCTTTCATCAAACGTTGTTAACAAATTGTGAATCTGTGTGTGGTTGTAAGCGTGCGGTTCCGTGAGCCAAAGGCATCATTTCGAGGCATTCATATTTGCTCTTAGACGGGCTGCCTGCCAGTTGGCAGTTGGCAGCTAGCCCCCATACCGGTCCCCGTCACAGTTGCAGCCGCAACTGTTGTCCTGGGATACACAAAAGGATTTGCAGACGCCCAGAAGTAAACACGCCGGCGAACGAACGCAACTGCACAGCGGCAGCTGAAATTGATTGAAAGAACAACAAAAACGGAAAGGTGGTTGCGCATCCGCCAGGTTGGCAGCCAGGCAGTGGGTTGCGGACCAAGAAATCCGGCGAAATCAAGGCACACGTTTGATGTGCAGGCGGCCAGCAAACAAGCAAAGAGAGCAAGCAAAGGACCCGCAACCAGGACCAGGAACACAGCCCGCCAACCACGCACAAACCACTTACACAAAGACCTATTCAAATAAGCGAAGACCAACTCTCTCCCGGCCAGAAAATGTCGCAGAAGGAGCCCGAAACCAGCTCCCATTCCTTTTCGGAGGGCCAGGCCCCCGACAGCGAACACGCATCGACGGGCTCCTTCAGCAGCGATGAACCCCGCGTCGTCTGGCTGAAGACAATCATTGCCAACCAGCTGGGCGTCTTTGAACCCACGTATGTGAACAGCCTGATCCGACAGAACATGCCCAGTGTGGAGGCCTTCTTCCAGCGGCGCTACGAGTCCCAGGCGGACCTGCCCTGCGTTGTGCTGTTCGTGTGGCGCACCTTCTACGACAAGCTCATCGAGGAGGAGATCACCGTGCTGGAAGAGGTGGCCCGGCCGTCGAAGATTTCACAGCCCGAGAAGAAGGGCAAGGGCAAAAAGAAGGGTGATGCCCGGATGGCAGGCGGCAAATCCACCGGCAAAGCCGCTGGAGCAGCAGCCGGTGGAAAGGGGCGGAAGAAGGGTGGCCAGGATACGGCCAACGACAACGACACCGCGGCTGCTCCGAGTGGCGAACAAGAGCACAACGAAGATGCCACATACACGGGAGGCGAGACCACAGATGCCGAGGTTGAGGGTGAGATGGAGGGCGAGGAGGAGGCCACCGTGGCCGGCAGCGGCAAGAGCTCAGCTCGCTCGAGACGTAAGTAGAATGTGGCTAAGAATACACCTGGTATACTTCCTAAGAGGGAATGATTGATTCCTTAGTTTAATAATTTTAAAAGGAGTAATAATATATGTATTAGTTAGTGTAGTCCCTTAAAAGGGTGAGCATGCTTTACAATTAAAAAAAAAAAACAATATTAGGGAGGGTTGAAAATATAGACACATTGAAACTGTATTAATATTCAACGCGAGGATCGATATTTTATCTGTGCTTTTAATGCGTATGTTGATAGATGAATTAGAGATGAATAGAGACAAATGAATTAAATAACTAATATCTATAGATTAATCCGATATATTAAACTAAGAAATACGGAGCGATATTTTTGTAAATATATCTTTCGTAATGTTCCTCTCGGTGTACATTCCTACCCACGATTTGTTAAATATTTTCAATTTGTTTGTTTGAAAAGGTTTGCAATATCTTTTAGTTAGGTAAGTTCTTGAAAAGCAATGAGGAAAAAATAATCAACCTTCTTTCGAGGTGTACCGGGTGGTATTAAAAACATTGCCTTGCCTTGTTGCGTTTTCCCACAAACATATATAAACACACTCCACTAATTTTTACAGCCAGCTCCGATACGGAAAACGGTAAGATGCATGGCTGTATGAGTTTTCTTTTGTGCCTGTCCAAAAAAAGATTTTAATTTCAAAGTTTTAGTTTCTCCGTTTTGTTCCTCCTGCATTTCACTCGCCTTTCTCCATTCTTAGCGATGCATAAATTTTCAGCCCGTCCAAACTTAATATCAAACGAAAATCTTGGTCCACACTTTGATTCGCGCTGCCCACTTCACATCATAAATATTTAAGGGCCTCATTTTCGTTGGCCCGGCTGAAATTCATTTCTTTTGTAACTTTTAATTTGAATCTGCGCGGCGGAAGGAGCCAGCCAACTCATTTGATTTCGCATAGCCTGTCCCAGAGATAGAAGCAAAGTTTCGCCGGCTCATTCATTGCATTCAAATGGAGGAGCTCCCGCTAGTTGCCACAATGCAAATTCCACTGCACTTTGTTCCATCCCATCAATCTCAATCACAATCACAGTCGTAATCGCAGGGCTGCATTCGCCAGCTCGGTTTTGACACGCCTCCGTTTTGCACCCTGCTAATGCACCTCATCCTGCATCCTTTTCACCCTTTCACCACCCAGGAGGAGGCCGCCAGAAAAAGAAAAGGTTGCCCAGCTATGTGCCGGTGTACGTGGAGGTGAAGGTAAGTAAACAGAGCCCCCAATCCCAATTGAAGACGCCCTGTGCTCGAGATCCGTAATTGAAAACAGCTCTCAGCCGGTTCCCAGTCAAGCAAATTAAAACACAAATAAAAAGAAGTCACCAAAACCACGTTAAATTTCAGAAACTTGTGCCGGCGTACGTGAAGACGCCACAACTACATTGTCACTTCGGGGAGTTGCAGTCCGAGGATCTCGACCCGAAGATTAAATACATTTACATCACACGGAAGAACAGGAGGGAGATACGTGAGTAGCATAACTTAATAAATAACTTAATAAATATTACAAATAAGATAAGTTAAAATCAATATCATTAAATGAAAATATAATCTTAAACAAATATTAAACAAATACGAATTAAACAAAGTCAAAAAAAGAACTTATAACCGTATTTATATTCTTAATTCAAAAGACTCAGGCAACCAAGTTTTAAATTAATAACGTAGCTGTAGGGGATAAGAAATAAATAAAAATAAAGGAAAATATATTTAATCGACAATATTAAATTACGTCTTATTGATGGTTACTACCAATATTTAAATATACAATTATATATTATGTATAAAGCTAGTTGAATATTCAACCTTTTTAACTATTTATTTCTTATATTTTAAAACTAAAATTACTTTTCGTATATGGTGATATTTAATGCCCTGTCGCAGTCAAAGTCTTTTTAATGTTCAGGTTAAGTTTCCATAAATCTATAAACTTGTAAATTATGACTTAAAATGAAGCATCTATAACTCCAATTTCATTATATAGAAGCATATTTTCTGATGGCAAAAATTCTTGGAAAATGTGGGGAATGTGAAAAATATTCTTTTAAATGATAAGGCTTAAACGCTTTTATGGCTGCCCTTTTTATAACCCATCAATTTTGTCACCCTTGTAATTTGTAAACTTTAATGTCCTTTCAGCGTACTTCAGTCAGACATCGAAATGCTTTGCGGAAATGCCGCTCTACTTTCTGATTGGCACTGTGCGAGGGTCACTTATCCACTCGCTGCGCGACGACTTAAACCTGGTAAGCTTCCCGAGGAGTCCTTGGTTCGAAGTCCCGGCCAGTCCTTCGTAATCGGACATTAAAAGACGCATCAGCAATTCGCAGAAAACCAAAATCACTCAAATTTGCACCCGATTCGCTCATTTCACACACCATAAACCGTTGTTCAATCAATCAACGACTTTAAGGCCGTCTCCATTGTTTCAAGCCTTCTCACTCCGTCCGCTCGTCCTGCCCGAATGTCCTTCATCCCGGGGTCCGTTCTCCGACCGCAAAAACAAAATGTTGTGACGAATTGTAATTAATTCCCGAAACAAGGCAGTCATCTATCAAAATGCCCGCTGTGCCGCAAGATTTTTCCGCTTCACTGAGCGGCTTGAAGCCGCTTTGGCGGTTGGATTTTCTGGTGTTGGGGGTGGGTGTGTGGGGTTTTCGGGGGGCGTGGCATCACGCCTACTGAACAGAGCCTTGAGCGGTTACCGCCAACGCAAATTGCTTCATCATAGCTTCCAAAATGGGCTGCGGTTTCCATTAGACTGCCGCCCAAGACGTGGCCTTGCGAATTCTGCGGTCCGCTGCCATAATATTAGCTATGCTTGAAAATAAATTGGAAAATTTGTGCCGAAACTCTGTATTCCGGCGGCGAAACAATTAGAAAGTCTGAACAGACCACAGGCGCCCCTAGCTAGGCACTCCATCTTTGATTTCATTGTACATATGCACTGGTTTTTATACACCATCTCCATTGCAGGTTTACAAAAGCGCCATTCAATATCAATTTCGCGAACCGGCCACAGCGGACAGCCAGCAAATGGACAGTTATGAGGGGCAAGCCGGTGGCGGCGGCGGTGCGGGCGATGCCGGCGAGGATATATCCAGCGAGGCCAAGGAATCGGGACCGGGTCTATTGGAGCTATCCAAACCATCGGAATTTCGTTTGAGAGCGCTTAAACAACAAAAGTATTTAACTTTTAACAAAGGCAGAGCGCGCGGCATTCGCTGCTCCGCTGGCTTCTGGGCGGAAAATCTGAAAGGGATGCTGAGTCCCCTCTGGTTCCCTCCTCCGATTGTAGATACGAGGAGGGCCTGCTGCTCCCGCGCTTTATTGGTTTCGAGCTGCTGGAGTGGAGTGACTGGCTCCGATTGTGAATGTGGGCTTTCTTTTTTCTGCGACTCCTTTGCTCTTTCTCTTTTTTTTCTGTATTTTTTTGGTGCAAATTTTCTGTTTGCCTTTGTTTTGCGTTTATCGCTGGTTACCATCGCAGCGAAGCGGCCACAGTTGCCTTTTTTCCTGATGCCTGCCGCTGCTGCAGAACCCTTTTCGCACATAAATTACAGCGCATCCGATAAGAAATTTTTATTTTTAATCGGATTTCATGCTACCATCAACGGCGGCGCCACCACCATCGCCATCGCCGTTGTCCTTGTCGTCGCTGTGTGTTGTCTTCTGGCCATTTTTCCATTTGTTTGGCAGGCAGCATTTATGGCACATCCTGGCGCGCCTCATTCATCCTTGCATTGGCCGCCTCTCATTGCCGCCTCGCGAATGGCGAATGCCACTTGACCGCCACTGTTAAAATTCTCCCCCTTTCATTTCGGGTTTATTTTATTTTTTCTTGCTTTTGGGCCTCTGCAGATTAAAAAATGCCAACGCAGTCGAAGCCAGAGCCGGAGCCGGAGTTGGGTCCTTGTCGACGCCCGTGTCCAGCGGAGTAGCCTTTGTTACGCTTTGTTTTCCGGGCCCCTCGGATTTGTTGCTCATTTTGCTTATCGGGAGCCTTTCATTACGCTTTGTGTTAATTTTGCATGCCGGCCGCCGTTAATTGTGTTTGTTTATTTGCCACTCCTTCTGCTCCTTTTTTACGCTAGGAAAAAGAAGGAGATGGAGGCGGCGGCCAAAAAGGCGAAGGTCCAAAAGCCGGAGGCGGAGCCCGAGGATGAAGAGGATTCCCAGGGAGATGCCATCAAGATGCCCCAGTTGTCGTCCTCCGAAGAAGAAGGTTAGTGCATAAATCAATCGAAATACATTTAAAACCGGTTTAGTTTCCCATAAATTTTGACCACGAAATTTATAAATTTTTAATTCATTTTACAACTCCAGTGTGTAATAATTTAGCATATATTTATTTATTCACGTTTTGCAGTGGAAGTCAAGCCCGAGAAGCTGACCATCGCCCAGCGCTGGGAGAAGATGCTCAGCGAGACCAAGGCCAAGGTGGAGGCCGAGCACGCCGCCGAGGAGGCCACACCGCCGCGCATTACGCCAATCCAGCGGCGGATACTCCAGGAGATCGAGGACTTCCAGGGCGAAATCACGTGGACCATCAACCACATCGTCTGGGCTTTCAGCCTGCCCTCGTCCTACATACTGCCGGGTCAGGAGGAGACCGAGTTCGAGGACGCCATCATCCGGGTACCCGTGGACCCGAAGAGGATGGATCTGGTGGCGACGTACACCCAACAACAGCTGGAGGAGGTGGTCGACGGCTGGATAAAGTACCTCAAGAAGACAATGAAGGTACTGATGGACGCCAAGCTGGACGACTTCACGCCGATGGACGAGTACCGCTACTGGCACAAAATGGAGGTGGAGCTGTACGGAACTCTGGAGCAGCTGAAGACGGAGTTTGTGGTGGCCGTGCTGGAGCGTTTGGTGGACGACAAGTCGCCGGTACTGGTCGAGTGGCAGAAAATTGTCGAGACGACTGAGGCCCGCTTCAAGTTGGCCAAGGAGAACTCCGATTATCTGGGCACCATTACAGATTATCTGGAGGTGAGTTGTAATACAAAATTCAATATTTGTTCAATATATTTCAATATATATTAGATAAACTTTAATATTACCAATAAACCGTACACATACACTTTAGTTTTCATTAATTTTGACGACGTTAACATTATGGTTGTATAATAACCCTTCCAAATAAATGTGTGAATGACAATTAAATTTGACAAGCAGATCCAAAATGAACCACAGTTTGCAAAACAACTAGATTCTAGATTCTTTATATGGTGTATATACAAGTTTAAATTATAAACTTTACTCATTTTAAAAGTATTAAGTAATATTAAGTATGAAAAATGTTTATTCACTAAGTTAAGCTTAAATATCTCATACTCTTAACCAAATATTAATCTCTACGTTCTTTATTTCAATGTAAAAGCTTTAAATATATACGTTAGTAATATTAAAAGTAATTATGACCATTAAATGGAAGTATAAACATATATTTCCATAATTAAAGTTTATATACTTCGTAAAAGTAACTAAATATCAATATCAATGCATGAAAATATTTAAAACTGGTGACAACTCTAATTACATTCGTTTCTGAATCGGAACTACTGGTTCGCAAAGCATGATATCGCTTTTGGAACCGCTTTAGTTCCGCTTCCTTTACTGAAATTTGCTCAAAGTAAGAGGCATTTTTTAATCTATATTCTTTTATTGTACTTATTTCACAATCTTCAGAAAGTCCGCAGCTATGAGAGCTTCAAGATGGTGGTGTTGCAGATTCCCAATATCATGGTTGGACTGCGGCACATCTGGACCATGTCCAGCCACTTTTGCCGCGATCCCGAGATGCAAGTACTGCTCTGCCAGATATCCAATGTGTTTGTACAGAAAGTGAAGGGCATCATCAACTTTGAGAACATTTTCAAGTGAGTTAAGTGCATAAATTCTGTAGTTTACTATTGTAGGGCTCTATCCTTAACAGATATTCCGCCACTTACACCCACGAAACGGCCACCAACTGCGCCAATCTGTTGCGCTGCTGGAAGCAGGCCTACAAGCTGAGTCGCCAGCACATCGAGGATTCGGGGGCAGGCTCCCGCTGGGAATTCGACCGCGTGGCCCTGTTCAACGAGGTGAATCACATACACCGCGTGGCCGTGGACATTGCCTATGTGGGCCGCGTGTTCGTCCAGTATGAGAATCTATTTGGGCATCGCCTGAAGGCCTGCATTGCGGATCCCTCGATCGTGGACAACCTGATGCGCAAGGTGTACCGCATGCTGGACGATCTGATCAAGAGCGTGGATTACGACATGTTCAGGCCCGGAAACTGGGAGAACTGGGAGTACTCGCTGGAGCAGTTCAACAAGCGGCTGGAGAACGTGGAGAACGAGGCAAAAAACGTGATTGACCAGAGCATCAACTCGCTGCTCTCCTCGGAGAAGGGTCTGGACCTGGTCATAAACGCCATGAACATCGATACCAGACAGGGCCTGCAGGAGTTTGTGGCCACCAAGCACGAGAATCTGCTGCGCTTCTTCGTGACTGAGATTAATGCCGTTGAGCGGGTTTTCACGGTGGGTTTTCATGTTTAATTAGGATCTTATTAATTACAACCCCAGCACTTTGAAAAACATGAAAGTATTTATTTATTCTCTTCCGCAGAAATTGAAAAAATGCCCGCCCATGTCCAAGCATCAGCCGGCGAAAATCAGTGCCATCTTCTGGGCCCGTCTGCTGGGCAAGAAGCTAAAGACCTCCGTGCTGGCATTCAAACGCGTGGAGGATGAGCCGGCGATCGCCAACAGCTTCCTGAAGCGCAGCTCCTTCAAGCAGTACTTCGAGCTAATGACCCTTATGTTCCAATTCGAGAAGGTTCTGTTCGAGAACTTTATACAGAATGCCACCTACCTGGTGAACTCCACCAACCGTTCAAACATTCTCAGCATTGGCATATGCAAGCCGGCCACAAGTACGTATCGAATTTGTCCAATATTTTCACAAGAAGAGTAGAAAAGTACCCCGTGTTCCTGTTCCCGCAGTGAGCTACATTTCCGATGCCGTACAAACCTTGAAGGCAAAGCCACGGGAGGCCTCTATGAGCGGTACAAAAGAGCAAGTCGCGTCCGCCAAATCAAGCCTGAAAACCGTGAATTCGGGCTTCAGTAACTACAGCATGAACGAATCGATGGGCACTCAGACGCCATCCTCGTCGGAGGACGATGCCGGGCTGGTGGGCGACACCTCCCAAAAGAGGCTGATGTGCCGCATCAACAGGCTGACCGTGCTGGTAGCCATGATCATGTGGATGGTCAGCAGCACGCGGAAGGCCAATGTCCAGCTGCTGGAGTGCATGGCCTTCGTCAAGTTGATCAAGGATAAGAAGCCCAAGGATGTGACGGCCTTTGATAAGCATTGCGTTAGGACCTGCGAGTGTAAGTCTTGCGGGGACTTAACAAAGACGGAAACTAGATATTTATTGTCGCTTCCTTGCTCCATTCTAGTGCTCCAGCGGGCCGAGTCCCAGTACTTGTTGCCCATTTGGCGCGAGCTGGTTGGCGACAAGACCCTCATCGAGTTCGACATGGACTTCAAGGTGAACCTGAAGCGGGATGTGTTCGATACCCTGTTCGAGGCGCAGCAGTTCGAGCACCTGGGCTTCACATTGCCCTCGGTGCTGCGCACGGCGATCATGAAGAAGGAGCTGCTCTTCAAGGACTACGAGCGCATGACCGAGGTGATCGATCGGTACAGGGCGATCATCAGCAACCTGTCCATGTCCGAGGTGATCTTCCTGCGCGGCCACATCTACGACACCGAGCTATTCATCCAGATGGGCGTGGGTCGCTACACCTGGACGTCGTTCAACATCGGCAAGTTCTGCGATCAAATCAACTCGCAGCTGCGCAAACTCACCTCCATTGTGTCGCAAATCAACTTCATCCGTCTGGACCTGCGCTCACGCATAGATATGATAAAGAGCTTTAACTTGTTCAACCTGGACGATGAACTGGACGCGGAGAGGTCTACCGGCGATTCGACGAGTATCGTGCGAGCGGATAGCATCATTGAACGGAAGTCGATGCAGAGGTTTAAGTCCACGACTGGCGAGAACGTGACGGTGATTACAATTGAGAAGCCGAATTCCGCCCAGCATAAATCGGAGCAGTCATGCGGCTATGGCGTATATCCCTGCCAGGGCTACTTTGAGATCCTGGAATCCTCCCGAAACCGCAAGGCGGCACAGATGAAGAAGCTGTACGACTCCCTGGGTCCGGTACTGATCAAGCTGGAGAGCCTGGTCCTGGGCACATTTTCGGGCCGATCGGACCGCATGAAAACCTACTATGAGTACTGGGAAGAAGAGACCTTCAAGTGCATTGTGGAGTAAGAACCGAGTTGGGTCTCCGTGTGTACTCCTTCTAACTTAAACATTCATTGGCAGCATGACGTATACCAATCTGAAGTGTTATATCAACCGCCTGCTTTCGGATAAGCCCATGTTCGAGGTGAACGCTGCACTGCTCATGTCGGAAATTGTGCTGGAGCCATCGGTGCAGGAGCTGCAACACACCATTGTGACCGCCACCAAGGACTATATCTCGCGGTAAGTAAGATAAATGCATCCAAACACCCAGCTCTGACTCCTGCGCAGCCTGAGGATCTTTACGCGATGGATGACCGGTACCTGCATCGCCGTTCCCCCGGTGGAAATGGGCAAACAGTTCAAGTTCAACTATACCTACTACGAGGACATCCTGCAAATGAGATCGATTGTGGATCTGGTCATCAATATCCATGATTTGGCAGTGCGAATCGCCAGCGAGGCCAAGGGCTTTGTGTCCCAGTAAGTATAGTCTTTGGTAGCAGCATAGGATTGGTCAGTAAAACATTACCCTGTAGATTCCGCAAGTACTTCAATCTGTGGGCGTACGAGAAGGGCTTCATCTGCCAGAAGTTTGTGGAGAAGCAGGTGACGCTGGTGGAAATCGATGAGAAATTTACATTTTACTCGTCAATTGTGGAAACGCTGGCCACCTTGCCCAAGTACCAGGACATCAAGTGTGTGCGCATAAATTTGCAGCCATTACTGGCTAGCATAACGCAACATGCCAAAGAGTGGTGCACCACCCTGGGCGAGGAGCTGCTGCACCATGTCAACGACAACATGAGGGCAATGCGTAACGAAATCAAAGTGAGTCCGGGACCGAGCTATAGCTAGATTTCCTCCTACTAATCTGTGCAAATCTGCGGCAGACCCTCAGCCTGAATCTCAACAAGACCACGCGCGAGCTGGACGACTTCAAGCTCGTCATGCAGACCATTGCAACGGTGCAGTCGACGACGCTGACCAACGAGCAGAAGATACACGAAATGCAGGAGACCTTTACCATTCTCAGCGAGCATAAAATTCTGGTAAGAGTTGACTTCAAATTCTGTAGACGGGTAGCTGCACATTTCCCTCGAATCGAGTCCTTATATATCCCCCTGGCTTAATGACAGTTGCTTAAGTCTGCCACCAATGACGCTTATTTGTGTATTCAAATGAGCAGTTTTACAAAAATCCCATCGAAACCCAGACCGAAGTGGACCGTGACTGCCGCTGTTTCTATTTCTGTTTACATATGCATATTCGGCGGTCGGTCTGGCAGGACCATTTGGAAATGGCTTTCCGCTTTCGGCGGAGTCCGCACAAATGGTTACGTAAATGCAGTGGCCAGACCAGAGTCCAGATTAGGACCCATCTCCTACGTCCTGCGTATATACATATATCTGTGTCTGTATCTGTGTGCTGGCCTTTTTGGGGGCTCTCTTCCGTTCGCCCCGTTACGGTCCGTTCATTTATTGATGGCATTCCGTTGCGGCTGCGACGTCGCTTAGCTTTGGCCAGACAAAACGGAATTAACTTGCATTTTATATAAATTAATGAACGAATGAATGCAAGCGCCCAGACACAGAAACTCTGCGCCAGCTACAGCTATGGTCGATTAAATAGATTTAATGTACAATTTTTAATAAAATAATAATATTTTAAAGACTTTCAAGAATTCGTTAGATAAATGCTTATCTCAAAGACCTTCAAATAATAAGATGCATAACGCACATACGTTTGAATAAGCGATGACAGAAAATATTGATATATCGATACATTATTAATATTTAAAGATAAATATTCGAAGATTATTTGGATAATATTGATATTAAATGCTATATTTATTGATCTTTCTTTATTTATTATAATTTAAAACATAAAATTTTAGTGCAAAAAATCATAACACGTTACGCATCTTAAACTATATACTTTCTTCGGTTGATAACTTAATTAATTGTGAAATGATTGCAGTATTTTTTAGTTACTTATATTCTTGATTTTTCCTTTTAATATTTTATAAATTTCCTCATTTATTATTATATTTAATTTGTTTAAAAAACGAAGTAATTGTTAAATTAATTTACTTGCTTTTTTAACCCGCACCTGTGTGTGTATTGGCATTGCAATTGCTGCAAAGGCCAAATGAAAATTTATGCGGTGTCGGCCCTGAAAGCTTCAGCAATGGTATAGTTTTTTTTTCCTCCCTGCGGGATGTGGACTGAGGGTTAAGGATTGTGGGTTACGGGTTACGGGTTACGGTCTCCGGATTAAGGGGGTGGCACTGCCCGAACACCACGGTTCGTTGGTCGTTAGTGAATTTCGGCACTTTTCATGATTATTATTTGCACTCAGCGGTAATTGAAGGGCACTGCACTGCTTAATTTTTATGTGCGTTTCACTTATTTGCACTCGCAATTCAATTCCCAAACTGCCAACTCTCTTTGCAGTTCCCCTACGAGGACATGCTGATGGCCCACCACCTGGAGAAGCGCTGGAAGCGGCTGTTCCTATCGGCCCTGTACCGCTCGGAGAAGCTGCAACCAATTAAGCAGAAATTCGCCGACATGACTTCCGTCGAAATCGATGAGTTCTGCGATGATGTAAGTTGTCAGAGGGACTGGCGGATGTCCTCGGGGCTCGGGGCAATGGGATTAGGGCGCAGGCAGCGCTGTCGACTTTGCATTTCCGCTATTTTGCGTTCTTTCTCTGCAATTCTGTTTTGTTTCCTCCCATTATTATTTCCTTTCAATGGCATTTTAATTGGATTTTTCCGCGCGCTCAACCATTATTGTCAATTGTTAGCGGCGACGACGGCGCTGTCGTCAGCGTAAAATGAATTAACTTGAAGTGTTTATCATTTGAATTAGGACGCAAGACGGATGTGGTGGTGGCCTGTCCTATCCCGTCCCCTCTGCTGCACTAACCTCGTTCTCTTCTCTCCTTTTAGCTGGGCGACTTTATCAAGGATTATGATGAAAACGGGCCTGGTTCGGTGGGTCCTGAGCTGGAGCGAGGCGTGCGCCTCATGGATCCCTATGGTCAGAAAATAAACGAGCGGGAGGCCCGTCGCGAGGAGTTGGCCAATGCAGAGCGACTCTTCGATATGGCCATGGTGGACTATCATGAATTTGCACGCATCCAAACTGAGTATGAGGGACTGCAGCAGGTCTGGCCCAATTCCTCCGCAAGATCATTTCAATTTTTATTCAATTTCGTATCCCTGGCAGCTTTACAAACTGTACAAGGCGCAGAAATTCGCTCGCGAGGGCTGGGGCAAGACCCTGTGGGCCGACCTGGACCCCAACGTGCTGACCGAGGGCGTCGAGAGCTATCTGAAGGAGTTCCGGAAATTGACCAAGCCGGTAAGCTACTCCGGGCGGGCTTCGTTCAGTTCGGCAAACTTTGCCAATTAAACAAAGTTTTCGGCCTGCTTGGATTTTCATAAAATTACAGACGCCTCGGAACAACAAAAGAGGAATACTTTTGAACTGTGAAGTCTCGCTTGAATGGAAGAGAGTATATATTTTTCAAGTATATTAGGCCATCTCCAAAGCATTCAAAAATTAGGAAAACTACAAAATTGTAATGGTTTTTAGGGATAGTACTTCCTCCCCAACTAGTTTGAATACTCTTCAATAACATAAATACTTCTCTTCCCCTTAATGGGTATTTTACATTCCGCTATCTAGCCTTTATGGTTATGCCTCGAGCTTTACTTAAACAAGAAATGTGAATTTTCTGGCCACGCCTTGCAGCGACAGAATTTTGCACCTAAACTGATTATGACAAATTGATTTATTTACTTCACTAACAAGTTTTTGAGGAATTTCGCTGGCCGGGCCAAAAGTTTGTTGCAGCCGAAACTTTTCGCCTTTCGCCCATACAAAATGAAGGGGGCGTGTTTCCCCAGGGACTGGGATTCCGAATGGGAATGGGACTCCCAGCTAGGTGGTGGTAGTTGGCTGAGGGAAAGATTAGTATGGCAAATATTTCAAAGCGCCACGATTAATATAAATAGCGCGGAGGATGCAAACAAATTTGAATATAATCACACGAAGCACGCACATATTTTAATGCAGCTTTATCGTGCATAATTTTGGATGGCAGCACCAGGCCCTAAAGCAACACTACTGAAAGGCTCTACATAATCAGCGACCTAAAATGTAAATCAATTTGTTCAATATTGAGAATAATTAAAATGCCAGCGGGCTGTCCTCTCCGATCTGCAGTGTCTCTGCGGCACTCGTTCCACTCCTCGCGCCCTGCCATCTACTTGTTGACAGTCCTATGTTGCCGCTGCTGCTGTTGTTGCTATTCAATTTATGTCCCTGAATGGTCCGGAGTGCCATGCATTTTGCATGTGCAAACAAACGGACAGCCGGACATGCAAACAGAATGCGCTTTTTGGCCACCAGCCACAGCGATGCAACAGCAACGGCAACGGGCGGCTAAAACCTAACCAAAACCAAAAACCACCGGCCACAGGACGCGCGTTCGTCATAATTCAATGGGGGCAACCGCAGGCGGCAGCCACACTATTGTTTCAGCTGATTTCGGGCAGCTAACTAACCGTATTCCTTCCCTTTCCCGACAGGTGCGCACCCTGCCAGTTGGCAATCAGCTGGAGATTCACATGAAGCAGTTCAAGGGCACCGTGCCCCTCATGGTCAGCCTCAAGAACGAGGCTCTAAGGGAGCGCCACTGGCTGCAGCTGATGGAGAAAACCGGCCAGTACTTTGACATGTCGCCGGCCCGCTTTACGCTGGAGAACATGTTCGCGATGCAGCTGCACAAGTACCAGGAAATAGCCGAACAGATCCTCACCAATGCCATCAAGGAGCTGCAGATCGAGCGAGGTGTTCAGGCCGTGGTGGAGACCTGGGTGACCATGGCCTTCAAGACGTTCAAGCACCACAAGGGCTCCGAAGATCGCGGCTGGGTGCTGGGCCCGGTGGATGAGATCATGCAGATACTTGAAGACAATGCCATGAACCTGCAGTCCATGGGAGCAAGTCAGTAAGTATTCCGCCCGGTTGCCTTAAAGATTATGGAATTCTTTGATATTATTTATTATATCTTACAAAGGATTTTTAATCACATATTAGTATTAGTTTATGTTAACTCCGAATTACTTATAGGTTTATTGGTCCTTTCCTGGAGACGGTGAACAAGTGGGAGCGCACCCTGGCCCTCATTTCGGAGATTATCGACGAGTGGCTGCTGGTGCAGCGCAAGTGGCTCTACCTGGAGGGGATATTCATAGGTGGCGACATTCGCACCCAGCTGCCGGAGGAAGCGCGGAAATTCGATGACATTGACAAGTCGTATCGCAGGGTGAGAACTATACAATCCTTGCTATTTGCTTGTCCTGGTTATTTGGGTATTTGGCCACAGAAGGAGGATTGCCTTGGCCAGAATACACACTTAGTGTCTGCTACAATTTATTTGAGTTGATTTAATGTGTGCCGACAATATGGCGACTCCTTACTTAACGGTAAACATAATACGCATGCAAACGACTGCTTTTGTGTATGCGTAATTGTGTTGCCGCACACACTGGCTTGGGCTTGGAATCACACGCGCTCTGAACACATCACACATACGCAACGTAAGCCGAAGCTGTGTTTACAAACGTCAAGCACTTTCACCTTCCACTACTGCCTCGCGTCCCCTGTCGCCCTGCCAAACCAATATGTTTGTGTGTGGGTTGAGCGAGTGTGTGTGCCAGTGTGTGTGCGGCGCTTAACTTCACTTAACCTTGCCAGCCACTGGCTTCATTCGTTTGCTTTACGTTTCATTTGTAACATTTGCCGCCATATTTGATGCCATTTGTGAAATGATTTATTATTTTGATTTGCTCTCGACATTCGTGTTAAGTTCTATATACTCTCAAGGCGGAGAGCTACTCCTGTTCGACTTGACAGGCCTCAAGATCCTTAAACTGTAGTGCCATTTAAAGGCCCCAATATGTATTTGCTTAGTTATTGACAGATTTATTGATTATTATCAGAATATATAGCATCAATTTCAGTTTGTAGTTTGTAGTTTATTACCTTTTTCTAACATAAATTATAAATCAATTAAAAAGCTTTGAAATTAAGCGAAATTATTTGTTATTCAGAGTTTAATAATATTTTAAAGGCAAACATTTATATTTAAATATAATTTTAGGAAGGCCTGATTAATTACCTTTATGGATGAAATTAAGTATTTGTATTTATAATACTTTTTAGCCACTAAATCTTCTTTATTTATTTCGTATTTATACTTATTTAAGAGCATCTGAGCTGCAGTATTACCTCGACCTGGGGGAACCACTTTCCTCTAATATGTTTGATTGTATTTGGGTTGGTCGTTGCGCTCATTGCTCTTCATAATAATTTACTGCCTCGACTGGCGCTGCCGCTTGCCGCTTCCCGGTGCCCACTCACCGCTTCCTGCTTCCTACATCCTACATCCTGATTCATCTTCCTCTTCCATTGCAGATCATGGTCGATTGTGCCAAAAATCCGTTAGTGGTGCCATTCTGTACAGTACCCGGTCGCTTGGTGGAAATACAAGGTCTGGGCATTGGCTTGGAAAAATGTCAGAAGTCGTTAAACGAATATTTGGACTCGAAACGCCGCATTTTTCCGCGTTTCTATTTCATATCCACCGATGAGCTGCTCTCCATCCTGGGCAGCAGCGAGCCATCTGCAGTGCAGAACCACATCATTAAGGTGGGTACCGCTTCAAGTTTTGTGGGCGGCCAAGAGAGAGCGAGCCTGTGGGTGTTCGGTTTCGGTTTCGGTTTCGGTTTTTGGGTATGGATTTGGGTGTGGCCGCCACTCCGTGCTCCGAGGTGGTGGTGGTGACAACAACAGATTTGCCAAACTGCCAGTGACATTATTTTTATGTACGACGGGGCGTGTGTGTGGAGGAGCGACTTGCCATAAAAGTTAATGTCACTGTTTATTCGTTCTGGCCAATGTCCACGGCGGAAATTACACCAATTTCTGCAGCACATGCATGGGGGCCCAGACAGGGTGGGCGGTGGTAAATTTTTATGAATTTATTCGGCTTATAAATAATATTCTTTTCCCTCTCTCTCAACCCATCGCATCCGCACCCGCATTGATTTTGCAATTTTCATTTTACTTGCCGGCCGCAGATGTACGACAATATCAAGTCGCTGCGCCTGGTCAAGGAGGGCAGCCAGACGATTGTTACCGCCATGATTTCCAGCGAGGGCGAGGTCATGGAGTTCCGGCGAAGCGGTAGGTACCGGAACAGGACAATCCAGCATTCGGCATTTCGGCATTTCGGCATTCAGCTCCACGCACTGATTGCCAATTTTAAAATTGAACTTTTTTATGGCAATATTGTCTGCTGGCTGGCACTGACTGCCACTGGCTGGCGGTGCTGACTGGGCCTGGCCAATTTCTTTTAATTAATTTGAAGCCAGTTGGCATCGGCACGGGCGGCATCAGCATGGCTGGAGATGATTGCTTCTTGCTGCTCTTATAGCCCCCCTGCCACCCCTGTTTTATTGTCGTTGTATACACTTATTGATATTGGCAACTGGGGTTTATTTATGCGGTTATTGTCTTCTCCTTTTTCCCATCTTTTAGCCCGGGCTGCGGGTCGCGTGGAGTACTGGATGAACGATGTGCTGGACGAGATGCGTCGCTCCAACCGCTTCATAAACAAGACGGCCATCTACGACTTTGGCACAGATCTGCAAATTGCAAGGTAAGTGCCACCGTCAGCTGGGCATAAAACATATTTTATGCCTCCTGCGCCGCTCCGGCTACTGCTCCTGCTCCTGCTCCTTTATTTCGCCTCCTTCGTGACACTTCGGCAGCCAATTCCTTTTATGGCCAGCGATTTACATTGCGGCATTCGAACTGAGCTCGGAACTGAGTTCCCTCTCCGGCCCTCGGACTGTATAATTTTGTCATTTCGCGCGATTTATTATTTTGTTTAAGCCGCGCAGCGCATGGCCGGGCATATTTATGGCCAATTGTATTAAATTGACAGTCATTGGGCACTTTCGATTTCTCTCCCACTCGCAGGCCCGACTGGCTAATGAACTACCAGGGCATGGTTGGCCTGGCGGCCAGTCAGGTCTGGTGGACAGCCGAGGTGGAGGAGGCCTTTGACCAGGCCCAGAACCATGGCAACATGCGTGCCATGAAGGACTTCCTGGGCAAGAACAACTATCAGATCGAAGAGCTGGTCTTGAAGGTGCGCTCTAATCTGTCCCGAAACGATCGCCTAAAGTTCAAGGCGCAGTGCACCGTGGATGTCCATGCAAGGGACATCATCGACAACTTTGTACGCGACAATGTCCTGGACGCCTCCGAGTTTAGTTGGGAGAGCCAGCTGCGCTTCTACTGGGTGAAGTTCTACGACAATCTGCATGTCCTGCAGTGCTCCGGCAGCTTCGACTTTGGCTACGAGTACATGGGGCTGAATGGACGCCTGGTCATCACTCCTCTGACGGATCGCATCTACCTGACCATCACCCAGGCGCTGCTCATGAATCTGGGCGGAGCACCGGCCGGACCTGCTGGCACGGGCAAGACCGAGACCGTCAAGGATCTGGCCAAGGCCATGGGCCTGCTCTGTGTGGTCACCAACTGTGGCGAGGGCATGGACTACCGGGCGGTGGGCACCATTCTCTCGGGCCTGGTGCAGTGCGGTGCCTGGGGCTGCTTCGATGAGTTCAACCGTATCGATATCTCGGTGCTCAGTGTGATTTCCACGCAGTTGCAGACCATCAGGAACGGGTTGATACGGAAATTGGAGCGGTTTGTGGTAGGTTTGCTTGGAAACATTACTTCAAAGGGGATATACAATTAAAATTATTTAATATTAGTTTGAGGGCGTCGAGATCAAGCTGGATCCCAAGTGCGGTGTCTTCGTGACCATGAATCCTGGCTACGCTGGTCGCACAGAGCTGCCCGAGTCGGTGAAGGCCCTCTTCCGGCCGGTGACCTGCATCAAGCCCGATCTGGAGCTGATTTGCCTGATCTCCCTATTCTCCGATGGATTCCTCACGGCCAAGGTGCTGGCCAAGAAGATGACCGTGCTGTACTCCCTGGCCCAGGCTCAGCTGTCGAAGCAGTGCCACTACGATTGGGGTCTGAGATCGCTGAACTCCGTGCTGCGAATGGCGGGCGTGATGAAGCGCCAGTCAGAGGATCTGCCCGAAGCCGTGGTGCTGATGCGGGTGCTGCGCGACATGAACTTCCCCAAGTTCGTGTTCGAGGATGTGCCGCTGTTTCTGGGACTCATCAAGGACCTGTTCCCGGGCATCGACTGTCCGCGTATCGGCTACCCGGACTTTAATGCCGCCGTGCGTCATGTGCTGGTCAACGATGGCTACATCCTGCTGCCCGATCAGGTGCGTCCCCCATGAGCTTCTGTGTCCTGTCACTGCCGTGTGTGTGTGTTGACAGTGGCAACAAACCGTAGTCGGCCATGTCACTCTTCCGGCCGTCACTTTGACACTTTGTAAATTGCGCCATGTCGCATAATCGCAAATGAAGGAAATGTTACAAAGCATTTTACCCGGCATGGCCCGACCGGCGGCCCCACATCCAATTTCAACTTTGCCCGGCTTGGGCAACTCTCTCCAACTGCTGACAATTTTCACTAATACAATTTTCCATTTCTTGTACTCTCTCCTCCATCCCACGCCTTTCTCGAACTCCTGGCAAAATCCTTGCCACTTTCATCAAACAAAATGTACGCCCGCTCGGCTCCTGCCGGAAATGGACAACTGCTGGACATGCTATGTCACCCTGCTCCCGCACCTGCTCCTGCTTCTGCCACTGCTCCTGCCCGGCAACATCATTTATGACAACTAAATCCCAACAACGGCAACGCCCTTACCATCGCCCTCGGCAGGAGGACAAAGTAGTGCAAATGTACGAGACCATGATGACCCGGCACTCGACCATGTTGGTGGGCCCAACAGGTGGCGGGAAGACTGTCGTCATAAATGCCCTGGTCAAGGCGCAGACCCACATGGGCCTGCCCACCAAGTGCCTTGTGCTTAACCCCAAGGTAAGTGGACCCCTGCACCATCCCCTAAATCCATACAGGCGCACAAATTGCCGCCCCCTGCGAGCACTTTTAGTATTCTTTCCTCTTATTTTGCAGTCCGCTTTCTTGTCCGGCTTGTCCTTTATAAGCTTTGGGGGCAGGTCCTTTGGTCCGTTCTGTCTTCAAATTGCACTTCTCTCTCCCTGCATCTGCATCTACGTGTGTGTGTTCGCATTTCGTTTTTGCAAATGTGAGATGTTAAGTGCTTGGGAAATTGTTCAATTGCTCGGCCTGTAATTAGTTGAGTTGCAATATAGGAACGCAAGGATACAGCAATTGCGGAGCAATCAAACTTCAATCCAAACATTTGAGCATTTATTTTAATTATTGTGCAATTATTCCGCTTTGACTTGGTATTCCTGAAGCATCTGCTTGTAGTTCTTCCTGCCTTGCTTATTATTATTATATTTTCCTTTTGGGCAGGCCTGTTCTGTTATTGAATTATACGGCTATTTGGACATGGAAACGAGGGATTG
The DNA here is from genome assembly GCA_008042475.1 of Drosophila kanapiae. Lineage (NCBI taxonomy): Eukaryota > Metazoa > Arthropoda > Insecta > Diptera > Drosophilidae > Drosophila > Drosophila kanapiae. The sequence continues at coordinate 259,106 of VNJM01002016.1, read as the reverse complement.
GATTGATGGATTGTTCTCAAATATATTCCGTGAAATGAATAAGCCGATCGAGCGTGAGGTAAGTGAGACCGAGGGGTTTTTGGGTTGGGATCACAGGGAGCCAGACACCTGGGCTCACCGCTGGGGTGTGTTCAGGACAAATGGAGTCCTGCCAGCAGTCCCATGTGAATTAAAGTGCTGCATCAGCGAATCCGCATCCACAGCCCCGGCTGTGTCATTCGGCTTCTGGCTCCTCAAATGCAGGTGCTTGGTGGCTGCACCGCATCATTCATGCGGAAATCGCGTTCGTACAGTAATAAGCCGGGATTGCATAACCAACAGTTTCCGGGTATATGCATTTTCTCTAAACCAGCTGGCAAAGGGTTTAAGAAAGTAAAGAAATATAATAGCAAATTGCCAATATATAATATATTTCTGCTTCTTTATAAAGTAAAGAGCATTTCCCATTATATATAGTATATATCATAAATAATATCTACTTAATATTCATTTTAATAATTAAACTAAACTTAAATATTTACCATAATATTTTTAATTACTTATTAATTTCTATATAAAACATATAAATATCTTATTTGTGTATAAGAAATCATTATAATTGTATACCATCAATGTTATATTATATTTATTAACAAGAAACTTTAAAGCCATTTTGTAGGGTAAACTTTCATCAAAAGTTGCCCCGATACTTGGTCGCATTTTTTACCTATACCGATTGCTGCCCTCCTGGTCCACCCACTCGAACCCATTTATTTGGCTTTGCAGAGTAATCATTCGTGGGCGGCAGGGAGCAGTGTAGATGGGGATGGATAGGGACAGGGACTCGCGGTGACTCCGGTGACAGGCGTTGTGTAACGCACTTAGGCTAATGCAACCCCACACTATCTCTTATCTGCACCTCCCCCGCAGGAGCGACGGTACGCCTGCTTCGACGGCGATGTGGATGCCCTGTGGATCGAGAACATGAACTCCGTGATGGATGACAACAAGCTGCTGACACTGGCGAACGGCGAGCGCATCCGCCTGGAGAACTACTGCGCCCTGCTCTTCGAGGTGGGCAACCTGAACTATGCCTCGCCGGCGACGGTTTCCCGGGCCGGCATGGTGTACGTGGACCCTAAGAATCTGCGCTACAGTCCGTACTGGTACCGCTGGGTGCTCACCCGGCCGGAGCCGCAGCGCGAGCTACTGAACGACTTCTTTGAGAAGATCATAAATCAGGCGATCGCCTTTATCCTGGAGGGCCTTGACGGCACGACGCAGGGCAATCCGCTGAAGCTGGTCATCATGCAGACGGACCTCAACATGGTCACGCAGTTCTGCAACCTCTACGATGCCCTGTTGCCCAACTTCGGTCCCGGGGACGGCAAGAACTTTGACGAACCGGTGCCGCAGGTGTACAACACGGACACGCTGGAGTGTTGCTTCCTGCAGGCCGTCTACGGCTCCTTGGGCGCCTGTCTGCTGGAGAAGCACCAGCTCATTTTTGATGAGTTCATGAAGCGCATTTCCGGCTTCCCGCTCGTGCAGGACACGCCGGAGAATCCGGCCGGCGGCGGACAGTTTCCGCAGAACAAGCCGTCGCTCTACGACTACTTCTGGGACGTCAAGGAGAACGTGTGGAAGGCCTGGGAGTGGGTGGTGCTGCCGTACACGCACGACCCGGCGGTGAAGTTCAGCGAGATTCTGGTGCCGACGGTGGATAACACTCGCGTCAACCGGGCGCTGGCACTCATGAGCGAGGTGAGTCTCGGGCTGGGTGTGTTTCTGTGTGGAAATGTCATTACTCCCGCTTCCGGGATGCTTTATTAATGTTTGTCCCTATTTCGGTTAACCCCCAACTCCGTTTGCAGATCAAACGACCCGTCCTGCTGGTGGGCGAGGCTGGAACATCAAAGACGGCTACCATCATGCAATATTTGCGCAATCTCAATCCGACTACCAACGTAATTGAAAAATCTCCGGCACAAACGTCGCGCTGCTGACTAACATGGCGTCCCTTCCATCCCTTTCAGGTCATACTCAATATTAATTTTTCATCGAGAACCTCCTCGCTGGATGTGCAGCGCACCCTGGAGGCGGCCGTGGAGAAACGCACCAAGGATACATATGGGCCACCGATGGGCAAGAGAATTGCCTGCTTTATTGATGACATGAACATGCCCCAAGTGGATGAGTGAGTGTGCTCCGTGTAATGGCAGGAAGATGCTCCGATGGTGACGAACTCTTTTTCCTTACAGCTACGGCACCCAGCAGCCCATTGCCCTGCTAAAGCTGTTCTTTGAACGCGGCGGCATGTACGACCGCGACAAGGATCTCAACTGGAAGAAGTTTAAGGACCTGACCTTCTACGCTGCCATGGGTACCGCGGGCGGCGGACGCAACGAGGTGGATCCGCGCTTTATCAGCATGTTCTCCACCTACAATATCGTGTTCCCGAACGATGAGTCCCTCATTCAGATCTACTCGTCCATCTTCAAGGGCCATTTGCAGTTCGTGAAGTTCCAGGACCGCTATATGCCCATTGCCGATATCATTGTCAATATGACTTTAAAGCTGTTCAAGGTGAGTTGATAAATATCAGGCATCCACCTTAATAGGCATATTTTGCCGATTCTGGTAGAGTTTAACTGTACAAAATTATAAACCAAAACGGTCTAAGAAAAAATTCAAAAGGGCGCTCGAATTCGTCCAATATTTCACCTCAGAAATATTGCAAAATATGAGTGGTTTGTTTTTTAATTTTGTCTTTCGCCTTTGCTCTCCTATTAAGTTCTCTAAATTGGTTTTAAAATATTCATATCCCATAATAACTGTCTATTATTTGCCTTTCTGCTCTGAGCATTGTGTCTCTCTCGGACACTGATACTTTTAATCCAATTTGAATTCGACCACGCCCTAATCTATTTTCCGTTTTAAAGATATTTAAACTTGATATCATCCTTCGAAGCTTAAATATAAACAGAACACCTTGACTGCATTCTATGGAAATTCAGTGGAAGAAATCAATTCTACACTGAATAATGCTTTAAGGCCTCTCACAAATTTTATGAAATTCGATTTACATATGCAAATAACGACAATTTTTCATAATCTGCTTTGCCTTGTCCCGGTGCCCTATGCCCTGTGCCCTGTGCCCTGTTCCTCATCGCACTCCTCCCTGTATGTACAATGGAAATGGGAATTATTCAATGGTCTGTAATGCACTGCGACGTTGAGCTTCGCTTCGCTTCGTCCTCTCCATCGTCCTTGTTCTCAATCGTGGCTGCTCCATTGCTTTTTCGAGTGCAACTCAGTGCCGTAGTCGCAGCCGTAGCCTCTCCACTCGTCGGCACTCACAATGGTCACCCGCCTCGACGGCTGCCTAGTTGACTGTATCTGTATCTGGGCCTCGGCCCCAGCCTGTGGCTCTGCAAGTACATATCTCCGTCTGGCTGGCTGGCTGGCTGGCTGGCTGGCTGGTTGGGTGCCTGCTGGTTGCCTATCTCCGCCGGAATATCTTGGCCGGAGCGAAATTTGATTATGTTCAAGTATTGAACTGTGGATGGCTCTTTTCGCAGCAGCAGCAGCAGCAGCAGTGGGCGTGGCTGGGGCCGAGGCATTAGTTTATGGTCCTTTTAACAATTGTTGACACTAAAATATTATCGCATTTCATTGCGTGCAGATAAAAATGCATTTGTCGCCGCAATTGCCACAAGCAGCCTCGTTCCCACTCCGTTCTATATCCGAAAATGTTTGGGGAAGGGAAAAATGATTTACTCACACCTGCAGACCCTCACCCAGGTCCCTAGTTCGTATGTCTTCCTTACACACTCAGGGCAAGGATATTAATGCGCCACGAAATGGAGTGAAATGAATTATTTGAATAGAATTGCCGTTACTCAGAGCAGTGGTGGCTGCAACTCGATAATGGCTGTAAATTCAGCAACTTGGCAACGCGCCCCGAGGGCGTGTAGCAGGTCCTTGCCTTGTCCCGGGTGGACGCATATTGCCAGTGGAGATAAAATTGATTTGTGTGGCGTTGGGCGCCTGCAGGATGTAGGGCCTAGTCTGCGATTACGCTAATTGCTTCCTGACCCCCAGATGGTGATTGTGGACCTGCCGCCGACGCCCTCCAAGTTCCACTACATCTTCAACCTAAAGGATCTGTCGCGCATCTTTGCCGGCATGCTACTCATCGAGCCCACGTCCTTTAAGGGTCTCAGGGAACTAATTAGGGTGTGGCGCAACGAGTACACCAGGATCATCTGCGATCGCCTCATAGCAGACAACGTAAGCATTCAAAGGATCTCCTGGTTCCAACGAAAATATAATCCTAAAACAACTTACAGGACATTCTGATTGTGCGACGTAATCTGGCTTTCGAGGTGGGCGAACGCTTCCCGCCTTCGTTCGAGGAGGAGCATGGTTTCATTGACGCCGACGCAGCGGAGGCGGAAGCCCAGGCTCGCCTGCTCTACGAGCCCTCCAAGACGGAAATGGACTTTGGCGAAGAGGAGGGCGAAGAGGAGGAGGAGGGCGAGGAGGCTCCCCAGGTGATACTCTCGCTCAAGGACTACGTGCTGCGTGATCCTTTGCTTTTTGGAGACTTCCGCAACTTTACCAATGAATCGGAGGCTCGCTTATACGAGGACCTGCTGGACTACAACTCCGTGTACTTCCTGTTCACCGAAATCCTGGAGGAGTACTGCGAGCGAAAGCAGAAGATGACCCTGGTCCTGTTCGAGGACTGTCTGGAGCATCTGACCCGGGTGCACCGCACTCTCCGAATGAATCGCGGTCATGTACTGCTCATCGGCGTCGGTGGCAGTGGCAAGAAGTGTGTGACCCGACTGGCCGCCTTCGCCGCCGAGTGCGATGTCTTCGAGATCACCATTTCGCGTGGCTACAACGAAGCAGCCTTCCGCGAAGACCTTAAGGTCCTTTACACCATGGCCGGGGTCAAGCGGAAGAAGGTGGTCTTCCTGTTCACAGCAGCCCAGGTGGCCGAAGAGGGTTTCCTGGAGTTGATCAATAATATCCTGACCGTGGGCCAAGTGCCAGCCTTGTTCGCTGATGAGGACAAGGACGGCATCGTCAACCAAGTGCGCAAATTTGCTGAGGAAGAGGGGATATCCGCTTCCAAGTAAGGGAATTTCGTTAGGGAAAAACATGTTCTTCCTATACTTAACATCTTGATTTCCAGAGACGCCGTTTGGGCCTACTTCCTGCGCACCTGTGCTGAGAACCTCCATGTGGTTCTCTGCATGTCTCCTGCTGGCGATGCTCTGCGCAATCGCTGCCGCAATTTCCCCGGACTCATAGGCAGCACCTACATCGACTGGGTGTTCCCGTGGCCCAGACAGGCGCTGTACGCAGTGGCCAAGCTCTTCCTCACCGAGCACGCCCTGATCCCAGCCGATCATCGAGATGCCATCGTGGAGCATGTGGTCCATGTGCACACCACCATACAGCAGTATTCGCGGGACTATTTGGCCAAGCTAAGGCGTAATAATTTCGTGACTCCAAAGCATTATCTGGACTACATAAACACCTACAGAGGACTGCTAGGTAAGTTGATCCATTTTCATTAGAACTTCTTTTTTAAAAGCTGCTCCTTGCAGAGGAGAAGGCAAAGTTCATCACCCAGCAGCGATCTCGTCTCGGCGAGGGCATCAAAAAGATCGAAGAGGCCTCCGTTCAGATCGACGAGCTTCGGCTTATTGTCACGGAGCAGAAGAAGAACGTGGCCGTCGCCTCGGAGGAGTGCGAGGCCATGCTGGTCACCATCGAGTCCTCCACGCAAAAGGCCAATACCAAGAAGGCCGAGGCCTCGGAGAAGTCCGTTGAGGTGGAGATCAAGGGCAAGCAGATAGCCATCGAGAAGGACGAGGCCGAGGAGATCCTGGCCGATGCCATGCCTGCCCTGGAGGAGGCCAGGCGGGCTCTGTCCGAACTGGAGAAGGCACAGATCACGGAGATCCGATCCTTTGCCACGCCCCCGGCCGCCGTGCAAGTGGTATGCGAGTGCGTGGCCATTCTGAAGGGCATTAAGGAGATCAGCTGGAAGTCGGCCAAGGGCATGATGAGCGACGTGAACTTCTTGAAGAGTCTCATGGAGATGGACTGCGAGGCCCTGACGCAGAAGCAGATCACTCAGTGCCGGCAGCACATGAAGACCCAGAACTTGGACGACATGGGCAAGATCTCCATTGCCGGTGCAGGTCTCCTGAAGTTCGTGAAGGCCGTGCTGGGCTTCTTCGAGGTGTATCGGGAGGTGAAGCCCAAGAAGGAGCGCCTGGACTTCCTTGTCGAGGAGCAGGATGTGCAAATCAAGCTACTTAACCACCTGAACGGCGAGATCCAGAAGCTGGAGGAGAAGCTAAGCCAGTTGAACGAGAACTATGCCGAGTCCATGAAGCAAATGCGCGCCCTCACCGAGATGATGCAGCAGGCGGAGCGGCGCCTGATAGCCTCCGACAAGCTTATCAGCGGCCTGAGCTCCGAGCTGATCCGCTGGAGCAAGGAGATGGCCAGTCTGGGCCAGCAGCTGAAGGACAGCGTGGGCATGTGCCTGATCAGCGCCTCGTTCCTGGCCTACACGGGAGCCTTCACCTGGGAGTTCCGCAAGGCGATGGTGTTTGATGACTGGCTGGAGGACATCATCGCCCTGGGCATCCCCATCTCGCTGCCCTTCAAGATCGACGCCTACCTCACCACCGACGTGGAGATCTCGCAGTGGAGCAACGAGGGGCTGCCGCCCGACGAGCTGTCCATCCAGAACGGCATCCTCACCATGCGCGCCTCCCGCTTCCCGCTATGCATCGATCCCCAACTGCAGGCGCTGCAGTGGATCCGCAAAAAGGAGACCCGGAACAACCTCAAGGTGCTCTCCTTCACCGACTTTGACTTCCTCAAGCAGCTGGAAATGTCCATCATGTATGGTACGCCCGTCCTCTTCGAGGATGTGGACGACTACATAGACCCCGTGATCGATGATATCCTCCAGAAGAACATTCGCATCCAGGGCGGCCGTAAGTTCGTTATGCTGGGCGACAAGGAAGTGGACTGGGACTCTAGCTTCCGCGTTTACCTCACCACCAAGTTCTCCAACCCCAAGTTCGATCCGGCTGTCTACGCCAAGGCGCTGGTCATCAACTACACGGTGACCCAGACGGGTCTGGAGGACCAGCTGCTGAGCGTAGTGGTGGGCACTGAGCGTCCTGATTTAGAGGCCCAGCGCGAGTTTCTTATCGCTCAGACGAGCGAGAACAAACAGTTACTGTCGCAGCTCGAGGATTCACTGCTTCGGGAGCTGGCCACCTCTACGGGCAACATGCTGGACAACACGGAACTGATCGAGACGCTGGAGAACACCAAGACCAAGGCGGCCGTTGTCATGGAGCAACTCAAGTTGGCTGCGGACACGGCGGCCGACATTGAGGTGCTGCGTAACGGCTACCGGCCGGCAGCCAAGCGCGGAGCTGTGCTCTTCTTCGCCCTCTCGGACATGGCCACCGTGAACAGCATGTACCAGTATGCGTTGGCCGCCTACCTGGACGTCTTCGTCTACTCTCTCCGCAAGGCCGTGCCGGATGCCAGTCTGCAGAAGCGCTTGAACAACATCATAAAGACGCTGACGGAGAACGTCTACTGTTACGGCTGCACAGGAATTTTCGAGCGGCACAAGCTGCTCTTCTCCTTCCAGATTGCCACCAAGTTGGCTCAGCGGGACGGCATCCTGCTGCAGTCCGAGCTGGACTTCTTTATAAAGGGGAACATTGCTCTAACTAAGAGCGAGCGCTCCAATCCCTGTAAATGGCTGCCAGAAAAGAGTTGGGAGGATCTGCTCAAGCTTTCCTTTGACTTCCCTGATACTTTTGGGACCTTGCCGGATCATTTTGGTCGCTTCCTTACGGAGTGGAAGGAGGTGAGTTCGAATGCCTATGAATTTAGAGAATTTTTTTAGAGAATCTAGGGATTTCCAAGGTAGAAGGAGAAAAATACTGAAGTTTTCGATGTGTTTCCTAGATAGCATATAGAGATGGATATAGAGGAATATTGAAGAAGGAATCTTTAAATTTCTGAGAACAAATTAAGGAGTTCTGTGTATGTGGAATTTACTTCCTTTCTTTGTCTTTAGAAGCAATTAACATGCTTACTCAGCTTACAATTATTTTTCTAACCTATCATTATATGTATATAATGGGATTTAACATTAATTAAAACCTTTAAGCTTCAACTTAAATAAACTTTTCAGATAATCTTCCTCTAAAAAGCAGTTAAACCCACATTTAAGTGCCCGAAAAAAAGCACAGCTCTGAACCGTAAGGGGTTCAACCCCGTGCCCTGTTAAATGTTCATGTTTTCCATATTTATTTATATATATTTTTTGTATTCTACTTTTCTTTTTTCTTGTATTTTCCATCCCGATTTTCCCGCTGCTCGCTTGGGTGCATCATCTTCAACGTCAACGTCAACTCGGATGCCGTTATCAAATTGCTGTTACTGCCACTGGAACTGCTCTGTGGACGATGCTATAAAATGCACAACAACACACAACAACAACAATAACAATGGCAACAACCATAAACAACAACAACGACGACGACTTGGACTCGGACCGAAACGACGGCTCCTTCTCCCGATTCTGATTCGGATCCTGACTGGCATGTGGCATTCACTGGCTTCCGTCCCGTTGCCGACTACGACGCTCATTTCGCCTGCACTTATCGCCATCGCCATCGTCATCCGAATGCCCATGAACTGGGTCCATCGCTCAGTGGTTCGACTTGGAGAATCCCGAGGAGGTGGCATGTCCGGGCGACTACAACATCAAATGCAATGCATTCCAGGCAAGTGCCGGCCCTGCCGCTGCTGTGTATTCACCCACTCGCTTTGCATGCTTTCGTCTTTCAGCTTCGAGTGGTCCTGGCCAGGAGCTCCTCCAACTCAAGCACAGGCCGTTGCTGCCGTTGCTGCTGCTGCTGCCTCTCGCTGTAGCCGTTGCCATTGAGCGTTATTGGATTTCGTACTTTATGCTCGCCTCTAGTGGATTATTATGTACAAGCCGGGGCAGAGCCCCGCCACACCCACTGAGGACACCACAGCACTTTGGGCGTTTAGTTTTACTCGACTTTTGCTACGTCGTGCAACTTTGGCGCACATTTTCTTCTCAAGTTATTAGCAGCCTGTTTTTGTCAGCCAGCATGCTGTCTCTATATGGATGTTCCTATCCCTCTCGCTCCCGCCCGACCTCCGTGCTATGTCTGTGTGCATTACCATATTTTATCAATTTTCCAAACCATTAGATGAGCGGCAATTTGCGCCCGCAGTCGCACTTGAAACCAGCGCCAAGCGAAGCGAGCCCAATTTGCACTTGAGTTGTGCCGGCAACCGCAGCAGCAACAGCAACAATGGAGCGGGAGGAGCAGCTACTGGCCAACTATGTGGGAGTGATGACGAGCTGTCGGCGGCTCATTGTCATTGTGGGGGTATTAAAATGTCTCGAAACAATTCTCCGCCCACAGAAATTAATGTTCCTGCGCTGCTTCCGGGTGGATCGCATCTTCCGGAGCATAAATCAATACATAGTCGAGACGATGGATGAGTTCTACATCATGCCGCCGGTGGTTAGCTTCACGGCCATCTTCGAGCAGACCTCCTGCACGATTCCGGTCTGCTTTGTGCTCAGCGCCGGTTCGGATCCCACCAACGATCTGATCAAGCTGGCAGATACCATCGTGGGCATGTCCAACTTCTGTCACATTTCGCTGGGACAGGGCCAGGAGAAGGCGGCGTTGGATCTGCTGGATATGGCCGTGAAGCAGGGCATGTGGCTGATGCTGCAGAACGGGCACCTGCTCATCAGGTTTGTGCGGGAACTGGAGAAGTATCTGGACCGCATTGAGAATCCGCATCCAGACTTTAGGCTGTGGATAACCACAGATCCAACGCCCACATTCCCCATTGGCATTCTGCAGAAGTCCCTCAAGGGTGAGTCGGGTTTAGTTCTTGAGAGAATTCTAAGTAAATAAAACCCTTCTTCCTCAGTGGTCACGGAGCCACCCAATGGCCTGAAGCTCAATCTGCGCTCTACCTACTTCAAAGTGCGTCAGGAGCGCCTCGAGAGCTGCTCCAATCCCGCCTTCCGCCCGCTGGTCTATGTGCTGGCCTTCTTCCATGCCGTCGTCCAAGTAAGTGCACCCTGTGAGCCGTAGATAGTGCAATTTACAGTCGGATCCCAGCTGGTCGAGTGTGTGGCGTTGTTTATTTATTAATCTCTTAATTTCTAGCAGTTGAAAGCTTTTCGCAGCCAAGTTGCACAATTGATGGAGCAGCAGCAGTTGCAACAAATTGATATTGATCGTCCAGTTGGCGGCACTCCGATTAATCTGTGTAAACGTTTCCCTCTACCCCTCCCCTAGGAGCGCCGCAAGTACGACAAGCTGGGCTGGAACATAGCGTACGACTTCAACGACACGGACTTCGAGGTCTGCACCGAGATCCTGCGCACCTACCTGACGCGCTGTGCCGGCGGCAAGCTGCCGTGGAACAGCCTGAAGTACCTCATCGGCGAGGTGATGTACGGCGGCCGTGTCATCGACGACTTTGACCGGCGCATCACCAACTGCTACATGAACGAGTACATGGGTGACTTTCTGTTCGACGAATTCAATTCCTTCCACTTCTACGAGGACGAGAACGTGGACTACTGCCTGCCCGACGAGGAGACGGTGCTGAAGGAGGACTACATAGGTGAGTCGGATCGATCTCCCCGGCCTACCTACCTACATATGTAATGATGTGATGCCTTGACAACAGCGCACATCGACAAACTGCCGCTGGTCAACAAGCCGGATGTGTTTGGTTTGCATCCAAACGCGGAAATTGGTTATTACACAATGGCGGCGCGCAGCATTTGGAACAGTTTGATTGAGCTGCAGCCGCAGACGGGTGAGTAGCGGTCCACCAGGCATTCAATATTTAACCGGCGTTCCTGCGGGCATATCTGCTCGAGATAGCATAGCTTCGCACTGATAATTCGAGTCGGAAAAAGGCAATGATAATAATGTAAAATACATAGATACGAGGCCCTGGACTGGCCGGTGGTAAATGGTTCAATTTGCATGCAACGTGTGCCAATTGTCAGCCGTTTATTACATTTTATCTCTGTTGATTTTCATTCCGGCGCTCGCGCTCCGCCACGCTATGTTGTATTTTTGGCATGTTGAATTTTTAATTTAATTTAATTAATTAGTTGCGGTTTTGCAATTAACTTTATTGCATGCGCCATTATAGCCGACGCACAACAGCAATGCACACATTAAAAATTAAAATAGAACCGCACACACACGTTCAGATTGGAGGGCAGAACTTGTATGCACATTCCCAAGCTCCCTTCTCTCCCAACTCCCAACTCCCAACTGCATTCATTCACTTTCATCGGGCAGCCGCAAATCGCAGCGAATCGGGTTCAAACCTCACCGCAGCGACCGCCGTCAGAAGTACCAAAAAATTGTGGAAAACGTCACACAAAAGTCGATAATTTTGCGTTACGGGCTTAAACGTGTTAAAACCGCCATCAGAGTGTGTGCCACGCCCCATACCCAACGCACCACCCACAATCATGCATATTCCCTCCATATATGTATGGCCTTGTAAATAATTGTATATACAATTTGGAATACTTTTTTATTTTAAATATATTCGCACACACACACATGAAGTGACCAAGTGGACACCGACCGAAGTCAATCCTGGTAAAGTATTTTGCGTAAACAGAGCCGCCTACCTCCCCTCCCTTCCCCGGGGGCCCACCCATTAAGTGCAAATAAAAATAATAATAAGAACAAATATTTCCACTGATTAAAAATCGAGTTTAACAATTTTATTTCAATTCAACGCGATTCGCACCAAGCTATACACAGTGAAGCCAAAAGGTTCAGCTGCAAGGAACTTGTAAAGCCACTACTAACAGATTTAATTCACTTTTATAACAACTATAATGTATAGAGCACCATTAAGTATAATTTGGGAATATCAAGCAGCAGCCAAAAAGGATTTATTTAAAATTCTAAGGAATATTTGGTAATAATTCAAAGATCCACACCAAGCTTAAAATATGTCAAAAAAACGAATTGTTTTTTCTACGAAATTCGTTTTAAAATGTGCCAACTAATATCCTTTTTTTAGAATTCAATTTGAACTATCTAGCGATCTACTCAAACGTAATATTCCAACTTTATATTGAGACCTTGCTAGTTATCAATATATTTCCAATATAAGAATTACATGTTAAATGTCGAGCAGTTCTCCCTAAACCAATATGCTTTTCAAAGCCGTGTAGCTCCATGAAAAATTCCAATAATTTGCATATTCATGAGCTTTAGTATTTGCTAATTGACACTTTAACAAGAAATAAAACAGCGAGATGCGAGAAAAACTCTATTTGCGTGCCAGATAAAAAGAGAAATTAATATAAAAAAAACACCAGAAATAAATGGCAAAAGGAATGTACAAAAAAATGCAAGGCAATTGGAAAAACCGCAGACCCTGCATACATTACTGCAGCTCTTTTACCTTGCCTTGGTCCTGATACCTGCCACTGCCACTGTAATCCGCACTCACACTCCCTATTTTCGCTGCAACCAGGTGAGGGCACGGGCGGGATTAGCCGCGACGACTTCATCGATTCGGTGGCAGCCGGAATACTGAAGAAGCTGCCGCCCGCCTTCGAGACCTGGCGCATTCGCAAACAGATCCAGATGAGCCTGTCGCCCACCGGCGTGGTCCTGCTGCAGGAGTTGGACCGCTTTAATCTGCTGGTGGTGCGCATCAAGAAGACGCTGGAGCTGCTCCGCAAGGTAATTCTCCCCGCTGGCTCTTATCACGTATACTCCGGCTGTCAATGGGGGCCGCACATAAATCCTTCAGCCTTGTTTTGCATTTCCCATTTGTTTATGCATTTGCCAAGTTGGCTGGCGACCAAGCAAACAATGTCCAAATTTGAATGTGGGCGCTGGGAGAGATCCCGGCACTGAGCTAAGGCGCTGCATTTTGTTGCCAAAAATAAATTTACAAATGCAAATGAACTGCAGAGGCTGGAGGCTTTGTCTTGGCCCCGGCGACGCCCACACACATGTATGTGCCTTCCCCCATCGAGCCTTTTAATTTAATTGCATGCTCTCCGCAGGCCATTGCCGGCGAAATCGGCATGGACAATGTGCTGGACAACATTGCCAACTCGTTGTTCAATGGCCTCCTGCCAGTCGCGTGGAGCAAACTGGCGCCGGCAACATGCAAACAGTTGGCCAGCTGGCTGGATCACTTGCGGGTGAGTTGTCCTCGTCCTCCGTTCCTTCCTCTTTCCCCCTCCCGTCGGCTCATTAATCAGCTGAGCGCCCCAAATCAATCAAGGTGAGTTCGTGTCCACTAATCAGCGCCCTTCTTTCCCGAAATAGCTCCGGGCCGTGCAATACAAATACTGGACGCTCTCCGGCGAGCCCCTGGTCATGTGGCTCTCGGGCCTGCACATACCGCAGAGCTATCTCACGGCCCTGGTGCAGGTGAGTCTGCATTGTCGCACCTCTTAGCCACTGTCATTGCCATGCCATTCCTTTCCATCCGGTCACCTCTGCAGATTGCCTGTCGCAAAAACGCCTGGCCCCTGGATCGCTCCACGCTCTTCACCTACGTTACGAAATTCGCAGACCCGGACGATGTGGAGGAGCGCCCCGAAACGGTGAGTGGGGGAGAGCATGGCTATCCCGAAACTGCCCGGGACATTCTAAATGCAAAACGATGACCCATCCTGGTTCACCAGGAAGAGAGGAGGGGGCCGTGGGGCACTAATTTCGTAATTAGGAATTCTGTTTGCATTTTAATCGCTCAACTTTTTGCAGGGCTGCTTTGTGCACGGTCTGTACATCGAGGGCGCACGCTTTGACTTGGCCGCTAATCAGCTGGCGCGCTCCCATCCCAAGGTCCTGGTGGAGGAGCTGGCCATTCTCGCCGTGGAGCCCATTGAGGCGCACCGTCTCAAGCTGCAGGTTGGTATTGGTGGGGGTCCTGGTCAGGAGGGTTAGCCAGGGCTATCCTAGCTGGCCTGGCTAGCGTCGCCGCCTGGCAGTGACAAGTACTAATGTGCACTTGTATCTACATATGCCCGGGGTGGCGTCGGCGGCGGCGGACGGGGCGTGGCCACGCTGATATTTGTTTAAATGCATCGCACTAAATTACCAACAGCTTCCGCCTCCGCCCAGCCAACTAATGGGGCATCTGTGCTTTGCTAATTGTTTCCGAGTTTAAATGGCGGCATTTTCTGGGCTGGGCGGGAAGTTTTAAAGTGGCGGAAAGCCATGAACTTGCTTCGGGAAATGCTTCTGACGTCAGCCTCACTTATCAAATACTATTATCCCCCTTTCTAGAACACATTCTTGGCCCCCGTTTATACGACGTCACTGCGCAGGAATGCCATGGGCGTGGGCCTGGTCTTTGAGGCAAATCTGGCCACCTCCGAGGATCTGAGTCACTGGATATTGCAGGGCGTTTGTTTAACGCTCAACACAGACAACTAAGACTTAATGGAAGACTGATTTCAATTTAAAATTCATTATTTTCCCAGGTATTCTTTTTATTTATTCAACAAATTTTTAATTACAATAATTTTATTAATTAAATTGAACTTGGTGTGGGAACATTGTTTTTTTAACGTTACAGTCTCTTGGTTTTTACATTTTATATTATAGTTGATTCTTATTTAATCAACATTTTCCATTACAAATATTTTACGTTGCTATTAATGCTGTTTAAGAAGGAAAAACTTTAATTAGGGTATATTACAGCCATTGGGATTAAACTAAGCCGTGAGCAAGATTTAATTGATAATCGCATACCAAAACTGTAGTTTATGATTAATTCAATCTTTTCACAATTTTAATCAGAGCTCATAAGATGAGCTCAACCTTTATGAATATACAATTCCTATCTCAACACCAAAGTCAAGAAACTTAAAAGTAGGTCCCTCTCGTAGTTGTGCCGGTGGTTTTGCTTCTGTTTTGATTGCGAAGAGGAAAATGGCGTAGCTCTCTCTCAGAGTGCAGACAATAACAACTCTCTCGTTCGCTACTAAGTGTTGTTGTTGCTTCTTGGTTTGTATTTAGAGTGGAAGTGAGGGGAAAAGTGATCTCGCTCTTTTTAGAAGAGCACCAAACTGAGATGTTTGATTGATTTCGTTCCAATTTTCTGTATTCAATCTCCCTGATTCTCTACTCCAACTAAAATAAAAGACAGCGTGCTCTTCAGTATTGATTAATATTTATCGAATGGATTTTACTAAAGCCAAATAAATCTATGTTTACAGCTCTGTAGTGGCAATGGAGTTTATTATTATTAAGTACGTAGGTTGCTAGTGCCTGTCAATAACGTGATTTGTGCCTGATCCGCCTGATATGCCACCGCTCCTCCTGGCATTACCTGCGCCGCCAGCAGCCGAAGCAGCTCTTGAACTTGTCCAGTATGGTCGACTTCATGGAGGGCAGCAGGAGCTCGAGATTCTGGGTGCCAGCACTGTCGTCCGACTCCAGATCCGAGTCAATGGTCATTTCTTGTATGCTAAATGTGTCCGTCAGCTCGTGATTCTGCTGGCGACGTTTGGAACGCTTCAGCTGAGCCGGAAAGAAGGAGATCTCCTCGGCCTCATCGCTGCTCTCGGACTTGTAATCCACCAGAGGCTTGTGCTCGGGCTCGCCCGGAATGGGAAGTCGGTTGATCGGTATCAGGGTGGACGACTGCGTCTTTGTGGCCTATAAGGATACTTTGATGTAACTAGAACTCTCGTTGGGCGAGAAGTCGTAGCAACCCACCTGCTCTTCTTGAAACTGGGTGTAATTCCGCCGGGCACGCTCGACCTTCAGCTCCAGTTTGCGCTGCAGAATGCGGCAGGTGTTTGGTGGTTCGTGGCCCCGACCGGTGGCGGCGGCCGCTTCTTCTTCCTCATCGATTTCTATGGTCGTGGGGGCATACACTTTGCTGGCGCCCCTGAACGCCACCTCAAACTCCAAATCCGACATATGTTTGGGGGCTCCGCTGGCCGTTTTCTGCAGTGACGTTGGCCGTGGAAAATTGCATTGTTTTGGCCGTTTGTTGTTGGGAAATCACTCACCAGCAGGCCTGCGGCCCCGTCCTCGTAGATGTTGGATTGCCTGTCCTCGCTGTCGATGCCGCTATCCTCCATGTTGCTACCTTCTGGACTCCCTGAAACTCTGTTAAATATACTTTCCAAAGTCAATTGCACGCGATGGCAGTACAAACAATTTTTTTTATTGTCTTCCCCTGTTACTCCCAACTCCAATCTCCCAAATCAACCCCGGAGCGCAGGGCGCAGGCTCCGGCGAACAGCTGCTGCTGTGGGAAAGCTCGAAAAATCAATAACCCCTTGGCCCTCGGCGTTGCCAGATGTGCAGGCGTTTGAAATAGAAAAGTGGATGGTTTATACAATATGCACTCTTTATTATGTACTTTTAATTTATTTACAATTATTGGTTTTAGGCTTAAATGCTTCAATCGTTGCACAGAAATGTCGTAGAACTAGGAAAAAGTGTAGAATGCAAATTCGTTTTAGCCGCTTTCCTTGATGTTTTGAATTTAAGGTTACTCGTAATCAAGAATAAATAGGAACACAAACATTAAAAACACTAATACTATTTGATTTTGTCCTGGAAGAGAGTAAATACTAAAAGTTCGTTCGTTCTTGATCTGTTAGGCTATGGCTATGGCTTTTTGGTCTCTCTGCTTTAAGGGGACACCCGACCCGACTCGCGGGCTGTCCGAGAATGTCGATCCAATTATTCTTGCGTTTAAACTCAACTCAAATTCAATGCGAAATCAAACAAAAGAATGCCCTGCCTGGCGTGGAATTACAGGGCATTGGGATGGGGCGACTGGATCTGGCCCGCCTCGGTGCAGGATCGGCAGCAGAACTTGCGATAGTACGCGTTCACGCAGTACTTGCCCTGGACGATCAGCCTGCAGTTGGCGAAGTACGGATTGTCGATGCAGTCGGGCGACACAGGAATGACAGCTGTAATAATCAATTATTTTATTTATATTCCACCTTAAATGAATGCTTGACAAGCTCTCACATTGAATGTTCACCGTCGCCTGTCCGTTGGCGTACGTGTAGGCATTGCTGGCTCGGCAAGTGTAGGTGCCTGTGTCCTCCGTGGTCACATCACTCACTACCAGGCGATAGGGCTGGGCTGTGTTGCATAACATTTTAAAGATAGTAAAACAACCTACTTCAAAAGTCCCCGCAGGATACGCACCTGTGATTTGCACATGCTCATTTTCGTACAGAGGGACTCCATCCTTGGCCCAGGTCACATTCGGAGCTGGATAGCCCTCCACGGAGCAACTCAAGGCTATGGTGGAGCCAGCTGTGTAGCTATTCTTCGGATCCAGAGCCACCACGGCATGGACATTGACTGGGAATTAAAACATAAATAATTACTACTGCCCAAGACCCACTTTTCACACTAAATCAGAACAAACCCATGCCAGGTTAGGAGAAACATGCAGAAGGCTTTACTTACCTGTAGGAGGAGGCACATAGGCCGGTCGAGTGGGTCGGTAGGGGTAACTGGGACGCTGGGTCACTGGCGCCGTGGCCGGGTCAAGCACGTACTGCAGGTACTGAGCATCCTCGTTGGTCACTGCCCGGGCAGGTCCCACAGCCTTTAGAGTGACGCGCAACGACACGGGTCGCCGCTTGTTGTACACCTCACAGGTGTACAAACCCAGATCAGACAACTGGATGCTGTTGAAGACCAGCGAGAAGTCGCGGGCCATCTCGGCACGGTCACGGTTGGTATTGAAGCCAAAGATCTGGTTATTGCGCCACCAGCTCACGTGTGGCTGTGGATAGCCACCGGCCGGGCAGCGAATTACCGCCGGACGGTTGAGCTGGACGATCTGGGTCACGTTCTTGTCACCGTATATGTAGGCGGGGAGGTCAACGGCGGCTACCGTCACCAAGATGCAAGCAGGGATTAAAAAAGCAAGCAGCATGCGCAAAGGGTTGCAATATGAAGCAGTTAGTTACAAATAGCCAACACCAAAGGAAAACCACAAAGGCAATAGTCGAATAATACCAACTTGGATCTTACAATAGGTCAAGATACCAATTAATTGCCTTTAGGAAGTGATTTCGGATAGGATTTTAAATTTAAACGCACCTGTGACTTGAAGGGCAACCTCACGACGCACGGGTTCGCCCAGGCCATTGCTGGCCACACAGACGTAGGTGCCATCATCCGTTTGACGCACCTGGACGATGGTCAGGTCTCCGTTCGAGGTCAGGACATAGCGCCCTTGGTTCGTATCGATCTGTAAATCAATCACGCAATGAACAATAGGGTCCAAGGGTAAATATGAAGAAAGACAACTCACCACCACGTTCTTGAGGGACCAGGTGATGTTCGGCGCCGGATTGCCAGTGGCAAAACAGCGCAGCACGGCTATGCCGCCAATGGAGGTCTGCACGTCCAGCTCCTGCGGCTGCTTGGGCTCCAAAGCGGCCCGGCTATCGCCTGGATAGGCAACCACCGGGGCCTGGGTATTAGGAGGCAGAGTGGGGCCAGAAGGACGCACGCAAAGCTGTCCACAGCCATCGCTGCAACACTTGTTGTCGCCCCGGCAGTCGGCATCGCTGTAGCACTCCCGAGCACAGCGGCTGGCGTTGGCCGAGAGATAGGGACACTCGCCGGGCTTGTTCACATCACGGCAGACAGGGACAAACTGGCGATCGTCGGAGTTGGCCACCTCGATGGCGCACTGCTGGCCCTCCGGACAGCTCTGGCTATCGCAGGGATTCTCACAGACGCACTGTGCGCACTCCGGCTGGGAACGGGCGGCCTCGCGGCGTACGCCGTACGGGCATCGCAGTTCCCGGCACTCGGCCTCGTAGCTCTGGCACGGGCTCTGCTCCACCTCGTTGTTGTCGTTGTTGTTTTCCACTGGTCCTGCGGAAGGAGGGGAAGAATTCAGTAAGGGGATTCAGTGTGAGGATCTCCCAGTTCCATAACCCGTGCAGGTCTTAAGCCTAGTGAAAGTGCACTAATCGAAACTACGGATGCTACTTCAAAGTTCTACAAAGTCAAGCGGGTTTTGGGTGAGCGTTCTGAGTGCGGAAGGTGCATTCGTGGTGTGGGTGCAGGTGCTCTTTGGTGCAGTAGTGCAGAGGTTGGAGGACAGGCTTACTTCCGCACTGATTCGTGCATGCCTCGAACGACCGGAAGTTGTTCTGGTTGCCGGAGCAACCCGAGTAAATGAAGGACACACAGGTGCCGTGGCCGTCGTCATAGTACCAACGGCGCTCATGGATCGAGGGTCCGTTGCAGCGTCCCACCGCCACCGGCAGCAGGCAGATCTCTACTTACGCCAAAACGGGAGAAGAACCAACGTTAGCTCAACGACTCCTCGAAGGATACCACCCCCCGCCCCGAAAATGTTACCTTTGGCGTTGCCCGCCGTCGGCTCGCGGCCCGCTATGCAGACCGTCTGACACTCGTATTGGTCGTCGAAGCGGTTGCCGGTGCCGTCGCAGCCGCCATATGTGAACGGCTCGCAGGCCTGTGAATCCCCGTTGAAGTAGTAGCGCGTCTGCCACTGGGTGCACGGACCCGTGGACACCGGTTCGTTGCAAACATCTATCGCAATAGATTAGATTTCCTGAAACACTGAAACCCCGACCCGGCCGCCCAGACTTACCCACTCCCCTGAACTCGCCGCATTGCCGCTCGCACTGGTCGCGCGTCTCAAAGCGGTTTCCGTTTCCGCCGCAGCCGCTGTAGGTGAAGGCCGTGCAGGCCATTTTCTCGCCATCATAGAACCAGGCGGTGGTGTGGTTGTCGCATTCACCCGCCTCCGGGGCCTGGTCGCACACGGAATAGGTCTGCAAGGGCATAAAAGTCTAGTAATTAATACCAAGTTAAGAAGTTAAATAGACATAATCTCACCGGTGCCGGTGGCTGAGGTTCCGCTGGACTCTGGTCGCGGCAGTAGCCCAGGCACTCGCTCTCCGACACAAAGTTGTTGCGGTTGCCGCGGCATCCGGTGAACTCGAACTCGTGGCAGCCGCCGCTGCGCTCGTCGAAGTACCAGCGGCGCGACAGGTCTCCGCACCGACCGCGTACTGGGGGCAAGGAGCAGGTGCTCTGGGCGTCGTTGCACTCGTTCTGGCATTCCTCCTCGCTGGCATAGTTGTTGGCATTGCCGCCGCAGCCCGTGAAGACGAACTCGTCGCAAAGTCCCTCCTGGCTGTTGTAGTACCAACGGGTCTCATTCTCGTAGCAGTTACCCGGCTCCGAAGCCAGGAAGCACTTGGCATAGTCGGCTTCGGGACGGGGCTCTGGCTCCGGCTCTGGTTCCGGCTCGCCAAAGCGGTTATCTATGCTGGGAGAGCAGCGCGTAGAGCAATCTTGCTCGGACTCAAAGCGATTATCGTTGCCGCCGCAGCCGCCGTAGTAGAACTGCTGGCAGCGACCCGCCGTCGAGTTGTAGTTCCACTTAAGCACCCACTCGCCGCAGTCGCCAGGAGCAGCAGGCTGCTCACACTGGTCCACAGAAGACGGAGGAGGCTGTCTGGATTGGGCAGGAGGCTCGCGGACAGGAGGCTCCTGGCTGTTGCAGCGCTGCAGACAGGCGGCCTCCGACTCGAAACGGTTGCCATTGCCGCCACAGCCGCCGTAATAGAACTGACGGCATGCAGAAGTCGATCGGTCAAAGCTCCACTTGATCTCGTACTTATCGCACTCGCCCACGGCGGCCACTTCGTCGCATACGTCCTGGACACTGGGTGCCGGGGTGGTGCTGGGCTCAGGCTTGCGCTCGCAACGCGCCAGACAAGACTCCTCGGTGGTGAAGCGGTTCTCGTTGCCGCCACAGCCGCCGTAGTAGAACTGGCGACAGGTCTCCTCCTTGGTGTCGTAGTACCAATTGGCCACGTAGTTGGCGCATTCACCCACCTCGGCGGGAATCTCGCAGATGTCCTTGGCTGGTTGGGATGGGGGATGGGTAGAGAGTGTCAATAGGGCAGGGTGTTCGGGAGACGCAGACGTGCACCACACATTGAAAGCAACCGCCGGCGGCACACAGACAACACATAAAGCTTACCGACTTGCCGCGGGCAATGGTCCTCGCAGGACTCCAGGGAGGGGAAGTTGTTCTTGTTGCCACCACAACCCGTGTAGTAGAAGGGCAGGCAGCGCTTCTCGCTCTCGGAGAAGTGCCACTTGGCGAGCCGTTCGCTGCAATCACCGGTTTGCTTAGGAAGCGAGCATTGGTCTGGGGGTTTTGGGTTCAGGTGGACGTGGAGGTGGAGGTGGGTGTTGTAGGAGATTCGGAGGCAGGTGCAGATTCAGGAGGTCGGCATAGCAAGTAACAAGCAATCATGCGCATTCACAATAAACCAAGTAACCAAGCAGGTTTCGAGGGAGAAGGAAAGTGTGGGAAGAACATACCATTAACCAGGATAAGCAATCAGGAGGATCAAGCTTAAGAATACGTAATAACCCAAGCAAGCCACTACCCCATAATACAAGGAGGACATAGCCATATAGTAAATCAGATCTCAAACCTTTGAGCACGCCCGGCTGGCGGCAGTTGTAGCTGCAGGCGTGTTCCGTCGGATAGTTGTTCTTGTTGCCCTTGCAGCCTCCATATGTGAAGGGACGGCAGATGTCGGTCTGATTGTCGTAGAACCAGCGCTCAAAGTTGCCGTTGCAAGGTCCGCTCTCCACGGGCTGTTCGCAGGTGGCTAGACGGGAAGAAATAGGTTTATGTAATATATATTTCTAACACAGTAACCTTGAGACTAACGAATGCTCTCGCTGATGGCACAGGTACTCTGGCACTGCTCCAGACTGTCGAATCGATTGTTGGTGCCATAGCAGCCGCCGTACTGGAACTCCTCGCAGCGGTTGCGCTCCTCGTCGAAGTACCACTTCTTGGTGAAACCCGAGCAGGGGCCGGCGCTCTTGGGCAGCAGGCACACGTGCTGTCCGGTGTACTCCTGGCAGGTGTCCTTGCACTCGGCCTCGCTCTCGAAGCGGTTGGCATTGCCCTCGCAGCCTCCGTACCAGAACCGAGCGCAGCCGCCGTAGTTGGTGTCGAAGTAGTATTTGACGCTGAAGTTGCCGCAGGTGCCCGTCTCCTTGGGCAGACCGCAGGCCTTCTGGGGTGGCTCCTGGACGTTTTCGCAGCCTCCGAACTTCTCGTCTGTCGCCGTGCTGACGCCGTCGGGACAGCAACCGTACTTCGACTCCACACAGGTACAGCCCTCGAAGTTGGGTCCCTTGGCCGGGGTCTTCTCGTCCTGGCAGCACTTGAACTCTGTCTGGGTGCAGTGGCAGCCATGGTGGTGCGGACCCTTGGCAAAGGTGAGGCCATCGGGACAGCAGCCAAACTGCGTGGTCTCGCATGGGCAGCCCTCGAACTTGGGTCCCTTGGCGGCTGTGATCTTGTCGGGACAGCAGCCGTGCTGGGTCGTCTCGCAGGCGCATCCCTCCTGGTTGTAGCCACGGGCGGGCGACTTCTTGTCGGGACAGCAGCCGTAGGGTGTGTAGTGACACTCGCAGCCCTCGTTGTTGGGTCCGCGGGCGGCCAATATGTTGTCGGGGCAGCAGCCAAAGCCGGAGTCCAGGCAGCAGCCTTCGTTGCTGGGACCATGGGCCGGAGTCTTACCATCCGGACAGCAACCGAAGCGTTCACGGGTGCAAGCAGAGCAGCCCTGGCCATCCGGACCGGCGGCATCTGTGCGACCATCGGGGCAACAGCCGTGCTTAGACTTGTCGCAACCACTAGGTGCAGGTACTCCCGCCGATGGAGCGTCACAGCCCTCGAAGTTAGCGCCCTTGGCAGGCGTCTTGGCATCGGGACAGCAACCGAACTCCGCGTAGGAGCAGGATTTCTCTGTATCAGGTGCCGACGAGTCTCCTGATCCCTCAACCTCAGGGGTCGTTTCCGGTTTCGATTCCTCAGTGGTGGTTGTGGGTGGTACAGTAGTGGTCTCTGGACATCCTTCGTTGTCCTCTCCCTCGGCCGGAGTGAATTTGTCGGGACAACAGCCGAAGAGCGACTCAGCACACTGGGACTTGGGACAGCCCTTGTGATCCTTGCCCTTAGCTGGAGATACTCCATCGAGACAACAACCAAACTTAGACTCGGCGCAGGTCTTAACAATGGGACATCCCTCGTCGAAGGGTCCCTTGGGAGTGGACTTGCCGTCAGGACAGCAACCGTACTTAGACTTTGCGCAGTTGCTCTTCTTGGGCTTGCACTTGCGAGGCTTGTCTTTGGTAACAGTAGACTCAAAGGAGTAAGGAGTGCTGGACTCGTCGTCCTTGTCGGTGGAGCTCCAGATGTCGGTGGTACTGCTCTCGAGGTCTGTAGACACAGAGCTGTCTGTGGATCCCTCAGTTGTACTGTCGGTAGATCCCTCAGAGGTACTTTCCTCGGTTGGGCCACTTTCGGTGGTGTCACTGGTTCCAGCACTTTCAGTACTTTCAGTAGACTCAGTAGCGCCAGTGGAGGAAGCTTCTGAGGAAGCAGTGGATTCCGTTGGTTCTGTGGAACCAGTAGGCTCAGTCGAAGACGAAGCCTCCGTGACGGTGGAATCCGATGCATCTGTAGAGCCTGTCGAGCCGGACACATCCTCAACAGTACTACCCTCCGTGGTCGAACCATCAGTAGGTCCAGTCTCCGTGCTTTCAGTAGAGCCAGTTTCGGAGGCTTCAGTAGATGCAGTAGAATCGGTAGGCTCTGTCGAACCATCGGTGGTAGAGTCGTCTCCGGATACACCAGTTGAACCATCAGTAGATCCGTCAGTGGATCCGTCAGTGGAACCGTCAGAGGTCTTATCGGTAGAACCATCGGTGGCACTAGCCTCTGTCGTCGATCCATCGCTGGACAGGCCCGTAGAGCCCGAGGGGTCCGAAGAGGATGCTGCCTCAGTGCTAGAAGAGGCATCGGGGGTTGAGGAAGCTTCAGAGCTTGAGGAGGCATCACTCGATGAGGTGTCATCGCTGGTTGAAGAGCCATCGGTTGTTGAGGAGGCATCCGAACTGGTTGTATCCTCCGAAGTGGACTCAGTAGAGGATGAGGGTTCTGTGGAGTCAGATGTGCTGTCGGAGGAACTCTCAGTAGAGCTGGATATTTCGGATTTCTCAGTAGATCCTTCAGTGTTGTCGGTAGACTCAGAACCACTCACTGTTGAAGACGCACTGCCATCTGAAGTCTTATCCGATGAGTCAGTAGAATCATCTGTGGCAACCGAGGAATCCGTGACACCATCAGTAGAACCATCCGTAGAACCGGAGAGATCCGTAGAGCCTGAAGAATCCGTAGAGCCTGAAGGATCCGTGGAGTCCGAGGCATCCGTGGAGCCCGAGGCATCCGTAGAGCCTGAAGAATCTGAAGATTCTGAACCATCCGTAGAACCGGAGACCGAGGCCTCCGTAGAGCTTGCGACATCCGTAGATCCACCAGAAACATCTGAAGAATCAGTGGAGTCACTAGATCCGGAGACCGAGGATTCAGTTCCTTCACTGGAATCGCCAGAGCTGGAGCTAGAGTCGCTCTCCGTGGATGCATGATCGGTGGATGCATCTGACGTAGCATCGGAAGTATCCTCGTCATCACCGCTTCCCTCTGTAGAGATTCCGCTGTCAGTAGTGGATTCCTCATCTCCGGATCCTTCCCCTGTAGTGGCAGTCTCATCGATAGGAGTAGAGTCGGGGCTGTCACTAAGCATCAGCTCTTCCGCCTCAATGGTGGACTCCGTCTTGGATTCACCGTCCAAGTCGATGCCTTCAGAGCTCTGGTCATCTCCTGATAAGCTGTCGGAAACCATTTCGACACCATCTTCGTCGCACTCCTCCTCATCATCTTCGATGGGTTTGTCGGTGCTAGTCAGGGGCAAGATCTCATCCTCTGTACACGCTTCTGGGTTGCATTTCTCGGATAGAGATTCCACCTTTGATTCGTCGCAGTTTATGGCCTTAGTTCCATTTGATAGACAGAGGACTTCACGGACTCGTTCTCCACCACCACATGGCTTGCTGCACTCTCCCCATGGACCAGTGAACCACTCGCCAGGACACTCCTTTTCTTCGCCCTCGCAGTCCTGTTCCGCCTCTGGCTTCGTCGCCTTGTCGCACTTGGAGTCATCGCTGGCTGGGGTCACCGTCTTGCCATCGAATTCTCCGCAGATAACGATGCGAGACTGGACTCCCTTGCCGCAGGCAGCCGAGCACTTGCTCCACTCCGAGGAGAACCATTGCGCCTGGCACTTGGGCGACTTGCAGGGTCGGGTCAGAGATGGCACCTCCGGTTCACAAAACTCTTCAGGATACACCTTGCCTTCCTTGTTGCCGCAGATAGCTGTACGGGTCTCTGTGTTTTGACCACAAGCATTGCACTAAAGGAAAGTGGAATTTAGGAAGGAGTGTTATGATAGAATAGGGCAATACATACCCCGCTCCATTGGGAAATAATCCAATCAACACCCTCGCAAGGCGCCAAAAGGCAAGACTTTTCCGCCTCCGGCTTCTCCTCAACACAATCCTCTTCGGGCAGGACCCTCTTGCGTCCGTTCTCCTTGATGTAGCAGGTGACCTTGCGCGTCTGTTTGCCTTCGCCGCATAGCTTGTCGCACGGCGTCCAGGGTCCCAGGTGGTACTTAGGGCAGTTCTTCACATCGCGATTGCACTCCTGGGTGGTGGCAGGCTTGTTGCCCACCTCCTTCAGGCACACGGCATCCTCTTCCACAGTATGCTCGCTGAAATTTAAAAAAATCTCAAGTAAATCGAACATAAATATCAATAAAGTCCTACTTACCCGGTAGAAGAGATCCTCTCACAGGTGATGGTCCTGTTCTGGAAGCCATCAGAGCCGCAGCCCTTGGAGCACTTGCCCCACTCACCCTCCACCCAGTGAGGGGCACAGGGCTCCGTACCGCAGGCCTGCTCTTCGGCGGGCCTGGACTTGGCATCGCATAGGCCTGGATTGACCTCCGCCAGGGTGATACGGTTGTTGCAGGTAACACCACGCGTCTGAGTGCCACCACCGCAAGAGGCCGAGCAGGGACTGAACTCAAGGTGCGTCCACGTGTGCGTATCCGGCTGCGCGTGACTGAGCGACTCTGGGATGCTGTACTCGTAGTCGATGCTAATGTTCTTCTCCTGCACCAGCATCACGATGAAAATGCTCTCCGAAATGGGGCCGCTGCAGGTCAACTGGTCTGGTGCCGCAAAGCCCATGGGCTTTCTCTGGTAGTTCCACCATGAGTTCGCAAAGAACATGGGGCGGGGGAAGTCGATGCGCCAGTCGCCGTTCAAGTAGTAGTGTCCGCTGTGGTTGCGGCAGGCCAGATAGTTGCTTGAAGGCACCGTCTCCTCGACGCGGATATTGGTGGCGCCCTGCGGCAGGAGCAGCAGGTCGTTGTAGCCAGCGGCCAGGTCCTTGGTGGCAATCGTGTTGCGGATTGTCTTGCAGGTGCTGCCATCGCCGCCGCACTTGCGGCACTTGTCCTCCTTGGCATCACTGCCCAGCATCATGTCGCAGCCAACGGGCTGGCACTGTCCGTCCACGCACACGTTCAGATCCTTGTCATTGCACCGAGTGCCGTCCACCACCTTCTCCTTCTGCCGGTAGTAGAAGCGCTCGCCCTTGGGCATGCAGTTCAGCTCACAAGGGTTGGGCGCATTCGTGTAGGGCACCCACTCGTGGAAGATGCCATCGAACCTCTGGTCGTCGAAGCGGGAGCACTGAAGGGCCCGGAAGTCGGGATCCTCTTCGGGACAGTCCTGCGTGTTGCAGGAGTAGTAGCGACGATTGCCGCCGCTGCAGACTGCCTCGCCATAGTGACTAAAAAATTAAATATTATATTAAATATATTAATATAACCTTAATAATAAATTATGGTTGGAGTTCTCACTCTCTTCGCAAACACTCTCGCGTTTGGTAGGACACTCCGCCGCCGCAGGTCCGGGAACAGTCTGAGGGCGAGCTCCAATCGGACCACTCGTTGGGATCGTCACCTTCTCCGCCAGGCGTCACGGAGCTCTCTGGCAGATACATATTTGCACCATATTGTCGCTTCTGTCTTAGTCCGGGCTACAGGGTAGGGATTTGAGAGGATCAGCTAAGTCCCTACAGAATCGAAGCGATATACTTACGAATCTACTCTGGGAATCGTGGATACCGGCCAGTACAATGAATGCTACCAAGGCAGTTGAGCTGAAAGGGAAAAGGGGAAACGTTGGAGTTCAAGTAATGAAAGCCAATCTAGACATAACCTCGCTCTATACTCTCTCCCATTCATTAAAACCATTGGAACCGTAGTCACGTGTTGACTTGTTGCACATATTTGTTGACTCCACGGCAAGCTTGGGCAAACTCATTAGAGAAGCAACAGGCTGTTCTCCTCGATAGAGTATGGGCGGGGGAGGGCTTGGATTCGGGGACAGACTAGGACAGACTTTCTCGAGAGACGCGTCCAGCGAAGGGGCACAAACAAACTTTTGTGGGGCTTCGCGGCGGCAAGATGATGAACTTGTTTATGCTCGCCCGGCCAGAGCAAGCAAACATTGAACTTGTTTTTTGCTGGGGGGTCTGGGGATGGCGGAAAGAATGGGACTTGGTCAAGTAACATTTGCAGTGTCTTCTTCGGTAACAGTTTTTTATTATGCGCCGCCGCACGGACCATAAATATGCAATGCCACATAAACAAGACATAATTTAGCAGCGCTTCCTGCCGATTTGCCAAAAAGAAAGCACCAAGCAGTCCAAGGAGCCCAAGGAGCTTGCGAAAATAATAAGTACCGAGCCAGGGAATATACGATTATGCCGCAGACAATCCGACGCCGCAGTCTGTGTGACTTTTGCGGAGCACAGCGAAGGAGCAGGACCTGCCCGAGGACGACAAGAGTTGCGTGAATATGTCAAAGGCGCTCAATGTTGCAGGCAACGCTGCCGGGCTTCGCGCTGCATCCGTTGTTGGGGGCTTGCCAATTTAATTTCTGACGCTGCGTGCGGGGAGCCTTCGGTTCGTTCCGCTTGGACGCCTCCGACTGATGGGGAGTCCCTAACATGGTCCTTGGTCCTTAGTCGTTCGCCTTGCCACAGCAGGCGTGCTGCTTGTGACAGGGCGCCAAGTGTGGCCATAATTTTTATGCTTCTGTGTTGGCATTTTAATGCAATTTGAGCGCATTTCCCTTTTGAAACCAATGCCAGGACACCTATTGCTTTGGCAAGGACAACGGCAACCGACAACCGACAACGGCACACATTTCACAGTCCATTGAGCTCGCCGCCAGAGCCGGAGCAGGAGCTGGTGGAGAAGCTGGGCGGCGTCTCCCAGTCGCCTCATCCAGCAGGCATTGCGTCATGCAAACAGGACAGCGACGCTACCAGGACCAGTCTCCATTAATTGGCCAGCTCCAAGAAAACTGCTGAGGCGGCAGAAACCGCAAGGGCTCGAACTGGAGCGTTCTTGATTTCAATTTTATACGCGACGAAGGCGGCGGCTGCTGATTACGCAAAATCCTCCCGACCAGACCAGTTCCGGAGCAAGTGCGGGGGAAAAACATTGTTATTGCCACATGCGGCGGATGCCACGTGACATGCGCCCAAACATCGAGTGAGTGAGTTACACATGTCATGTCGGCAACCGCAGAAATGTCAAACAAACAGAGGAAATGCTAAATTCGGCGGAAACTTTACGATAATACCATGTAGCGGCGGCAGACGCGGGGCCCAAATCCCTGACCCCGTTCTCTGGCCCTGATATATGACCAGGATTTGTTAGAGTTCGCAGATCAAAGCCAATTAGCGGGCCGGGTCAGAAATAGAGCCGCTTAAACAGTCTCTCCCAGCCAGCCCAGTCCATTGTTCATTGTTCAGGCCGCATTACAATGGGCCGCTCTAAGCGGTGATAATATTTTAAGGGGCAATCGCTGCATAGAAGCGGAGAGAGTGCTGCAAAGTGCTCCCTTTGCTCCCCAGCAGCCCGACAATTGCAGGCCATTATCAGTCAACTTGAACAAACTGCAGCGTGTCTGCGAATCCGGGCCATAGATACACACACTCTGGGATAAACTTTCGGATGCACACTCTCTCCAGTAGCTCCAAGTGGTTAGAAGACATTCAGTACGCATCTATGCCGGAGATATTCACGATCTCGTGTAATTGCAGTCAAATGCCTGGCATGCAACAAGTTCATTCTAGGGATAGGATGGTGCACTGAAAAAATAAATAAATAAATGGGCAGGGCCTTTTCGGCTTGTCAGTTTTGGAGGGAATTCGCTTTCAAAGTTAATTATTATTGAAATCTGGACTGATACACATGAGTAAAAGTTCAAGATTGTCTAGATTTCGACATCGTTTAGAATTGGTTTGATTAAATATAGGAAACAGTAAGAAGAGCTGAATAATACCAAAAAAGATTCAACTATAATTATAATCGAAAACTTCCCAATTTGTTTTTAATTAGGAAACATTAAAATATACCAAAGGCAAGGTTTTTTTCCTTGTTAGTTTCATCAATGAATAATTCAGATCTTTCTGTGTAGTATGTTGCAATGACCGCCGTAAATTAACGCGCCTGCTAATGAGCCGCAAGCTGAATCTACGAGTACGAGTATCTGCGCCACTTACTCCACAAGTGCGTGCACTTAGCCGCCAAACTCAAGACCGAAAACAAATTACGGATCATTTTATGCCAAACAAAAAGTAATCCCCAAGCTAACCCCAAAATAAGCTCGAAATCCAAACAACACACAAAATAAATTCTGTCCAGATTTCACACCTGTCCATTGATACTTTGTGTGTTTCTTGTTTGTTTACATGACTCATCCTCGAGGTCGATTCAGTGGAAGAACATTCCCCACCCACACTACCCCACTAAGGGGACTAGCAAGGAGTGATTCCACGAGCCTTTCCCATGCCAATTTATTAACAGCTCCCGAAGATGCAACTCCATCAAGCCAATCGAAAGCCATGGCATGCCACAGCTGCCCCTGCAGCTCCCGGGCCCTTTGATGAGGCTGGTATGCCCATGGTTCCCAGCTCTGGAGCAGCTGCAACCATTTGACTTCTGCTGGCCCCCTTTTTCGCTTTTTATGTTGATTGTAAAAACAAAAAACGAAAAGGAATGTCTTGCTGCAAATGCAACTGATTTAATTGCAGCAAATGAAAGTGCGTATAAATACACCCCACTTGCCGCGTTGCAGAATTGGATTGAGCATCTGGAGGCAGTTTATGAAACTGTAGATTAAATCAAAAATGTGTGGCAGTAAAAGGAGCAAACCGAGGCAGGAAAGATAACAAATCAAAATGCATTTCAACTGTATTTAGGGTATGAAAAAATAAGGAAAACGAAAAGATTAGACAGGATTATAGAGGTCCCTTCGAATTCCACTTTTTCTAGCTTTTGATTGTCCGTTTTCTTAATATTTTCCTCTTCTAAACTCATCTAAGATTTGAGTTTAACTTAACTAAAAATTCCTTAATTAATAAACCTAAATATAGGTCCTAATCAGCTTCGTTTTATTTGGCATGCGTATTAGGCAGCAATTAGGCACGGATCCAGCTCATTAGTTGCAGGGATTAGTGCCTCAGTGTGTGTGTGTGTGGCACACACACACTTGCTCACGTTTGTTCAAATACAATTACATAGTCACACAATTATCGCAAGACAAACACAGACTAATGCAAAACGCCAAATTGTGGCTGAGGTGTGGCCAGGTAAAGGCCCATGTTGCTTTTGCTGCGGCTGTTCCTGTAACTGCTGCCGATGCTGTGGCTGCTGATGATGATGATGACTCTATGCCGGAGGAGCGACGCCGACGACATTTGTTGCAACGGAAGTAAATGTTTGCATTGTTGAAATTTTAATTGCATTTGCATAAAGCAACGCACACACACAGTGGGAGAGGGAGAGGCATCCACATAGCTGCCTCTTCACTCTCCAGGTTGCTGCTGCCATTTTGACTGGCAGCCAAACACTTGCACAGCCCGGCCGAGCAATTATCAATTTCCAAATTAATTTAACTTAATTGAGTAGTGAAAATAATAAACACACGCACAGAGAGAGTAGTCACTTTGCCCCCAAGTATTTGCTGTGTGTAAGATTATGCAACATTCTGGCTGTGCCTACAATGTTGCAGTGCTTTCGGGGCCAACAGGCACAACAAAGTTGGCTCAAATGCTGGCTAATGAAATATTTGCCACGCGTTTGGCCCAAAATGAGCAAACAGAATGCAGAGGCAGTCAGAAAGGGAAATAGTTTCACTGCGTTTCACTTGGCCAACTTACTGACCCATAAATTTAGCTGGCCGTCCGGCCACGTTAACTAAATGTGTGACTTGTAAACAAATTTTTACGTTCCATGATGCAGCAGCAACATCAACATCGGCAGTTGCAGTCCAAGATAATTAGAGGCACACAGCGACCCGCTCTTCCTGCCCCGGCCAAACATTGGCAGTTTTCTATTTACCCAACTCATTCGGTTCGAGATTGCAACAAGCTGCTTGACTTCGAGTTGTATTCACTTAAGGCTAATAGCACTCGAGCGAAAGGGGGCCCCAGAAACATCAACTTTTGCTCACTCTCGATCTTTGCACTCACCTGCGAGAGAGTTATTAATCAGGTCTCTGTGTAAACATTTTAGCGCCCAGTAGAGATAAAAAAAATATGCAAAAAATCGCTCACAGGATGCCAAATGGGCTGGTGTATTTCAGCGCATAATTAACAGGCAACTATTCGGCTGCCTAATAAAGCGAATGAATAAAAAACCCCGGAAAAGTAAATAAGACTCGCTGAATTTTTTGCTCCGCACGAATGCTATTCTGGGATAGGCTGCTTTTTATAGAAATTAAGTTATGCTTGATCGTAGTTCCTCTGCGGCTACATTTGTAATAAACCGAATGAATAATTTCTAAACAAATTATAATAGAAATATGCTGGAATATCTGACGTAATTTCTACAACTTGTCCGAATTTAAAGCAAACGATGAACAGGCTCTGGCCTGACGCACACAAATTTCAGTTATTTATAATAGCCTTCAAATGGAATGGTAACCCGTCCAATGGCTTTAAATGCTATCATGTCAGCAAGTACCTGACGGATAAAATGTGGAGCAGACATTGATTTATAGCGCAATTACGGGTTCGTTCATTGTTTCACTGGCTGGGTAGCAGTAGCTTTTGTGGAACTCCTGCCGCCTGCCGCCTGTTGCTCTTTGCAGTTTTGGAAGCTGACAAGCAAAGGGATAAGAGGCTCCTACGCCCCTGACCCTTTAAGGGCTATCAATTTGGACTGCACTCCGTTCATTTGCTGTCATCAAGATGCGCATCACGTTCCCAAGAACACCCCGGCAACCGATCGTCGCCTGTCGCCCGTCAAAACATTTTTATGGGTTTTATTTCTTTCTTTTTTTTACTCTTTTGCTTTGGCCAGGCTGACGGCGAATATTTCACTTGTTGCTGCTGCTGCACAGGGAGAAATAATTAATTCTATGGCCCTCTCAGCTTAGTACAGCAACACAAAGAACTAACTATGTGCCGTCCTGTATTCAAAAAAAAAGGTGACGCGTGTGCATAGGCGTGAGCACCTCTGATTTAGACTCTGGTTTATTAAAGGCTCTCCAGCTTTTATAGTATATGCTTGTAATGATATTAGAAGAATGTTTTTTTTAGGAAGATTAAAAGTATTATTTTTAATGTGCTTTATCCTGAATCCTTTTAAATCTGTATTTTATCTCTTAAATGTATCTACCAGGTTTTCTTTTATGATACAAATGTTTTAATGTTTTCCTTTCTTTATCTTAATAACTAACCAAAGGTAAATTGTATCTTTAATGTATACATATGTATCTACAAGTTTTTCTGTGTGCTTCCCCCTCTTTTGGTTTCGCATCCCGTCTCTCTCTCTCTCTGTTTGTGGCTCCCCGTTTCGGGCAGAACTTTTTAGGCACATTTAACTGCATGTGACGCATCGTTTGGTTCCTCCTTGTTGGATCTGCAGAATTTTTGGATATTCTGGCAGTCATGCCATGGTTGCTGTTTTGTAATTTTTTGTATTTTTCTTTTTTGGGAGTTTTGTATCTCATTCTGTGCCTCGGCAATTTTGCGGCGGCATATTTTGGGGCATCCTTTTTATCTTCCGCGTTGCAGAGAGCGTCGACCCCGTCTGCGCTTGATCGATCCGTATCTATGTATAACTGCGAGCATTAACACTCCTCCCGGGTTATTCTCCCTTTGCATTTATTTATGATTTAGCGCTGGACTATGGCTACGGCACAATTAAACGCCGACCCGCCGTCGTCGTCGGCAGCTTTGGTTAATTAAGCATAAGACATTAAGTCATGGGAACGCGATGTGTGCGGAGCAGATATTGCAGATATTAACCCTGCTGCCACAGGGGGTCCATATTGCGATCCGATCCGCAGCACATGTGGCCAATGCAGCGTGCAACATTGCCGCCATGAACTTGGGAGGTAATTGAGCCGTGCAGGACTGCACTCGGAACAAGGAGTGCGTTTGTCCAAAGGGGCCAAACTGGGCATCATTTGCCGCATCATCCGATATTCCCAAGAAAAAGAAATCCAGCGCCAGCCGCAGCCACAGCCCCTGGCAGACACATTTCCGGGCGATTTTTCCCCAGCCCCAAAGTACATAATATGCATATTCTGCACACACACAGTCTGCTTTGCACCCACTTCATTAGATCAACATTTGGCTTTCCCACTTATTTATAGCCATTAAGGATCAATTATGCAATGCAAGTGTTTATGCCCCAGCCGTGTGCATGATTTTCCGTAAGATGTGGCCAGGGGCTAGTGGCTAGTTCTGGTTTCAAGGCAACACGCTCTGCGTGTATCATTTCCCAAGCATAAATTTTCAAAATTCACTGTTTATACTTGTAGCCTAACTCGCCCCGATCACACTCAATAAACAATTTGGCCCAGCAACTATGTATGTTGTTGTTATTCTTGCTGCATCCACACTTTCCGGCTAAGGTTGTTGTTGCTGTCCAAATTTAGTGTTTTCCGCGGAATATTATACTTAAAACATAACAAACAAGTGTGGTTAGGAATTTATCAGCCGAAGGTAAGGCCTTATATTTAGATTGGGCAATCTTATTGAATACACAAGACCCCAATTTTTTCCTTGACTTCGATTTCCCAGAAAGCCTGATGCGCTGTTCGAATTCTTGTCAAAATCTTCCAGCCTCAGCTGGAGTCAAGTTCAAAGACGTCACGAGCCACAAAGTTTCGCTTAATGTAAGCTTCATTGCGGCCACTTAATGGCCACACACACACAGAGATACAGATACCGCGAGATATTACCTACAAGATACTCGCGTTAAAACGTTTAGTTTGTACCATTAAACTACAGACATAATGATGTCCATAAGGTATCTCAGGTATCTCTGAGTGTTGACCCGTCTGGACCTGGGCGAGATTGAGTTTGGCCCTACCGCCTGCTTGATACTCTTTCAATAGAGGAAAAAGGCCTTCAAGTTGCTTTTCAAGCATTAAATTCGCTGGTTTATCATTGATCTATTTTACCAAAATTCTCAAGAAGTTTTCCATTAAAATAACTCACAAATTGTGCTAAGAAAAACTGTGATTTCCTGCTAATTCTGATTAGACCCGGCACAGATACCAGGCACATGTCCCCAAATCTCTGGCTAGCGGGTCATGTGTTTGCCATATTTTATAATACCAAGGCAGAACAAAGCCGAACAAGCAAAGATATTTCCCTGCCGTTGACAACGCACAGCGGACCGGAGAGAGATTTTCGTTTTCAAGTGGCTAACGCACAATTTTCGCGAAAAACTTAAAACGAAAAAAAATACAACTTGACGAATGGATGCGCTAACTGCCAGTTGGGCAGCCGGGGAACAAGTTTCTGGCCCCTTTTTACGAGTCGACGGTGTCGGGCACCGGCGACTTTATGGCTTTGGCTTGGCCAAAAATAAAACGCACGCAACGGGCTGCGGTCAATGGGCTGGAGATTCTGGCCAAGAGATAGGTCCAGCATGTGCGTGAGAGCGACTCCGGGAGGCAGCGCTGTCAACTTTGAACCGCTCTGGCTGGTATCTGGCCGCGTCTTCATCGAAGAAGCACTTCCTCCGGCGGAGAGAGGGCACTTCAAAGCGCACGCACTTCACCTACGCTGGGCAGCCAGCGTTCGACGGCAACTCTTTGGGATAAATATTTACATTTCGATTTGAAAATTTGATT
Source organism: Drosophila kanapiae (assembly GCA_008042475.1). Lineage (NCBI taxonomy): Eukaryota > Metazoa > Arthropoda > Insecta > Diptera > Drosophilidae > Drosophila > Drosophila kanapiae. Next base: position 223,818 of record VNJM01002016.1, on the reverse strand, counting down.
TGGTTTCCATTTTTCTATTTTTTTGGGAATCGCACACACATTTGGAGAGCCAACAAAGGTGGTGGGCAGGCTGGCAGACCTGTCGATGAGGTGCAGGTGAGGTAATGGCACGGTTTCTTGGCCACCGTTTGAAGTAATCGTGCTGCCGGAAATTGAGATGTTAAAAGGGGCAGCTGATTGAGCTGGCAGCTAACTCAATTACCAAGAAAATTAGCTAACTAATGCTGCTTTCCCCTGACTGATTTAATTTTATTTATAAGCTGTCCTGGTCAGGATCTGACTGAAATAACCATCACTTTTCATACAACTTGCGGGCTTAATTGCTAATGGAAACATTCTGCCAGGACGATGGCAATCAGGGCGCAGCCACTGGCACATTAAGAGGACTTTGAAAATGCTTTGAAAAATGTTGCAATTTTCATTAACAAACTTCAATTAAGTTGGCAATGTAATTTGGCATGCAAACAGAATGCTGGCCAGGATAATGGCAGTCGCGCTGTGTCAACATTGGCGCAGAGCAAAGCGCCTGTTGCACAGTCAGCACGTAGCCAGGACATTGGCAGCACCTCCGCCCACATCCGCACATGTGGACAGGACCCTCTCAGAGGACGAAGCGGAGTAACAGCCAGTCGGGAGCCGTGTCAAGTGTTTGCGCATGTAGTTCAAACGGAATTAAAATTCCCATTGACACAGTAATTTGCTGGCTACACAAAGGGAATCAATTTCAGGGATTGCAGCACCACATCCGTCGCGTTCGGATGGATACATGTTTGTCGGATGCTTACCACAACCGCCTCGATAAATCCATTTTGCGGCTCCTTGTAATGCTCGCCCTTCACTCTCACTCTCTCTGTATGTCGGGGCGATGTTTCGCGGGTATATAAAATCTGACAAATATTTGTATCGGTCACGGGCAGGGGTAGTACACTCGAGAATCCCCACTTGAGTTTTAATTATTTGGAACACTTGTCACTTGGGCTCGACACTTTGCGCCTGCGCATTCCGGCAGGACGTTCGCGTAACGGTCACGATTGGGGTTAGGGTCCTCACGAACTGGTTCTTCTTCTCGATCGACACACACCCGCAGGGTTAGAGCGCACGCCAGCAACTGATCGAGTCGCTGCGTATACGATCGCTCTAATTCTGTTCCACTGCCAGCAGAAGCAGCAGCAGCAGCAGTGGGAGCAGCAGCAGCAGCAGCAGCAGCAGTGGCACCAGTGGCAGCAGCAGCAGATCGGCAGCGACAGCAACAGAGACGATAGCTGGAGCTGTTGCTGTAGCTAAATCCAGAGCGATAGCCCAACAAAAGGACGGCTTCCGCCCCTCTAATCGCACCCGAATTGTATGGCTGTAGCAACTCTGGTTGCTGTGGGGCCTAGGCTCCGTATATATGTTATAAATCTGACGAGTTTATGGGCCCTGCGATGCGACATTCGAGATCGAAGATCCTTTGCCAACCGGCCTCCACTGGGCTCTGCAGACGAGTGCGGTTTCTGCACTCTTCGCGTCTGCGAATATTCGACTGCAACTGGTTTCCCAACGACTCTCAATGATCCCCAAGCCCTGCACGTGTGCGAAGATGCAAAGTGATTTACTGGCCCTGCCTCCTCCGCTGCCTGTCAAGATCAGTCAGCGCTGCTAATGAGCCGCCGCTACCAACACATGGCGACTGTGATCCTGGGCGATCCTTCGGGTTAATTGCTGGCAACACATGTGCGCTGTGCTTACTCTGATTTTCAGCCCGCTTCACATACAAATTTCGGGCATCCGATCCCATGCATCTCATGGTGCTATAATTGCAGTCTGGCATTGCACGAGCACGTCATGGCCGCTGGATATCATTTAGCCCGGGCATCGATTTCACGAAATTCGAAGAGCAGTTCATTCATGAAATGCCCAGAAGTCTGAACGATGGTTTCCGCATTCCAAATGCCTGAATAAACTATATATAGTTATTTATCTAAAAACCCAATCTCAACCACAAGTATTTCCGCCGAAAATGAACACCGATAGTGAGCAGAATTTGAAAAGCTCGAAAGATGTGTGTGAGAAAGGCAACGGCTCGGATTTGAAAAGTAGCTCACCCAAAGAAGCGGTTATATAAGCCTGACGTTATATTCTATATTTACAACCGCCGCCTTATCGGGCTCTAACCAGGGAAAGTCGCCCTCCAGTTAGCTAATAAGTAGCTACGCAAAAAAAAAACTGAAGAGCAGAAAATTATCCACATTTCAAGGCGAGTCAGAGAACGATTAGCGATATATGGAACGCACTTGATATTATGAAAATTTGCACACATTCATGCATAGAGTGGAGGGAGTACAGGGCGTGAAATAAAACGGCATCCATTCATAAATGTAGGACTAGGCTCTAATTGGCTGCGCCTCAGCGGAAGCCGGCTATCTGCAAGAAGTCGCTCTGGTCTACGGCCGCCAGAACTCCAATTAGCATAGCGCTGACCCATTTTGAGCGCAGCTTCCGTCATGGGGACAGCCAGGGGCGCTTCTGCCACTGTCGCTGACTCTGTCGCCCTTATCGCGGCCAGTTCCGCCGCCGGAATCGCGCTGTATCGGTATCCTAAGCGCTAAGCATGTGGGTGAAGGGTGGCAGCGACGGCAGTGGGATCAACAGGAAGTCGGATAGTGGATTGTTTTATATAAACAGTATTTAATAGAAAACTATAGATACGATAACAAAGGCAGAGAGCCAGAGAGGCAGCGAGGCAGCTTTCCATCCCCTAGAAACCTGGATCCCAGTCCGTTTGCTGGGCCTCCATGTGCGTGGTGTAGCACTGCAGGATGTCGCCCGGCTCTGGCAGCACCTTGCTGTCCCTAAAGCGCAGTCCGCACTCCACGTCCTTCTTTATCGTGTCCACCTCGTTCTTCAGGTGTCTCATGGACTCCACCGGGCCATCGTAGACTATCTCTCCATCCCGCAACAAGCGGAACTTCTGAGCCTTCTTCAGCAATCCCTTGGTGCAGCGACAGCCGGCTACGGGCACCTCCTTACGTCCCTCGTTTATGATGAAGTTCTGCAGCACGTTGGCCTCGCCCAGCACCTCCTCCACCTCCACGGGAGGCAGCTTGCTGCTCAGCTGCTCCTTTAGGTCGTCGATTAGTCGGTAGATGATGTTGTAGCTTCGCACATTCACGTCTTTGGCGTACTTTGCCTGAGGGGCCTCCACCGCGAAGGCATAGATAATGGCATCGAAGGCCTTGGCCAGCTCGAGGTCGCCCTCGGTCACGTTGCCCACGCCGTAGTGCACGATGTCCAGGCGGCAGCTCTCGTTGCTGCTGTAGGTTTCCAAAACGTCCAGTATGGCCTCCACAGAGCCGTGCACATCGCCCTTGACGATGACACTGACCCGCGGCTTGCCATCGTTGACGTCTAGCTGCTTGACCCGCTGGCCACCGCGCACCCGAAAGCGTCCTGCCAGGCGGCGAGCCTCTCGCTCTGCCCGGTACTTGGCCTGGTGCTCCTCCTCTTTCCTGCGAATATCATCGCTGCTAGACTCGATTTTTTCGCGCTGCGTCTCGTGCTCGCGATACTTGAGAACGGCATGGGCTTTTTTCTCCGTTTCCACCTCCAGTATAAGATCCCCGGCCAGTGGCAGTTCCCGCCAGCCTAGGATTTCCACAGGACTGCCCGGTGGAGCCTCGCTCAGCGGCTGACCATTGTGATCGAAGAGACCTCGCACCTTGGCATGCGACAGGCCGCTCAGCAGGACTGAACCCTTGCGTAGCGTGCCACGGGAGACGATGGCCGTGGAGAGCTTTCCACGTCGTGGATCTGTCTTGGACTCCACCACGATTCCCTCGACCAGACCTGTGGGATCGGCCTTGAGGCCCATCAGGGTGGCCTGGGTGCTGACCGCCTCGGCTAATAGCTGCAGGTTTGTGCCCTTGAGGGCGGAGATCGGTATCACTTGGACATCGCCACCATGCTCCTCGAGAGCCAGGCCCATTTGGGCCAGTTCCCGCTTGCTCTTTTCCTGGTAAGAGAAAGAATATTTAAAGTAGTTCTACTCCTGAAAAGTTTCTTAAATCTTACAATATTCGCCTCGGGCTTGTCGATCTTGTTCAGCGCCACAATGATGGGTACTTGTGCCTCCTTGGCCAACTGAATGACCTCCCTCGTTTGCGCCATGACGCCATCCTCGGCTGCCACCACAAGGACAATAATGTCTGTGGCCACGGCGCCGCGGGCTCTCATGGCGCTGAAGGCGGCATGTCCTGGGGTATCGAGGAAAGTGACCCGCTCACCGTTCTCCAGGGTGACAGTGAAGGCACCTATGTGCTGGGTAATGCCGCCCGCCTCGCCGGCAGCCACATCAGCGCCGCGCAGTGAGTCCAAGAGCGTGGTCTTGCCATGATCCACGTGACCCATCACAGTGACCACGGGCGGACGGGGCTGCAGCAATTCCGGCGGTGCCGGAGGTCTTGGAGCCACATCCCGCTCCCGCTGGTCATCCTCGTTGGCCGACTCGGGGGTGGCCACCACTCGGGTCTTGGCCCCCAGCTTCTTGGCTATTTCCTGAATGATCTTGAGGTCGGGCAGCTTGGCGGCAGCCTCTATGTTGTCGGCGCCCTTTACATACAGCATGGCCTCCTGGACGTCATCTGTGGGACAGGGAATACACCTTACAAATGGCCCAAAATAGGGGAAAGGTGCTCACCCAAGGGCCGCTCCAGCTCCTTGGCCAATTGGGCCACGCTCATGTGCCGCCAGATGTCCGAGGCCACCTCCTGCACCTTCTTGGGGGAGTACTCGATGATTCTGGGGGATTTCTACATCGATTAGTGAGTGTGTCCTCTGCGGGGAATGACTGGGATTCGCCCCAATTCGCCCTGCTCTCGCTGTCCAGTGATTGTCAAACTCACCTTCTCCTCGGCTGTTTTCCGGCGTTTCAAGCGCGCCGCGCTCACATGGAGCTCTCTCCATGACGCCGGCGGCTGTTGCCACTGCGTGACAGCTCGGCAGGAGTGCAGGGTATTCGCTAGTCGACTCAGGCAACTGATTCGCAGCATTTTTAATCTCTTATTTGCTATTTTTCATTGATTTTTAAGTTAACTTTTATCGCGTAACAGCTGCGGCTATAGTGTGGCAGCCTGATTATACTAAATAATCACGAAAGCGGCTGGAAATGAAAATGGTCACACTAACGTCGCTAATAAACAAAATGTTGCCAGACTATGTCTGGGATTATCCCGCTTTTGCATTATTTTTCTCGCAATAAAAACTAACACAGACTTGGCAGGCTTGCGGAGAATGTGTAAATGCTATTTTCTGCGGAAGGTAAACACTCAAGAAAGGCTTGTATCCTTTACCAGATATCACATTGTACATTACTTGTGATTTTACCTACATCAGTCGCGTACGCCCGAGTAAAAGTGCGTGTAAGAGTTACATGTAAAATTCTTGAAAACGCACTAGCGCTCCTTTGGTCAAATTTCGAACATTGTAAAGTCGAGGAATGAGTGCTTGGTGTCGCCACTGCTTAAGTAAAAAAGAGTGTAAAATGTATGTCAGCGTGGTTTTAAAGCTAGAAAAAAAGTTATTTTTATTTGTTTGCGTTTATTTTGTTTTATTTTTTTATTTTGGCTTAAACCCAGGCAGGATATTATAATTTTGAACCTGAAGAAATTATCGCAACAAAGGTGACATTTTTACTTGAAACTTTCTAGCTATCAGAATCCTTTTTAAGCTTTGAAAAATGATGCGAAAATTTATAATTAAGCCGCTTCGCGCGTCCTTTAAATTGCCCTCGTAAGCGGCCTGCGTGAGTGTGTCAATCAGTGCCAATGGGGCTTCAACTTCAACTGGCAGCTAGTTTGGCGGGCCTGGGATTCCAGGCTCTCGAGGAGCGGAACGGAACGGAGCGGAGCTTGGGCCCTTCTCTCGTGACTGGCGCTGAATGCCACTTAATTCGGTTTTGAAGCGAGTTGCATGTCAAAATGATTGCTCTTCTGCAAACAGCGCATCTGTGTTTGAATTATGATGGAGCGCGCAAATATTCCAGATGCAAATATTTGCGCAAAACTACACACACGCACAGTCGTCACACACACAGCTAGCCAGCTAGTGACTTGAAGTGCGGAGCTGGCCAGGAGGATACGGACACGGATACAGATACAGGACTCCCTGGGCCAGTGCTGACCAGAAGCAGCCTTTGAGGTGTACATATTTAAGGCTAATTAATTTATAAAGGCCTAAATAGTAGTGTAGAATCATAGTTCCATTTATTTTTAATGAAAGCTAGCTTTAAAATTGTATTTATTTATTTTTCTGTAAAATAACTTCTAAGCCTTGTCCATCTACTCCCTCTTGAAGCCCGGATTCTGTCCGGAAAAAGGACAAATTGACAGCTCTGGCCAGAACTGTGCTGCCCCCCAACGCAGGCGACTAATGGCGGGCGTCGTACGTTGGCAGCGCCAAGCACTTTTGAAAATGTGTAACCGGCACTGACTGACTTTCAGCCCGGGACGAGCAGCAGGAGCAGCAGGACTCGTTTGGCCGGAGCCAACATTCGGTGGTGGTGATGGTGCTGAAGCTGCTGCTGCATCCGCTGCCGGAAATACGCTTACAAACGCAACCAGCACGTACACGGCGGCGGCACAGGGGGTTGGAGTGCATAGGGAGGTACCAGGGAGGTGGTACCGCCTCGTCTTGCCAGCCTGCCGTCGTCCATCCTCTGTTTACTTTGCAGCGCTGAAGACGGCTGCGACGCAAGGAACTCAAACAAAATATAACTGTTGAAAGAAGCTGCTGCTGCTGCTGCCGCTGCAAGGACGAAGAGGGGGCAGCGTGCACAGAAAAAGTTTACAATTTATCTAGTAAAATGTAATTAGGATCCTGGGTGCAGGCGTCTCGTCCTGCCTCACTGCAGGCAGCCCCCATCTCCGGGATGGCTCCGGGATTTAAGTGCGTGCAACTTGCAATGCTTTCAGCTGCTGCTGGTGGGCTTAAAGTTGGAGTTGCGAAGGATTTAGGAAGGATTTAGTAGTAGAAGTTCCCAAGGAAAGCATGTCTTAGGGGTTAACTTGGGGATTTAATAAGGGTTTCTCCAGATAGTTGTATCTTATTAATAATTATATGTAATATAAGGATTTTTAGAAGAAAATCTAAACAGGAAATGAAGAATTTATCCCATTAAAAATTAAGAAATTCAGGGTTGGCTATAGTTAGTTGAAGGCCTCTTTTGGTTATGCTTAAAATTATAAAAAAAAAATTCTTTTTTCAAGCCTTCCTATTTAATGTTGTGCTTATAGTTTCAAGTAATATCATTTTCCATTAACTTCTGAGACTATTTGGGCTTAGAAACGTCCCGACTTTAGCAAACTGATGATGGCTAAAAGGCTGTTTTTCGATGTTTACCCGTTGTTGGCCAAAAATAGATGGCCAGCTCGCTCAGCTAATCCGTTTCGCATTAAAGCTGCACCGACCGAAGTGTTTGCCTTGGTCGCATCTTAATTTCGCTGCCACAGCCGTGTGTATACACACACACAAGCATACGCATATCCACAGTTATTTGCTGAGAAATTGATTTTCGTTAATTTCTGCCACAGCGAAAATGGCGTGCAGTAGCGAGGGTCGCTTCCACAGTTCGCCTCTTCATTCGCCGAAATTCTGCGTTGATGGCACAAACTGTTCGCGCGGCCTGCGCATAAGACATGCGCAAGAGCGACTGAGATACAGAGATACTCACCGACACAGCCGACACAGGCATAGATACAGATACACACGCACACGGATGCGGCACAGATACTCGCACACAAGAGAGCGTCGCACGCACACAGCCACGCCGACGAGGCGGAGCAAAGTAAACAAACATGGCCGAAAATGTTTGCTGCTCATAATCCGATACAAGTGCAAATGCGGCACACACACGCACACTCACTCTGGCACACCTCGCTCCTCGCCGCTTCCCACTGGCTGCCGATTCTATCTCAAGATGTGCGAACTTCCCGCCAGGTGTTAATCACAGAAGCCATGTAATCGCCCCCAAATAATTTAGCTGCCTTCGATTTTTCTTATTTTCGGAGGCTCTAAGTGCTCACTCAGGCGTTGCCAAACGATTCCCTCGAGTTTGGTAACAATCCGAGCCAAATTGGTAGGGAAAACAACGCATTTTGCAATTCATTTCGCGCTAAAATCGATGGGGAATTCATTTATTGATTGTACGGAGAGGAGGCAGGTGGCAACACGCACTTTAAATCGCTCGGAAACCATCAGATTCATTTTTAAAGTATTTTATACATAGATGTGAACATTATTTTAAGCTAGATACATTATAAATGAGTTAAGAATATAAAATTAATTATAATATTTTTATTAATAATATAAATCTTAAATATTTATTACATTTCTATTGCAAATTTCATAATTAACAACTTTAACTACAAAAATGTATTTTTATTTGGAAGCTGTGAAGTGAATTTAAATTATTGCCAATAAGGAATCAATTTAAACAATAAATTTACGAATGTGTCATCACATCAATGCAAATATTTCAAGCTGACTAAAGTTAAATAAAATACAAATCTAATTAAACATAAAAAAAACCTTAATCCCCTTAATCCTTGACTTATATCAAATCCCTTTAGCTAAGTTCAAAACATCGTTAGGAAACTCTTAGAAACTCCTCTTAAATGTAATAATTTAAGTTCAAAAAGGAAATCCGTTTCCTCTAGCTAAATTCTTGATAGTAAATTATATTTCTCGGAGGCCCTATCATTCAGTTATCAGCAGTTCCTTTTCCGCTTGTTTACCTCGCCTCAAATTGGCTTCAAGTTCAGCCCTCAAGTGCCAAGACCAATCTTCAATCATTTACGGCCACTTGAAGTAGATGGAAATTTTCGAAGCTTCTTTTTAATTGAAGAACATTTGCAGCTAATTAGCGGGGGACTTCCCCACTGGGGATGATGGGGGCCACCGTTGGAGTTGGAACTGAAATTGGAATCAGAATTGACCCTGTCACATAGGGGCACTTGAGAGGACCGAAAAAGTTGTGGACTTCAAAGCTGCAACCGACGGCACTCGAGGTGGAAAAGTGTCTCCGTGTGGCCACTTGAGTGCACCTACCACAGCGTCCTCTCGGACCGGGGTTCAATCTCGGGGTTGGGTTGGGTTTTTTTTCGCCAGCGGACGACAGGTAATCATCATCATCATCGACGCGATGGCGGCTTTCAAATATAAGCAAAATATTGACAGAGCGGCAACCTCCAAGGCGCAAAGGCCCCGACATCGATTTCGTAGTCCAAGTCGAGGTCCGCATATGCATATGCGATATGACGTTGCCGATTCGGCGGCGATCCGATCCAGGTACCAGCAGCAGCAGCTACAGCAACAGCCACAGGTAATTCGGTCCGTTCGCCGGGTTCCACTGTTTACACACATTAGAGCCCAGCCAACATCCGTTGTAGCCGTTGCCGACTGTGTCGCATTCAAATGTTGTTTTTAGCCATTGAAGTGGTAAATTTCACCTGTGTGCGAGGTGGAATAGCGGCAACGGCGGCGGCGGCGGCGGTGGCCCATAGACACGGCCACTTACAACAAATGCATTTCTGGGCGGCGCGCAGCCTTTGATAGTGGACCACACACACACACCATCCCGGCCTTTTGGATGCGCGGCGACACTTGAGTTGATTGATTTCGAGATGCGAGCATCCGCGAGATGCAAAAAAACAAAAAGAAAATGAAGGGAGAGCGTCACCACGCTGGTGGTCCTCCCTCCCGATCACGAGTTTATGTACCCTGTAGGAGGAGGGAGCAATGGGTATTGGGGATGTATATAGAGAGGAAACAAGCTAAATATCATACTGAAAATATATCACAATCTTAAATATCTAAAAACAACGTTAGTGAAAGTTTATAATTATATATCCTTCGCAATTAGAGCTAATAGTGTCATTCTCATCTTCACTTTTTAGATCTTTTCATTTTCTAATCTTTAATTAAGCTATTCAGTTACATCAAATCTATAGTCTGAATGCCCTCTTCATTTTCTTGTTCTTTGTTCTTATCGAAATCTTTCTTCAAACTTGCTTGGGGTATCTCCCAGTCTGTTCAATCAACTCGATTCGTTATTTATCCAAGTTGTTGTCATCCAGCGATCGGCCCTGGCTGTTAATTTGCTGGAGGAAGTTTCCATTTAGCACTTGGGCAAACAGTCTCTGGTTTCTGCAGTTGTCACCGAGCACATTCCAATCCCCCAATGCCGGCCGAGTCCGGAGTCCGTCCGGCAAGTTCGCCATAAATACAAAATATCAAAAATATTATTGAGGCTGCCAGGGGGTGGCAGGCAACCAAGCCATCCTCATTGTTGCCTCTCTCTGTTTGCGGTTTGCTGCTGCTTCAAGTGCCATTCAGCTAAATTGTTTGTATGTCAATCAAAGATGAAAACGCGCAACGGAAAATGCGAAAATTAAACAGAGGACTACGGGTCCTGGCTGTGGTGTATTGGTGGGTGGTTTAGCCTGGGCCGTGCCACTTAAAGTTCATTGAGGTGACGCCTGTGGCCGGCAAAAAACGCGAGAGGGGGCACAGGCACAATAACGCGGCACTACAGCAAATTGCTTTGCTACACGAAAACGTCAAAGGACTCCGGTTTAGTCGGGTTGATCTGAAGGGGTGGCGTAAACATAAGGCCGAATAATAAAGCAATAACAAAGGCGGCAGCATCAGCAGCAACAATAACAACTGCGACGACACTTAATCAAGCGGAGGCTGCTTGAAAACCTCTTTATTCCTGGCCCAGGACATGCACAAATAATGTTTTGCTAAAATATTGATTTATGCCAGGGGGAGTTGGGAGTAAAGGTTTGCATAATGAAAGTTGTCTGACATGGAGTAGAAAAATATGGTTAATATAGGGGGTTATCCTATGGGAGGTTTAATTAACAAATTGAAGATAATAAGCAAATAAGTGAGTAGGGAATGAGAGCCATATATTTTTCTATTGAATTATAAGTAATTCTTTAATATTATATATTTTTATAAATATATTCCTATTATAATACTTGAAGCCTGTATTATAATAGGGGTTGGAATTGATTTCAGAACGAAAAAGCATCTTCCAGAATCAAATTTGAATATTTTGATAATAGATCGATAAGAATATATCGTAAATCTTTGCCTTGCCTTTATTTTTGGTGCTTATTTAATTATTATTATTATTATTATAGTTACGTTTTTTATAGCGAAGAGAGAAAGAAAAATATATAAAGCAAATTAATCAAATTTGTATATATTGTAAAGAGGATTAATTGAGAACTTTAACCTTAGAAAGGAGCATTGAGTTATTTCCGATTTTTTATGTATTCTTAGATTTGTAGGTCAATGCCTTTGCCTGCAGATTGATCTTATATTTATACATATGTACATAGATTAAATATATTATTTTGTTTCATATAATGTCTCCTAAATTTATTAGTTTAATGCCATAAAATAATATTATGATGAGGCTTTTTCCAAAATTAGCAATAGAAAATGCAATATCCTTATATATTTTCTACATTTTATTCCCCTTGCCTTCCTCTATGGTTTCCTAAATATATCTAAGCTCACGTAGCAACTTTTTGGTGAAAGAAAATCAGTCACTTTAGTTTGCCACTCATAGGTCTTACCCCGTTCCCCCTTAATTTATGCTGTAGCCGCCTTAACTCAGCAGCCATCAACAGCTTTCGACCCCAACTTGTCGTCCGCTGGTCCGTCCTTGGATGCTCCGGCGTGTGCCCCTTGTTGTTGGTTAAATTTACATTGAAATGCGAGACTCGAAGTAATTCGAAAGTTTGATTTTAATTTGTTTTCATTTCGCATTAGGTAGGGCCCGAGTAGTGCTCTCTCTCTCTCTTTGGGGGACTGCCATGTGTGTGGGGGCTGGGCCCGTGTCTCCGGCTCTGTTTCTCTTTCTGTTTACACGCCCAGTTTGCATCGGAAACTGTGACAAGGAGACAGAGCTCCGCCTCGGATGGAAAGCCATCATCATCGTCGGTCGTCGCCATCACATCCCATGAGAGGTCCCATGGAGGTGACGGCTTGGTTTTGGGATATTGCTCCATTTGCGCGCCCGGCTGTCTCTCCTTTGCGTCTCCCTCAGTCGCTGGTGTTGGTAAACTTTTGCCTGATTTTGTGTGCTTTTAACAGTTTTAATCAAATAATTGCACATGTGCTAAATGTAAACATATTTGTTCGATTCCACTAACCAGACACGCCCCAAACAGGCGACCGACCTACCGACCTATGTGCCTCTCTTTCGCTCCCCTAGAAAGCGCCTGCAAATTGTGCAAAAATTGCAACAAAAATAGGGGGCACTGGAGGGGTAGAAGAGGAGGGCTAGTGCACATTTGCAGCTCCAGTTCAAGCTCCAGCTCCACAGGAATATTTACAAATGCAAACGAAACAGGAGAAAGTTCAAACACACAAACAAATGAGCGTGCAAACAGCACCGAAGACATTGGCTGGGAAAGAGATGGAGAATGAAGGCCAGACCCACGTCCAATGGGAATATTCCCGGCAGGATTTGCAGGACGCGTGCCTCTCGCATTTTTAATTTCCCATTTGCCGTTTTTCCACTTGCCATCTCCCCCGTTCTAAGGCCTAAAGGATAATAACCGACTGCAGTGAAAGATCCGAAGCGGTTCAGGCGAAACTTCAGCGCGTGCTTTTGTTTACACGATTCACGTGGCTCAGCGCCCGTCCGGGGATTAAATGCAACTTGAAAATATTAAAACATTTTGCGACAAGTTGGCAAATGAAAGCCCGCCCAATCATGTCAACAGCCAAGTGCCAGAGGAGGGTAGGGATCCTACGAGGAACCAGGAACCAGAACGCTGAACGCAGAACCCTGGGACCAGAGACCAGGCAGCGACACCAACAACAGGAAGGAATGATTTCTTGTGCCAATATTTTTCCAGAGCACACAATTTCGATTTGTCGAGTGCAACTTTGGCGCTCATCGTACTCATCATGGCTGGCGCTCAGCATTTGGCTCCAGTCCCTTTGCCTCCGTCTCCGTCTCCGCCATCGCCTCCGTCCCTGCCCTTTCCCTTTGGTCCTGCTGGGGGCTCTACGCCACGTCCTTGACACCCAGTCGACAGTCAGAGTCGCAGTCGGCAAATCGGCAATGGATGTGGATGTCTCCTGCACGAATGTCAACGGAGCTGCTGATGCACGGAGAAAAAAGAGGGGGTTCCTCCACTTTTATATATAGGATTGTATATTAGGAAAGATTAAAGACAAAAGGGATGAAAGGGATCTCTAAGAGTGATGGGATGCTTGTAGAAATAATGTAATTAATAAATGAACTCGTTGAACTCGCTTAGAATTGTCAATTTAAAACAAATCACGAGTTTAAATGCAAAGGGAATGGGGAGAAAAGAGTCGAATCAGGGTATCTGATCATTAATATATCTTAGTTTTAGAAGAAATTAAAGGAAACTTTTTTATAAGAAATTAAAACCGCTTTACAGGCGTTCTATAAAAGTTCTTAAGCTGTTTTCTCAGTGAACTGATGCTAAAAAATACGTTTGGTGGAGAGTTCACATCCTCGCACACCCACACACTAACACACTCGTATGCACAAACACAAACACATGCAAGCACACACTTACAGGAGTCGCTGGAGTCTGGTTGGGCGGAAGGATAGGGTCGGGGGGAACTGGGGGGCTGTGCTACTCGCTTGCAAATCAAGTGAAATGTTTGCAAATAGAATTTGTCTGTGCTTGCTCGAGTGTTTGACTGAAATCTATATACACATATAGTTAGTGTGTGTGTGTGTGTGTGCCAGGATGCTCGCTCTCTTTCGCTCGACTCTCCTTCTATGTGTGTGTGTGTACATTATGATCAGTACAAATGTGAACATAACTGCACAAATATGTACATAGCAAGTCGCTCGAGCCACCCGCCGCCCCCTCGGAAAAGCCAGGCAGACAGACGAGCCAAAGAGTCGTCAGCTTTTCATGCTCGTATCTCTGCACGACTCCACTCCACTCCGCTCTCTGGGAAGTGGTCCTGGATCCACGCATCCGCTATACGCCATCCGCCATCCGCCATTCGCCATTCGCCATGCGCCCTGTTTGACTTACGCCGGCGTAAGGATTAATTAGCGAGCAAGTGCGGCATAAAGCGGAGAAAAAAAATATTTAAAAAAAGCGTACAAAAAACACACAGAATGGAAATAAATAAAATTATCGCCCCAATTGCATCCATTCGCCGTATAAAACTCAATTGCCCTGGCACCTTTACTGGCGGCGAAAGAGTTCTTTGGCCCCTGCAGATAATGTCTTGAAAGCATTATCTCTCGGATATATCTGAGTCAGAGAACGCCCTCTTTATCGGAGATGCGATATAATCAGAGCAGATAAGAAGCCAAGGCAAAGCTTTGTAGATAATGGAGAATAAAAAAGGTGATTTAATTGCCTGCTTATAAATATATATTACTCAACTGTTGTTATTATTAGTAATAATGAGTTTTTAGAGCGGAAGTTTTGTTTGAAATCATTAATGGGATGAGCCAACTTTGAATTAACCTTGTTGGACTTTCACAGCTCAATAATTGAAATTCAAAGTGACACAGCAAAACAATCCACAAGATGCATCTCATAACAGTGCTGACAGCTAACAAAGCACTCAAATAGCGTATTCCTCTATTCACGATAATTAAGCACCAAGTCTCGGCCTGTGACATTATTTATATTTGTGGAAATTAGTATACTCTCTATAGGCACGACTTTGTCTCGTTCGTATTTGAATTCAATTAGATGTTATTGCTCTATTATCGGCACTACTGCTGGCCTGGCCCTGCCACTGCCACTGCTGCTGGAAATTATTGTTTGTCAAGCGAATTAGTTTGTTTTCCAATGTCATTTAAAGTACACATGTTCAGTGTACGTATAGCAGGCGATTGTATAAATCAATTTGGAACTTACACGGGAGCATATGAAATGTCAGAACCCTAGGATAAATAATCAAAGTATTTATGGTTTATGTCGGCCGAACTAGGAATGGATAAATGAGTTCCAGAAACTGATAAAAAGAGCTTTAAATATTTTCAGTTCTAGTTGGTAACTTGCACCCATAAAAGTACCTATAAATAGTTAAATAGTGATTAGGGAAGGCAAAACAATATCAATTTATCGATTCTGTATCGATATTTGATGCAAAGGCAGATTTATAAATCATTTTTTAAACTTTTCTATATTCTGTCTCATTATCAAACTGTCCCTGATAAAAGCCTAAGCTTAGTTTATACAATCATTGATTGAAAAGAAAATAAAATCTAATTAAAAGTGTTAGCTAAAATATGTTTTCAATATAATCGATAAAATAAAACAAATAGAATAGATAACATTCGTTTATTTGTTCGATATTTTTGACATTAAATGCGATATAATATATATTTCAAATTCAAATTTCGATTACATTTAAACCATATATTTTTGACCTTACCAAAATGAAAGTCAAAGAAAACCATATCACGTTGACCCGATTCATCTGATTTATCTTGGTAAAGCCCTCTTTTTGGGTTGCAATTTGCACAGCTCTTCATTATCACATCGCCAACAAGATTATCGCCTGATTAACATTCCATTTCAAGTACATTTGCCCCGTTTTCCGGCCGAGTTGCGCCGTGTCCCGCCGTTCATTAGCACAGAAAATTATAATTTTTTGTCAACGCAACGAACGCGACGCGGCTGCCTCTGCTGCTGCTGATGCCGGTTAATTGTGCCCGGCAATCTTGCAAAATATGCAAACGTTTGAATTTGACATGCACACACGAAACAGTTGGCAAATAGCAGCCATCAGCCAGCATCCATGGAAACTGGAGGGCAGGACGGAGGATGGATGAAGCACCTGCATGGCAGTGCAAACAGAACGCAGCCTGCGACGCAGTGGCCTCCCTGTACCGTACCCTCGGTCACACGGAAAACTGCATCGGCATCTGCATGTCCCGAAACTGCGAATGCAGCGCTGCAACTGAAACTGAAGATGCTGCTGCTCCGGCTGCCCCTCCTCCGGCCAGGCTGGCGAATGACTTTGAAGTGGCAACGCATATAGGGCAGGGTGTTCTTAAAAATTCATTTCATTGTCCTGCATTGTCTGGCTAGAGCGGGGCGGCGAGGAGCCGAGGGCAAATACAGCTTTCTGCAGCGGTCGCCGATGCTCCTGCAGCCGCCATCATTTCCGTTTTAGAGCTGCCTGGCTGGCAGGGTCCTCTTCGGTCCTTCGCCGCTCGGCAAAAAGATGCAAAGACAGCTAAGCAAACATCATCAGCACAAAGATGGCAGCGACAGGACGCAGCAGCAGCAGCAGCGCAGCAGCGACAGGAGCAGGAGAAGGAGCTGGAACAAGCTCTGTTTGCACAACGTACGACGGATATTGTGCCGATGTTTAGCAGTGGAAAGTAGTAGATCCTTTGCCACACAGAACACAAAATTATGAACCCTAGTGAATCTATGGTTTTGTCAAGTAACAAAAATTACAAAAAGTAGGCCTTCATAAGAAGAAACTTCTGTTCAATAGCTTTTTTATGTACCTAAAAATGTTTAGCAAAGATATCTTTAATTTTAAGCTGCTACTTATCCTTAAAATCTCCTTTAAAAATGGTATATTTTAATAGACATTAAGATCCTAAATAAGAACTTATAGCTCGTAAAGTTTGGTAACATTTTCTCTCAGTGCCTGGCTGCAGCAGCGGCAGTCAAGCATTTGGGCAAACACAACGGAGCGGAGGCGCCGGCAAAGGAACCAGTGCCCGCGGCCATAATAAGCGTGGCCAGGACGAGTAAAAGCAGCAGCAGCCAGAGCAGGAGCAGCCGGAGCACTCCGATGGTCAGAGTCGCTGGCCTGCAGCGGAAATCCGGAGCTAGGCCTAACCCTAACACAATTTGAGGCAGCCCTAAGACGACAAGCGGCCAGAGAGGCCGTGACAAGTGCAGTAGCAAATATCCTGTGGCAGTTCGGCAGAAACAGGAGCAGGAGTAGGCATGGGTACAAGAGCTGGACCAGCTGTTGCCCAAATCACGCCAAAGAAATCCGTCGCAATTACAATAAAAAAAAGGAGAGGACAAAAAACTGTCAGGCGACTTCAACAATTTATAAATATTTAGCCAGCCGAGAGAGATGGGTCCTTTCTTGTCGGCGAAGGAAATGAGGTGCCAAAGAAAATAAAAACCAAAACGAATTTGTCATTGTTGTGCCATTTTAGCTCATAAATTTCACCTTTTGCCAAAATCACCCCTACTTCTTCCCCTAATGGGCCATGCAATGCGTCTTGATGCAATAGCCCGGCTAACGCCTGTTATCCTGCCATCCTGCCTGGACAGAATAGGATCTCCCGCTGGGCCATACAAATCGCATTACACGACTTTTTGATTCTCACATTCAACTCTAATTACCCGGTAGTGGATTGTGTCCAGAGACAGCTCTTTGTGCCCACACATAGGAGCCAGGACCCCGGATAGGGGCGTTATCTGTGTGTGTGTTGTCCTGTGTCTTTCTGCCCTGCCATTTCGCATGTAGCAATTTGTCGGCACTGCCACGCTCGATTTTGGTGGAGAGAAGAATGTGACTTTCACACGCCGCAGCAACCTACGTCAAGTCGAAGGTCATTTGGGGTCGATCTCCACCCCTAAAACTGGCCCCTTCCAAGTCAGGTCGGCAGGGCTCAGCTCGCAGCTCGCAGCATGTATAATTAAAAGAAACGACGCATCGTTAGGAGCCTTATCGCCGACATTCGGAAGATAATGCTAAATTCAATTCTATTGTCCGCCGCAGAAACAACTGTGCGGCTTGTTCAAATATTGTATTGAAAGAGTGCTAAATGAAAAATAAGTATCTCTCTGTTTCAGCTAGGCAAATAGAACGCCTCGAAATTGAATAGAAATAAAGAAACAAATAGGCGAATTTTCTATTAAATATTAGGGGAAGACTTAATGCTCTAAACTGTAAAGTTCAATTACCCTCGAGTCGGTATTTAATTGTTATTAAAGCTTGAAAGTTTTCATCAAAATCGGAGCTAAAAAGAGATGATTCTGTAGGCATTTCAAGGCTTTAATTTGGTATATCAAGGATACAATACCAAAATAGGATTATAGATATCTGACAGCTTGAGTTTATGTTATAAGAAAGGATCTTATAAGTTATGAAACTCTGAAATGATTAATACTTACCCTAAGTCAAATATTAGATTAGCTATATTTTTGTAATATTTAAAAGAAGTTACAAAAATGCAATTGATTGCATAAAACCAAAATTATATTATATTATTAAGTTGAGGAAAAGTGAATTGTTATTATCTTCTTATTAATACAGGAAAGAAACAATACTTTAGTGCTTATAATTAATTATAAGTACTATTTATTTTCAGTTTCTTTGATAATTAATCTACATATCTCACAGACTTTCTTGATTGATAATACCCCCGATTAGAGTAGATCGATCTCGATGTTCCCCGACGATGCTGTCGCCTGTCTGGCGGCGGTTCATCATGTTTCTAACTTTCCAAACAGCTTTCATTATCGCTGTTGAAGCTGTCGTTGTCAGTGTCGTTGTCGCCTGCTATTTGCACAGTTGCTGCATTGTCAGATCCAGCAAAATTCCAAATAAATGGGAAAAATACAAAACGGCCAGGCCAGAGACGAGGAAAAATAACAAGAAAGACAAGAATAACATTGTCGCGTTAGGCAAACATGATCTGGCATTCGTTCCAATTTCAAGCCTATCAATACTCTGGCAGAGAACTCGAGAACTCGGTGTTTGCTCAGGCCCCAGAATCGAATCGAATTTTGTAACGATCTTGGCCATATCTTTGACTCGCGTCAAAACACACGTCAAATGTTTGCACACCCCTCCTGAGCGAACACAGGAACAGGCCGAAATCGAGGTAACAAGAGGGCCCAAGGGCCAAAAAGGCCCTGTAAGAAACTGCTGCTTCCGCACATTGTGGCCAACAATGGCCTAGGTAGCAACCTGTCTGTCAGCCCAAAAAAAAAAAAACATAACATTGCCTCAGACATTGTCATGATCCACACAAAACACATCCGGCCGAATGACAAATCTCGTTTACTCACTCCGATCAGGAAAAATTCCCCAATCCGCCTGCCACTATTACGAAATCCGCCCGGCTTCCGTTCGCCGCGGGCCAAGATCACTCCGGAGCTCACCTCACGTCCCGTCCCGTCCCGGAATACAGTAGCGGATGCTGTATGCTAATTCCCAGCCATTCAGTCCAAGTGCCGCCAAAGAGGCGTCGGCGCTTTAGCATGCTGCTCCAGCGGGGGCTTGGCCAAGTGCTCCTCCGCATGGCTAATGAGGCAGAGCGGCCCATAAAGTTGGTCACCTAATTGGGGCCAAGTGTAGGGGAAGGAGTAGGGCTGATTGAGGGGCAAACATCTTGAAATTGAAACTTTTTTACAACTGAGAGAATGGAATATTGTGAGAATGGAATAAAATATCTAGGTGTCTCTAGGATGAATTTATATATTGGAAAATGTATTATTAAACGAACTTAAATAAGAGAATCAGTACGTTTATGATTCCTATATTCTTTTATATGATGTAAGAATGGTATTAAAAGTACTAATACCATTAGTTTTATTAGGTTTTAGGACCAAGAGGATCATTTGATCTTATTGGGATACGAATTCGGACTATTTTCCAACGAATCCGAACCAAAACTTGTAGAGTTTTCTTTGGCAATTCAATTTCCCAAGACTTCCGCACACAAAATAAATCCAATTAATTTTGTAATACATATTTACCTCGCATAATCTGCAATTTGTGATTCTTAAGAGGTATTCGGGGATGACGGATGCGTTTTAATATTTTTTTAGCTTTCACCAAAATGTTGATTCATTTTGTTGCCAAAAGTCATTGAGGCGGCTTAATGCCTCATATTACGGTTGATCGCGCGTATTGATTGCTTGTGTTTCGGTTCGGTTTCCGTGCGGACTTGATATTTGCATTTGTAATAATTTTTAAAATTAATTACATAAATATCAGCCAAATCTGTAAAATAAATTTTATAATAATTCATTTATCGAAATGCACTTTAATGTGTGTTTGTGCACACGCGGCCACACACACACACACAGCCACTGTTGCCAATATTAAACATTAAATGGCCAATGCCAACAACATTAACGGGCATTATTTGCATGGCCCGCTGAGTGGCGGAATGGCGGGATGCCGGGATGCCAGGAGTTGGCCCAATGTGGCCGCATGAGCCTCCAATTAGCAATAACTGTAAATGTGAAATTTGCACAGGCATAAAAAGCCTTTAGCCGCCATTTTTCATTTGTCAATTGTCGGCAAATAGAGCAACCCTGGCCACAACAACAGTTACCCAAAAACGAACTTAAATTACAACTGCAATTGGCTTTAAGATCTGGCCAAAAACCATCTATTCTCTAGGTTTTATAGAAGCCAGCAGTTGGAAAATAGAAATACGCTTCCACATGTAAAATTCCATCAAAAATCGCGGCTTTTTGCACAAATGAAAACTCCAAGCGAAAATTAAGTTTGCCTTTGTGGTTTTGCAGCCACATGAATGGCAGGAGCATTCGCGTGGAAAAATACTAAACAGGATTTGCGATACTCTTGTGGATAATTAGAAATGTTTACAATATTAGTATTTATGTAAATATATATTAAATAGAAATATACGCTTAACCTTAGGTTTTGCAAAGCCAATTTGGAACTAAAAATAAGTTTAAGAGCACTTAGTTTAGTTTATTTAAAGGTTTTAGTAAATCCTTTAACTTGAAAGCTAAAGTTTTAAATGT
This sequence comes from Drosophila kanapiae, assembly GCA_008042475.1. Lineage (NCBI taxonomy): Eukaryota > Metazoa > Arthropoda > Insecta > Diptera > Drosophilidae > Drosophila > Drosophila kanapiae. Next base: position 203,035 of record VNJM01002016.1, on the reverse strand, counting down.
TATTTAATACTTTTTTTCATAACCTTGCGTTTTTTTGGTATCAAAGTAAGGACTAAAGGTAGATTCACTTCAAAAACAAATTCCTAAACATGTTCCCTACCCTTCATCCTTCAGCAACATCTTTACAGTTTCAACCCCTGTCTTTGGCAGAACATCTTCTTTGTGGAATTCTTCTTTGATTCCTTAACCAACCTTAACGAATTGATGTTCTCCGGTGGTTTGTCAGGCATTTTAATATCTAAATCTAGCTTATGCATTTCCAAACCCTTTATCATTTAGTGAATTATTTTCCCTGACGAATTTTCCTGCTGGCAGGGTATCAGCTGAGCCACTCCACACCGCTTTTACCTTTTCGCAAACCCTTTCCGGCATTTTGCATTGTACTTGGAGTGCAAATATTGTGCCGCTGTCGACTGGGGCGGCGTGCTGCTTCGAAAATCAAATTCCAATTGCAACGCTGCGTATACGCAACGCAATTTTTGCACAGAGCCAGGTTGTTGGCCTGCCTGCCGCCTCCGTCTTCAGCTCCATCGCCATTCGCCTGCAATTCGCGTTATTTGCTTTCACAATTTCGGCTGTTTGTTGTTGGCCCGGCTGAAGTTGGCGTTGTTTTGTTTGTTGTTTTTATGGCTGGTAGAAGGGCGAAATTGTAACGTCCTCATTTCTCCATTTCTCGCCGTGTCTATATTGGGGTATATAAATTCTCATTACGAACCGAGGGCAGGGACACGGACACCGCTCCGATTAGTCAGCCCGGAGTCAGTTGGAGTTATTTGTCCTGTTGCAGTAATCAGGCCGCCGCCTGAGCAACGTTGAGCAACGTCGCTCTTATTTGCCTTGGCACAAATCCTGGCCCCGGCTACTCTCGCTCCGGCAATATTTGTACAATTCGCAAGCCCCAGCGCTTTCCAGTTAATAAAAATGACAATGAAGCTATTTTCGCCGCGGGGGCGGAGTGCAGTTTGTTTTATTATTTTACGGCACCAGCACCGTCCCGTATGTCATCAATTTTGGTTTGTGAATTTTTTAAAATGCTAAATTGCCTTGGCCATTGTTGTGTTTAGTGAGCGATAACCAGGCGACCAACTAATACAAAAACACTGGCCGGGGAGAGCCGCAAAAAAAGCCGAGGAATGCGAAAAAATAGGGGAATAACACACTACACACGCACACACACAGCGCCCAGCCCAGTTGAGTGTGAGTTTTTTGGTTAAATATTTTATAATTAAAAAGCTAACACCGACTAACACCGTGCGAGGTGTGTGTGCAAACAATAAACAAACAAAATCCTTTTCAAATATTTACCGTTGGCATATAGCAAACGTTGACGTTGACGGCGACAGCGACAGCAACAGCAACAGCGACGGCAGCGTTGACGCTGGCGCATGGCGAAAAATTTAAAATTTCTATTTAATTCCATTTTCCCCAGCGCCCAGAAGGAAAGTGACAAAAAAGAGCCGAGCTCGGGCAGCAGGCTGCAAGCGAGTGTGTGTTTGTGCGCCTCTGGGTCATTTAATTTTGCATAGTAATTTATTTAAAGCAAAACGAATTCTTTATTGGGCTTTATGTTTTAATTTTTTAGCACGACGCTGCCGAAACAATGGCCAGCATATGCCCGTAGTCTATTGGCATTTCAATTGCATTGCTTTTTGCTCCATTTGTTTTTGAGTTCAGCTCCGTCCTCCTCCGGTCTGTGTGTGTGTGTGTGTGTGCGTCTATCCTTTATTTATAACTTTGCCAGGACATACACACAATGCCAGCGACAGTGAGTGTGCGGGGAAGTTGCCAACGCGGCAAAATCCTGCGCATGTGTCACATTTTATCGCAAATTTTCACTGCGTGATGAATATTAAAAAAGAAGTTTCAAAGCCGAACCGAAAAGAGAAGCAATTTTCCATAGAATGGGGCCAAGATTGAGGCAGGGTGAAGTATGGGTGCGCTAACTCCAAGGATAATGACTTACAAACAAAAAACATAAATCTTTTGCGGGATTTAGCCATGCCTTTTTAAGGAAAACATTTTTATTCATTGTTTTCTTTTTTTTAATAATATATAATGACTGATTTATTTACTTATTATATTTATTTGTTGTTTATTATTATTTCCCCTAATTAAATTCGTAGCTTGTGGCTTGTTTCTATTTTTTTCATACATATTATAAATTAAAAAAGATAGATCAAAACCAAAACGAATTTATCTTAGTTTCAATTTCTATTCCTTTTTTTTAAATAAATAACACTGGAACTGGATCCTAAAAATATATAGAAAATCTAAATATTAATGTAAGACTTAGATTTATACTAACTACTAAATCTATTCATACATTTCACCATAAAAAATAGTACAAATATCCTTTTAAATGTATTAAAATGCTAGAAACCCTTTTGTAACTCTGGTGATACGTATAGACACCATTTCCAATCGCAGGACAACTCGATCCTTTCCGGTGTAGCGCACATGGGGCTGGTAAAATTCTAATAATTTTTGCGCACTCCAGGCACAAACCGAATCCATCATAAATCTCGGCCCGGCTCGATGACAATGCATCATCCGTGTGCAAACAGAAGGCTAAATCTCTTATAATATCCTTTATGTCCAGGATGCGCCATATGCGTGTGTAGGCTAAGGCAAGAGGACACACATTCATAGCGGATATATACGTATAACAAGGGAGTATGGTTTCGAACTTGTTAAATTTCGTTGTTAAATTCCAGCAAAAATGGGAAAATGCGAAACAAGAACCGAATTTAAGAGGAAACGAAATGGAGGCAAGTGGCCAACGTCTCTGTTCCTCGTTCTCCTTGCTCCCTTCTCTGTGTGTGTGTGTGTGTATCTACAAGATACAATAACTTGGACCACTATTGCCTCCTTCAAAAGTAGCCGAAAAGTACCGACAAAGTATCTGCAAACAGGAGGCCAAAAAGGAGAGCGCACATAAAACAAATGAAACTCTTGTAGCTGCTAGCCGGGAAAAGCACAAGAAAATTTCAAGAAAAATATTAAGACAACAACAACGGCAGCAGCGAGCCAAAAGCTCGAGTGTCTGCTTAGGGCGGAGAGTCGGGCCAGGAGCAGGGTTGGAATAGAAGGAGGAGCCATTTGTAATAGTTGCCAGGCTGCTTCCTGTTTGGCAGCCAGGCAGGCATCCTGCTCCAGGCCCTCCCGCTCCTGCTCCGGCCACTCCGCAGCCCCTTTGCGCTCCGTGTAGCAGCAGACGGCAATAAAATGATATAAAAGTAAAAATCAAAAGTAAAACAACGGGGCGGGGTGAGAGAGATAAAAAAGGGAGCCAGTTCTTGATCCGCTGCGGGCTATTTCACGTAGTCGAATCAATTCAAAACAACTGCGAATGCAATTTAATAAAATCCGTGCACGGGCGAATTTCTTTCCGCTTTCAGCTAGCTGCTCGTGCTCCCTGCTCTTGCTGGTGGTGGTGGTGGGTTGCTGCCTGGCAAGGAGTAAAGCCAACCCGGCGCAAAACAATAAAGCGAGCTTGTGTACACAAGGGATATGCTCCTGTCTTTCAGCGCACACACACTCGCACGGAGCCAGTCAGGCGCTCGGGCATGTGAGTCCTGCGAAACAGTCGCCATATTGGCAGTCCTTCTCGACTGCGGCTCTCTCCTTGTTTGCCGAGCGCTGTTAATTTGGCAATACCCGCTTTCAATTATCTTATAAATATGAAAATGCAGCAGCAAACGCTGCAGGCAGCAGCAGCATCCCGCTCCGCCGCCGCTCAACATCCGGAATCGTAATGAAAAACGTTTCATTTTTCATTAAGAATATACAAAGAACCAACTGTGCTGTGTGCCTTTCAGATCAATCAAAAAATCATGACGTTCCGGGCTTACACTCTCCTCCGGTTCCCGCCTCTGGCTCTGACTCCTTGACCAGCAGGCGGACGAAGGATTGCAAGACGCATGAAAGTGGCAAAAGTCATGGGGATTCGCGTACGTGCCACCTGCATTATTCATTGCCTTCGCTTGCCCGTACGCCTCTGTGACGCAATGAGGGGCATTACCGGAACGGGGATTGGGATTGCGATTGGGAAATGGACGAGCGAGCTCTCGCACGCACCTTCCTTCTAGGCGGACTAGGCGAGGTCGACACTCCGTTGCGCATCTCTGGCAATGCGCAAATATGTGCTCATCAGCCACATCCACGGTGACAGCGACAACAAATACACTTTAAATAAAACTAAATGTAAAGAAATCGTATTAAAACTAAGCCAAAAAAGTTACTTGAAAGTAAACATACCTTAGGAAACATTTAAGAATTAGTTGTGGTAGCAAAACAGCCATATTTTGAGATATAATTAACAAATCTTTCTTGATATTGGCCTGCATTTTGTCCAGTGTACTTGGACCGATCGGCACAGCGACACTATTTCAATTAGCAACTGCAATGCACGCGCTAAAATATGCAAAGTGCCTGCCACTCGCATTCGCATCCACGTTTCACGTCATGGCAGTACGAACGTCGCCGCTCCGCCGGCCCGCAATCCCCACACAGATACCTCGATCTCTCGATCCGGCGATCCGCCGATCGATGGAGCACTTGACCCCGCCGGCGGCAATGTTGTTGCTGGCACACTTTGCACCGCACATTGCTTATTGGGCGTGTTTGTGTGTGCGGGCAAATATTGAACGCGAAATGCCGCAGCAGCGCAGCAAATGGCCAGTGGTGGTCACTGAATCGCCGGCCAGGGAGCAGTCAGCCAGCCAAGCGAGGCTGCCGACGCTCCTGCAAAATGTTGAGCAATCTGTGATCTGGTCAATTATCGTCTGTTTGCCCAAGGAATTCCGCAGGCTGACATTGGGAACTATTTCGTAGCGCAGATCCTCAACGAAATTGGGAGGAGAGACTAGAAAAGATACGTAGCTCTTGGAAAATCATGTTGGGGTACTAAGCCTATTTGTCTTGGCCGAAACAAGGTTGAAAAGGGGAAAGGGAATCCAGAATTTAAGGTACCCTCCTAGGAAATTAATTTAAGGAATTGAGATTCTCCGTAATTGTTTCTAATATAAGTAGAAATTACTTATTGAAATGCTGTATTTGTTGTACTCAATTATTAGTTACACTCTTAATGCTGAGATAGAATTAAATATATAAATATGGACAGATATATTTACATTTGAGGGATACAAATAGAACTTTAACTATTTAAGAACTAAGCCATCTCTTTTTCTGATACCAGATGCTCGAAATCAATTCTTATTGGCTATGAAAAATGATTGATCAAATGTATTTAAAGCTAATTAAACCAACTTTAGAAAGCCGTAACCCTTTCCTCTTTTATGTGTACCATATACCCTTTTCTCTAACATAATACAGGGTATAGAAACACCTAAAAAAAAACCTCTATCCACCATTTAGAGTCAACCGAGCGCGGCATTTTTGTAGTACGAGTGCCTCGTACTCGTTCCAAACACTCATTATAGATCCGAGATGGGCTTGTTTGCGGCGATAATGACGCTCGACTCTGGCTGGGACTCGGTTTTCGGGCCCAGAGTCGTCGTCGTCGTCGTCGCCGTCGATCCAACGTTAATCACGACTTTTACTTGTCTTTAATTTTTTTGGCAAATAAGCCGGGAAAGAAGGAGAAACGGCTCGAAACTCTCGAGCGTCTGAGAAATGGGCGCGGACGGATCGAGTTAACATATACAGAGATGGCCAGAGCCGAAGGTGGATATTTCGGGCTAAGTATGTCCAAGTGGTATGTGTAAATTTTCACTGTCGCTTGCTTATTTTTGTTGTTCTTGTTGTTATTGGTTTGGTTATTTTTTTTCTTCTTTTTTTTGTTTCGTGTTCGAATTCAATTTAAAATGCACGTAGTTATGTCTGTTTACTTAAGTTTTTGACGGATATTTTAACGATGTGAGCTCAACACAAATTCACTTTAAACGCTTTCGTGTGACGCGCGGGGGAGGTGGGGAGGTAAGTAGGTGGGGACAGGGTACCACGAGAGGGGGGGTAGGGAGAGGGGGGCAAGACACATCCGCACCGATGACGAACGACAACGACAAACATGTCGAGATATTCACGTCCGAGTGATAATGAGATGCGCGCCTTTTTCCAGTCGGTTTCGCTCTCTCCCTCTCTCTCTCTCTCTCTCGTTGTCTCTCCATCATCATCTACTCTGTCTCTGCCTCCTCCCTGCTTGTCACTTTTCTCTCCTGCTTTCTGCTTTTTCGCTGATAAACAAGATGGAGTTACATTTTTAGGTTAATTATGTGCTAAAGTGTGGGACGGCATACGAAAAGGGGTGCTCTGCTCCCTGCGAGTGGAGGTGGAGAAAACCTCAGGTTGCTTATATAAACCGCCGCTACGAATATGATATCATGCCTCCAAATTGAACATATATAGGGGAAGGCGGACTGCCGGACTGCCGGGCCATATCCCAGATGGGATGCATCAATGGTTTCCACACATTTGGCTATTTGCAGGCTCGTAATTTCAAGCCAGTCCAGTCAGCATCATTGAAGGCCCTCCGTCCACTCAAATACACAAATCTTGTTTGTTTATAAATACATGGATAAACGCATGTGCAGGGATCTACTACTATATATGGGCTATATTAGGCAGGAAAAGCAGGTTTCAAAAGGTTTCAAATTTGTCAGAAATCTGCAGAAACTGCAATAGTTTCCGGCGAGCCTTAAATGTGGTTTCATTTAGAGATAGAATATATAAGTTTGTAACTTTCTATCATAATATATAAGGCCTTAGTTATTGAATTAATAAAGCTAGCTGAAGGTTTTTGTTCCCTAAAAAAGTATTCCAAATAAATGAGAAAATATAAACCCAAAACCCCTAGGATACCCACATATTCGAGCACATACGATAATGTAATGTTCCAGGCCTTGATTTGGTATCTGATGAATTTGTGCTAATTTATCAAAAATGACCAAAAACCAGACATGGTTCAACAAGGCACAAGACGTTTGCTGATGCGGCAGGTTGTCCTGGAAAAAGGAGCCCAGATCGGCATGGCCGAGACCCAGAACTCGGGCAGCTCGGAACTCAGGAAGGACGCTGCTGATTCATTAAATCTGTGCTGGGAATATGCCTGTTGTTGCCTAGTTTATGGACACGGACGAACCGAGTCCTCAAAGCGAGGCCAAACCGACAGGAGCGGGAGCAGTGGCGTTGCACTAGCCGAAAGCTGTGCAAATATTTTATGCAAATGTCCGGGCCCCGTCATTGCACGGACCCGGCTACAGCTACGGATATGGCAACGGCTATGGCTATAGCTACGGCTTTGGCTACTACGGTTGGGGCCACTGAAACGAAATTAATTTGTGTTTATACATAATATGCCTGGGTCCGGGTGTGTCCTGTTTTCCACTCAGTGCACACACACACACCCTCACACACACAGTGGTGCTGCCGTGTGTGGGCTTGCCGCAATGAAATTTCATTATGAATATGCCGGCCAGCATCATTATCAGGAGCGGCAAAACAACGCAGTGCAGCGCACACAGCAAAGGATATGCACATACGCGCGCATACAAGGATGTGCGAGCGCTTCTATATGAGCTGCTGTTGCTGTTGTTGCAGTAGCTGCTGCATTTGTTGCTGCTGTGCTGCTCCTCCTGCTGCTGCGGTGGCTCTGTTGTTGGCACTGTTGCTGCGGTCGGATAGAGAGCGTCCGCCAGATAGGCAACAATAATGCACATGTGTCTAAAATTGAGTTTAAATATACATACGAGCGGGGGCGGTTCGAAAACTTTGTCTACAAATAATAAATAATATAAAAAAGTAAATATAAAAATAAATTAAAATAATGTTTTGTGATGAGTGCAAAATTTGCACTCAATATAGCACCTGCAACATTTTATTGCCTACTGTTGGACACCTTTTTAAGGGATATATAAATGTGAATAATTTCTGTGGCACCCCTGATAAAATAGGTTTTATTATTAGTCATTATTTAAAGTTTTAAAATATTTTGCATGTATATATTGCCAGTATTTCATGATGTTTTATAATATATTACTATTATTTATTATAAATAAGTAGCAGCTAAAAAAAGACTAAGCAGCTAAAAAGCAGAAGGAAACATCTCCGATCCTATAAAGTATCAAATATTATTGAAAAGCATCACCAGGTCCCTGTGAAGAAACAGATCTCTGAGGCTACATATAAGAGCTAGAGATACCAAATATTGTGAAAACATTAATATCTTTACAACTAAGATATTATTGGTATTCATATCGAGGTGATTTCTAATAACTACTATTTAATATGGACTTTAAATTGTCATAGATTATATGATATTAAGAAACTCTCTCAAATATATATTTATAATTCATTGAATGCAGGAAATGATTTCCAATATAACCTCTTAAGCCTAGCCAATTTCTTGTTCCCTCCTCTGGCGAAATGTATATTTATTGTCTATACATATATGCTGGCAGCCGGACGACCAAAATCTGAAGTTAAATATTTCGTGTTGCAGCGGGTTAAACTTTGTGTTGTGCGGGCGACACACTACACACACACACAGACACACGCACTATGGCCGAGCTGATCTCAGCCACTATAAACGCACATGCACACTATAATTTGTTGATTCTGCCACTTAAAGTCAGCTGCAGTGGCACCCACAGCTCCTTGCTCCTTCAAGAGCAGCCCACTCCTGTGGATTTCTTTTCTTCTCCTTTTTTTTTGTTGGAAATTATGCCGGCACAGCAGAAAATCGTTGATTCATACGGTTGACTCCGCTATGCAAACCCAACTGGCTGTAAATCGGGTAAACTGTTGATGCATGTGGCAGCGGCAGTCACTGCTACTGGGCCGAGAGTCCTGGCAAAATTCAGTTACCACCCCACGGGAACTGGCCAAGTCATCAGCCGAGGGCCGTATGCATATGCAGGCAACTGCGATATTGCTACTGCAGTTGCTCCTGCTGCTCCTGCAACTCCTCCTGCCTCTTCTGTTGCTGCTGCTGCTACTGGCTACTGCAGGTACTGGTGGTGGTGGTGCTGCTGCTGCTGTTGCTTTTGAGCAATCAATCAGCGAGCAAAAGTCAAACATTGACTTACAATCCAATCCACGGATTTAAATTGACGTATTTACCTGCGCCGGGCAGCAGCCTCGCTGCCTCACAGTCGTAGAGCCGCAGAGTCGTAGACAATGGCGGAGGTTCCGGGTTCGGGTTCCGGATTCCGCACTGCGAGCTGCTGCAGTTCCGGCTGCGTTGGCCACCGACTTGGACCCGCTCTCTCTCTCCGGCATTAAATTGGGCGATTCGCCAAATTATTGAGTTGTCGCCGGCAGGACGCTCCAATGGCCTGCAGCCGCATCAATGGAGCAAGGAAGGGGAGGGCAGCGGTGCGTCCTGTCCAGTCCTCTCAAGGGGTGGAGCTCCTGGGGTCGGGTCGCAACTTTGGGCCTCGTGTGCGGGCACGCTGTTTGGCCATTAAAGCTTCATATTTGACTTCTGAATAATTCAAATTACTAATATTGATTCGGGCCACGAGAAAAAATGTAAACGCATTGTTGTTGCCCCGGCCGTTGAGCGACATTTCAGCATTTTGCTATGCAGCGGCAGCGACAACAAAAACAAAAGCACTGAGAGAAAAAAGAGGCAAGAAAATCATACAAGATAAACTAATCTAGGAGATCTCTTACTTTCTGTCTTAAAACCTAAGAAAAAAATGATAAGAAAGAACAAAATTAAGAGAAATAAATAATTGCAGTCCCCAATTTCTCGAAGTGTACAGGAACAACAACGGGGCCAACGGAAACAGCAACAGCGACAATAAAACAGTCAACATGACAAACGTCGCGTCGCTGACGTTGACATTTGGTTGATTGGCGCCCCAGTCGTATACGTAATCAACGGAATGTTGACCACGTCCACCACGCACACGCCCACACACCCGTACTCTGGCACACTCGCACACACTCGCCGGCACACACTTATGCATAGGAACATAGCCTGGCCTAGCTATAGTAGCAGCGATATATGCTTGATTGGATACGCGCGTATACGGAAAAATGGCAGGCGGAGGCCAGCGGCCATCAAAATCGGATGGGAAATGGGACAGGAACAGGGAGGAGGAAAGGGGCGTCTGCCGATGGAAATGGAAATGGCTGCTTGTCATGCGAGTGTCAGCTCCACTGGGGAGCTAGTCCGGATCCGGATTCGGTATGGATCCAACTGCTTATTTCCTTTTTATTGACAACACCGAGATGGTCGGGGCGGAACTGGGCAGGGCGGTAGAGTCGTAGCTTTTAACTAGTGTAAATAACGTCCTCATCAAATTGTCATAAGGACTCACCCACACACACATACACACACCATCGGCGACAGACAGTTGCAGGCGTAATATGCATGTGGACAGCAATGGCAACCAGACACGCCAAGCCGACTCGGCCCAATAATGGAATACCCTTCTTCAGGGGGTCTTTATGAATGTAAATCTAGTTTGGAGTCAAGGTAATAGGCTATAGAAAGGAGTTCCTTAAGAAAGGTCTTTGAAATAAATACTAGAAACTGTATTTTGTATCTTAGACTTTTATTATCCTTAGGGCAGATTACGCCTAAAAAGCAGATACAAAATAATATCTAGAGTATTTATTTATTAAGAGTACTTTCTTAATATTAGTTCCCTTGGCTTTATTGTCTTTGGTTTCTATAAAATTCTTTAAATTAAATAAAAGCTTCATTGCAAGCTTTACTGATCCTTGAAAGAGTGTTTAAGAAAATAAAAGAATCTCTTGAGAATTTAGAAGTGATCTTTATGTAAATATCTTGACCAATTTCCTCATGATTATGACGAAGAGTAGTGTACCTCAGCTAGAATCCTTGGCATTAGAAAATGATTTTCGTTTTTCAACAGTATCTTTGTTATTTGGGTCGCACTTGATGTGGTCGTTGTCCTGCGGGAAACCACTCCCACTCCCAGTCCTGTCCCAATCCCGAACCCACACCCACACCCGCCCAGATAGGGCGCGATAAGCAAGGCCAACTATTTTCATTGTCTGCCATGTTTGCCAACTTGTTCTTAATTAAGCCAGGTTGGAGGGCCAGGTACCCCTACCCCAGGCCGCTTGGGTCAACAAGCTGTTCACATTTCCAGAACCGACAGAGCAGCCACCATTTTGTTGAGATTCTTGCCTTAATCAGCAGCAGCCATATAGGAGGACGGGTGGCCAGCCGATAAGAGCCAGAGTCGTAGCTGGAGGAGATTGAGTCTGCCAGAGAGGCGACCGGCAAACGGCCACCGGAGGCCAAAGAGCTAAAGCCATTGCTATATATAGCTGCACACACATTCGCGGGCGCTATCTGCGCGTTCGCTTGCCAGAAGAAGAAAGAATTTGCTCTGTTCTTGGGTCTGTTTGCTCGCCTGTCCCGTCTCCGGATGCACTCTCCGGCGGGCTGCGGGCTTATCGCAACCCCGGCAACTGTCTCATTATACGCGCTGCGATCGCGGCGATCTGCGGCGCTATTTGCATTTATGCAGCGTCAGATTAGATAAGCACCTCTCCACAGATACGGATACGGACAGCAGTGCTTTGTGCGTCTTCCTGTTCTCGAGTTGGGTCGGTCGTCGCTCGCTCGCTCGGTCTGTACCTGATCCAGATAATGGGAACCGACTTTATCGTAGCCAGAGCTACGCCACAGATAAACGACGGGTCTTAGCGTTGATTCTCCTCGCCTCGCCTTGTTGACAAAGTGCAATTTACAACTTTTCCGAGAAGTGTACAGAGAAAAATAAGCCGCCCGCTTCGAGTCTTAATAAATGCAGTAAAAAAGAGCCAACGCCCAGGGAGTACTTCTCATGGAGCTGGCCTGGGACAATCCCCTCAATGGCCGACCCAATACTTAATGCTTTCGCAAATAGTCCACAAACATCCGGTGGTCACACTCGAAATATTAGTGGCTTTCGAATATCCAAATTACTGTTTGTCTTGCTGCGGCTTATTTCTCCCAGTCTCCATTTTTTGTAGCGAAAAATTAAGATCACATTGGCTACGACAACGCGTCAAAGTAACCAAAACCACTCAAATGGGCAAACAAAAGCCAAGGCTACAAAAAAAAAGGCTTGACCGACTGAGAGCTGCGAGTGCGGTGTGAACAGCAAAAGCTTTGCCGATTCCCAGAAATGCCTGCACTCTCCTACAGCGGACAGAATCCATTAACGGGGATTCCAGGCATTAATGGCATGCTAAGTACTCCTTCGTGCGGTCGGGGGTACCCCAAAAAAGTCTTTAGAGAGCTTACAAGGCCAATTATTTGGTCATAGCTACATAGGGATGTATATCGAGAGGAAAAGTCCGATATTATATATCGATAAAATCATCAATCGATCGATAGCGATAAAATATCTGAATGATATTACTAATACTTTAAAAAGTACATTTTTGATTACAACTTTATGTTTATGTTCATGCATGATAACATTTAAAGGATATATCTGTTATATCCAAGAATAAATCAATGTATCGCTCATAAATACAATAAAAGTTAATATAGTTAATACATACAATAAAAGTTAATGATCTAATGTTTCTTTAGATGAAGGAATTATACCTTAATAAAGAGAAACTTCGTTTCTGTTGATAACCCAATCAAAATACCAAACTCTGCATGGCCCTCTTATCTGGCGAGTCTTATCTATGACGCCCGAAGATTTGCTAAACCTTATTCATCCCGCTGCCTTATCAGCTAGTTTCCAGCTCTATCAGTCTAGAAGAAAATCCCCCTGTACGTGCATTTTACTGAGCTCAGACAACTTAAGACCCGGACTCCCCAGGAGCTTCCTGCTCTGGCTAATTGTAATCCCCATATTTACCTATGCATATGACTGCCGCCTCGCCAGCCCTGCCGAATCGAACATCGATTGGCAGTCGGCGGGGGCGGCATGTTTCGATTGTTTATTATTATCACCTACCTACAGGTGTCGTTCCATAAACATTTTCAAACAAGGCGACAACAACAACAACAGGGCCACTCCAGCTCCAAGCCAGGGAGCTGCTACATGGCCCAAGTCGGAATCGGAATCGGAGACGGAGACGGACGGAGTCCGGAGTCGACTGCCTGTATGAATTGAACAATTGCTGGCTTCGTTTGCGCAAAGCAAATATTTTACAAATCAAGCGCTTTTCTGATTTTGTAAATGTGGGCTACCAATTTCCCTCACACACACACACACTCACTCGGTGTATGGTGTGTGGTGTGTGTACACACCAACGAAAGCGCAAGTCATTGGCAAAGATCTACATAAACTCACTCGCTCACTCACTCACTCGCACTGAATAATAAAAAGCAGGGAAAAGGAGGCTCGTGCCCTGCAAGTCCGCAAGAGGCATTCTACTAACAATATTTAACTGAAAAATATTTATTATTTACCAATTTGTTTGCTCGACTAATAACAATAATCGTAGCAGCACAAGAACAACAACGCCGAGAAGCCACCGCCGCAGTAAAAAAAAGAAGAAAAATACAAAATAAAAGAAAAAGTCATTCATAGAGAGGCTCCCCCAGTGCACATATCCCCCACCGATATGCCCACTTCGATTCCAGTTCCAGTTTTTCAGCCCCCGATCCACCACCACCACCGCCAGCTCTTCTCGCCGCCAAGGACACTGCACCGCTATGAAAATCGAATACGAAACAATCACAAATATTGGCAGCCAGCAGCGACTGCAGGCGAGGAGCAGGAGGAGGAGCTGGAGGAGCAGGAGCACCAGGTCGCCCCCACTTCGCACTTGGCAGACATGCGCTAGACGGCGGCTTGTGTACACTCGCCCGCCATTTGCCTGCGACTCCAACTGCACTGGGGGAAAAATCCAGGAAGATCCAGGAATTCTTTGAATATTTTTGGGGCAGTAAAAAATGTAGAGAGTGTTTACAAATTAACATACAAATAAATATGTAAAAGTATATGATGATATGTACAAGATCTGGTTTTAATATGTTTTAAAAGTAAAACTATATGGTACATACATATATCTTCATGTTGTTTTTGTGTTTGATCTTATTAATGTTGATCAACTCTTTTGTTTGAAGAATAATTATAATGCTAACCATTATCAGTTAGGATGGTTTTTATGTGGGTGAGATATCTAGTCACTTGACTAGATATAAACAAAAATATAGCATAATTAAAAGCTATATCTAACAAATAGTTGTTTAACCTAATAAGTCGATTGATGTTGCCATGACAGAGACTGGGAATAATTATCCGGAAACTATTTACTCCTGCTTTTTCTTTAAACCAAAAATCCCGATAAAATATATTTTTTTTAAGTGCTTGAATTGAAATGGGAGCGGTGGCACTGCCTTCTCGCCATCGACATCCTGCCGCAGCGGCATTGTTTTTGTTTGCCTTTTTGTATTTCTATTTGCTCGCAAGTTTAGTTTGAGTTTAAATTTATTCCCGCCCACACGCCCACCGTCGAACTGGGTCCGGGACCGCCATGCGTCGTCCTGGTGCCGGCTGGATTTCTTGTTGATTCCGCTTTGGATTCCGATGCGCTTCGATTCGACTCGATTCCCACCCAATTGGATGGGCTACGGCCTTGCCCCCGTTGCCCTCTTGCCCCGCCCTGGCTGCATTAGAGCCGAAGTTGTTAAGCAGCGCTAGATAAGTGCTCGAATAAACATAAATAATAAATGACATTTACTAAATAAAAATATTTGCGTTCGCATAATATTTGAGCAGCAAACTCAAACTCGACAGCTAGCTCTAGCTCTCTTCCATGGCTCTTTGGGTTCTAGCTCTCGGTCTCTGTGTGTGTGTGTGTGTGCTTTGGCCCGGGATGGCCAACATGGCCAGCACACACACACACACACACTCGCCCGGCTTTGGCTTTGGTTGATTTCGGAAGCAATTTTGGCACCAAAGTGAACGAACGTCGCGCTTTTCCCAGCTTTCGTCTGGCTCCGCACACCGTACCCTGAACTCTGTGTGTACTCGTACTACTATAAAACGAAGAAGAAAAAGCCAGGAAAAAAAACATGGCGAAATTTGTGCTTTCACTTTCATTTGTTTGCTGTAATAACAAGCGCAAGGTAGCGAGCGAGCGCATTCGAGGACTGCGACTGCGACTATATTGTTCGGCAGGAGATGGAACACGGCAGCCGCCAGCCGCCAGCCACCAGCCGCCGCGTTCTGGGCCGGCTCGCTTTTGTTTGCCTTCAGCTTTGACTGTGCATTTGTCAATGCAAATATATACACAAAATTAAAACCGAACCGTACAACCCGAATGCAGGAGGGAAGTCATTGACATTGACACATCGATTAGCTCCAAAGTTAGGCGATTGAAGAGCTCAAAGCAGGGACCTTGTTCCCCATTAGCTGGTTTCTATTAACCTTTGCAGACCCCAATTAGTAGGCAGATTCAATGGCAATTTGTTTTCATAAAATATCTTTTAAGTTTCCCTCCATCAAGCTGATAAATTAGCCAAGAATATCATCTCCAAAAGTATTATTTTTACACAAATTCTTAAGTAAATGATTATAAAAATGTAGATCATATTTACCGTAGATTTATTATCCTTTAAATATATCTTAATTATACTTTAATATATCTTCTCTTATATAAATTGAATATCCATTTACTCGCTCATTTATTAAACCAGAAATCATTCAATTTAAAACCTTTATTTCCACTCAAACCTGTACCGGGGTTTTTTTTTGTAACCTGTTCCGGCCTAAACAAACCCTGATTAATATGCATTTGCTGGCCAACTTCAATGACAATTAGCCACGCTAATTATGCAAACTCAATTAAGAGATTTCCAATTGGGTTTCTATCTGAAAAAATTCCGTAACTTGTAAATTCATTCAATCATAATTATTTCAAGCGATTTCCTTGACTTTCCTTTTTGGCCAAGACTTCTGGAAACGTTCAAGCAATTAGGCGGACTTGAGAAAAATGCGAGAAAAAGGAAAGAGATTAAACTGCAATTGGCCAAGTCAATCAACTGTTGGTCGAAGTTTTTTCTGGAATTAATGCAGAAATGCCTGCAATTAGCTTGAAGTATATGCAAGCAATGTGGAGAGTCCCGGCTTTCAGCTCGGCTTATCCTCCGGCGGACAAACAAATGTCCGGATTTGATGGCGGAATAAAAAGCAATCAAAACAACTGCGGCAATTGTGTCATAGCTAAGCCGCAACAACACACCATCCAAGCAGACACACAAAAAGGCTAAACGCAGTTTTATATTAGGCCATCGGTGTGCAATATCAATTGTATTAACGCCGCCGTAATCAAATCAAGATCAGCCTCACAGCATCTCACTCCCGGAAAATCAAAGTTCAGCCGCACTATTAACTGCCAAAACGGAGAGCTGGGAAATCCGAGCACAGTTGGATTAACATCAGCATCACCACCCCTGCAATCAGTGACACATCTACATGTACGCCGTCAATCCTGGCCATCCATCCATCCTTCACCCCCCGGGTGCCCGGGACCTGCTCACAAATTGCTCGCCCCTTGCAGTCACACAAATGAATAATGAAACGCTTATTGTCGCAATTATTTTATTGCCCCGATATCTGTAGCCTCAAAACATACACCAAAGGCCGAAAGGAGCACAATGTCGATGGAAATGACGACGATGAAGAGGAATCAGGCCTCACCAGACTGTGCAGGCTGTGCGGGGAAATAAATGAAGTACAAGGGTGAGTGATAAATACCCTTATATTTTATAAAATAAAATAAGAATGTGCTTTTGATAACTTAATTAAAATATAAGGGAACAAAATGCAAAGGATCTTGAGCTATAACCTTGAAAAATTTAGATCAGTCTGAAAAAGAAAAAATAATCTTATAAAAAGGGAAAATTATTGAAAAGATATTCGTCCGAAAACTTGAAAATTTAAAAATATAATTACACACTTTCTTTAATGATATTTCCCTTTACCCAATAAGTAATTCTGCAGAATATATATAATCTATATTGTAAAAGGTCTAAGTTTTGCCAACGAAAGAGAAGAGTATTTAATTTTGGCTATATAAACCCTCATAGTTTCCAATCCTGCCAGGACAATGCACTCTCCCTGTCTTCTTTCCTCTCTGTCACTCCTTGGCCCTTTGCCGCTGTCCGGGTCCTTCGAACACGAAACCCCAGCCCCGTCTACGTCTGAGTCCTGATGTATGGCATAATCCTTGCTATTATTTGGGGTTGATTGTTCGTGAATCGGGAGTGAGCCCGGGACCAGACGGCCGTTTTGTTGTTGGTGTGTTGTTTAGGGGTTGTCCCGGCCAAGAACAACAACAGTGCATTAGCACTTTAATGCGGCTAGTGAGCATAAAATGTGGAAACAAACGCTCGCGCCCATTTCAATTAAATGGTACACGAGGCAAGGCGGCAAGGACAACGGCAAGACGGGAACAGCATCAGCAACAATAACAGCAACAAAGCCGCCCCACTCCCCCGCACATCCTGCAAACCCACCACAAAAGCACCCACTGCCTGGCACTTTCATGTCCTGGCAATTTATTTCGAGGGTGTTGATGGGCGGTTTTGTTTTCATTGGATTTCTGTTGCTGTTATTCTAATGCCCAGCCTCGCCGGGATATTTCCAATCAAAAGGCGACTGCCGCCCTTCCTCCACCACCGCCGGACCCACGGAAGGAGGCTGATTCCGGGCTTATGCCCCGGAAAACCAGGCAGCCCAGAAACCTGCGTGTTAAATGCCAGCATATGTGAAAATAAGCTGTGACAAATGGCTTAATTTAGATGTCAGCGAAGGGGCCGCGAGAATTGTTGAGCATGTTTTAGGCATGTAAAAATATTGGCACATTAGCCAGAGATAACAACAACCTGGCGGGGGAGGTGCACTTACAAAAAAAGAATGTATATATAGTAGGAAAGGGTAATAGGTTAACAGCTATTTAAATTGTCGTTGTTCTACTTTATAAATGTTATTAAGTCATTTGCATTCTTGATGTAAGAATTAATGGCTGAGAAATTACACAAAATTGGTTAAATACAATCAAGGAAAATCAACAGAAAATTGGCCAAGTCTAAATTTCAAAGGGTTAGTAAATAAAGCAAATATACTACGTTTCTTTCAAAGCTTTTTGTTGAAATTTTAAAATTATCTTTACTGAAAATAAAACTTAATTTTAAACAATTTCCTTCTTTCTTTGCGTGTTTATTGGCCCTTTATAAATCATAAAAACGCGTAGCTGGCTAGTTGACCTTCTGTTAGCATTTGGCAGAGTTTAAGACCAATATCTGACCCAGGGACTTGCACCTGCCGCGAGCTCTGTCATTTATTTGCATGTCAGTCAGGTTTAAAAAACTTTCGGGCCCTAGAACATCTGCCAGTATATCTTTGGGGTTGCTTGTCCTATTCCTATCGTAGAGGAGTGGCGACGGTCTGTCGTCGTCGGGCTGGGACTGATTGACAGTGGCCTTATGAATGGGCGCCCATTGTGCGGAGCAGGTACTTAGCCGGTACTGTGCGGAGCTGCAGCATTACGGATTTTGTTTGGGATTGCACCCGCGGCGACAGCCGCTAAGCTTTGCTTCGCTTCGCTCTGTGCGCCGATCAATTACAGAGGATTTGGCGGACTTGACATTTACATGAGTTGCGGTAAGCTTTAGCGCCGGGGTGTCCCAGGGTCTCGGGAGGTCTGGAGGTCTGCAGGTCCGTATGATGTTTATGGTGTGGCTGCCCTGCTCAATTGTCCGGAAAAACTGTTGAGCCCACTCGAACACATGACTGGAAAAGTGCATTTCCATTTTGCCATTTTGCGTGCCGATCGCTGCTCATTTGATGTGTTGTGCGGGGAATTCCGCCTACTTAAATCTTTTTGACTTGCAATTCGGAAATGATGGCTTATCCTGTTTTCTTTATTGGTTAAAGATGCCGTCTCTGGCCGTTCCTCAATGGTTTTTGTTTTGATGGCTTAGCTTGGCCAAACAATTGCAGCCAAAATATCCCCCTGGCCGTTCTCATGCCAAATAGGTTCTGTTGTCCTGTCCCTCCTGCTCATCTCTCGGCCATTCATGAATGGATCAGAGCCCTGAGCCTGGCGGGCAAAAGGGATGACTGTCTCGATTGAATGTAAATGATCTCCTCACAAAAAAATCAAAACAACAATTGCTTTAAATTGAATAATGGTAATTATAGGGAGAAGATAAGTGGAAATTTTTTATTGAATTACTGAAGATACTTAGGTATTTTATAAACTGTATAATAAATACAGATTATAATACATTAAAAACATAACAAAATATATAGTAACTCCACTAGATTATCCTTGATTGAAATCTAAGAGGAAGTGATCTGTTTGAAGCTCCTTTCTCTGCTCCAAGTCCACGGATTTTCACGGTATTTCTCAAAATAACTTAGAATTAGGGCAGGCGGTCTGTGTGTCAGCCGGAGTCCTTTTGGTCCTGGGGCTATTGCTCTACGGCACTTGAGCGATTTGAAGGACACACATGGACCCTACGATTCGATTCGGCTCGGAGCCTGCTCCTCTTGCTGAGCTATGCAAATCCAAAAGCCCAACAAGGGGATGCCAATGGGAGGGGTGGAGCAGGGGCAGCAGGGGTAGAAGGAGGAGGGTGTGGCGCCCACTTGACAAATACCATTTTCGAAATTGAAAGACAAACTTTTGAACAGTCGACGTCGGCTGATGCTGCCGCTGCTGCTGCTGCTGCTGCTGAAAATGGAAATGAGACACAATGTGCAGCAGTGGCGACGGCATCCGCATCCTGCTGACGAATTTGCTGAGTGTGTTGATTTGTTGATTCGTTTCGCCTAATCGCACCATCACCACCACCAGCTCCGGCTCTGGCTCTGGCTCTTCCGAATGGAGTCGGAGCCTTAGCCGAAACGAGAGCCAGCCGGGCCATCCATCCGGATCAGTGCTGGGAAGAGTTTATTTAAATAAACAGGAAACTTGGGTGTTCTTTTATTAAATTCAGTCGAGTCAGTTATTAAATTCAGTGAGCATTGATAAGGTATCTATATTTAAATTTAGATGTATAAATGTAGTAAGGCAAATAAGGTTTATATTCAAGAATTGTCCTATTAATTTATCATTAATATATCTTGTTATTAATGAGCCTTACAAAATGTATAAAAGTACCAATCTCAACTCGGAATATTATACATTTTCCTTCACTGAAACCCCGTAAAAAGGACACATCTAACCGGAAAAAGGACTATTGCACAGCACTGGTCGAGGGGCTGCCCGGATGGCGGACAAACTTGTCCAGTCGACGAGCTAGCGAGTGAGCGTACATTGTCCCAAGTTGGAAGCGGGCCAGGCCAGGCCAGGACAGGATAGAAAAGGCGGCTCCTTCGTCCTGCGTACGCAAATGTGTTTGTCCTGTGCACGGACATGTGTGAGTCCGGGAAAGTTTGACTCTCGGCACTCCGGCACTCGGCGTGTGTGGGTGGAAATGTGTTGAAAATTTATTGACATTATTCAATTAATTATTGTGCAAATATTTTCGCTTGCAAATACAGATACACACACACGCACAGGCACACAACGGGGACCGGGCCCGTAAGTGGCAGGGAATTTGTCATTAATTGTGAATTAGATTGCATGAAACTGTTGCCTCTGCCAAATTTGTTTATCCTTGTTGTGCCCGTTGTGCCCGTTGTGCTGGCACTGTCGCTCGTTCAATCTCTCAATCACTCGCTACTCATTCGTCCGTTTTACGCAAACATCGGAGCGATGGGGAATAGGATGCGCCATGTCCGTTTCCGCTGTCCGTACACCGGAAGCGGCGGCTATCGATGATGCCGCGCGCCCAGCCTCTCTTCTGCTGGCATGATTTCACATTAATTTCGCCTGCGTATGCAAATACAATTCCAAACAAATCGAATTAATTTAATACGAGATTTTGATTTGGTTTTTGCCAAATGCTAAATGTATATTTTTCCCCTGTTTGGCGATGTCCGGGCATTAACTTAATTGCATTTAAATTGGAAATATCGCAAGTGCATTGCGAACGAGTTTTAATTAAAACGAAAATAAATAATCAATCGCTGGATGTGGAGCAAAAAGCGTTGAGTACAACTGAGTTGTTGACCCTTTTGCGGATACCTTTTATGGTGCAGATACAAAAAGGTCTTGAAGGGATTAAAATTAAATATGACACTCACACAATATGAGTGATAAAGATATTGAATAAATATAAAAATATGAAGGCAAGCAACTTACTCCTATAAAGAAGGTTTTTCCTTTGTGTATTTCTGTTATTTGAGCATTTAAAATAGAAGAAATCATGTACACTTTTTAAGGAATCAAGTTAAGTGCTCTTTATTTTTGTTTGGCCATAGATCCAGCGCTTTAATCACTTCCTATAAGGACTCTGTCCAAACATGGTCCGGTTCATTCATCATACTCAACTGCTAATGAGCTCCCCACATACTCCAGCTAGCTGCCTGCTCCTCCTCCTCTCTTGGGCGGCCTGTCAAAACGCAATTTGATTATTAGATGCCATCGTGGCGGTCGTCTGAAATTCCATCCAATCGAATGGGCTGCTGCTCCGCGATAAAGGTGTGTTAGGGCTGCCAATCGATAAGCGCCTTCGCCGAAGCGCCCTCCTTCCTCCTGCACATCAGTCACTGTCACCCAGCCCGAGCCCGAGCCCGAGCCACCAACCGCAAATGGGCAACCTCCTGGTCCCACTTCCAGTTCCGATCCCAATCCCACCCACTACCCACTATCCACACCCACCGCCACCCCATGCCGAAGCGTGATTAATGCGTTGACGTTGCAGCTAAGCTCGCTGTTGCCCGGCCATCAGCGGCAGATACAGGCCAAGATATCGGACGAAAACGTATGGCAACAGCTCTCCAGATAATGCTCCGGCCCAGCCCGCTGCGATTTGTTATGTTTTGATTGCTGGGAACGCGTGGCAGGACTTTTGGTCCAAGGACACGTGCCCGCATTTGCGAGCGTAAGGTTTCGCGGATTAATTTCAATTTGTGCTCCGACGAAAGGAGGGTGGAGCTTTGCTGCTAATTATGTGTGGAATGTTTTGGATAAACACGCCGAGAGGACAATGCATCGAGGAACAGGAAGGGGGGACAGGAACAGGAACAGGCTGCAGCGGCAAAAAGGACAACCAGGCCAAAGGCGGCCACTTGTCAGTGGGTGTTTGTTGGCGTTGGTGTGTAGCTGTAGCTATAGCTGTTGTTGTTGCCATAGCTGCTGCAGCTGCCGGCCTAATCCGTAAGTGTCGTTCTCAAGCACGCAGCAGCGGCAGGCGCTGATAGAGCACACACACTCGCCCGGAACCCAGACCCGGAGCATAGCGTAGCGGAGCAGGACAAAGGAAGAGGACCCTGGACTATGGACTCCATCCCTCCATCACCCCGCTTATAATGATGTGGCGCTGTCGCTGTCGACATCGACGTGTCATCGACGACCGGCAACGGTTTTGGGCGGGGCTCGCAGCCAGCCTGTTGGTCAGAGATAACAGCAATTTATTTTCAAGTCATCATTTTAATTATCCCGTTCGCCGGCACTGGCAGCGCCAGTGGAAATGCTGGCAACCTTGCGCGACTGAGCTGGGCGCGGCTCGCATTAAACGTGACAACAGCAACAACTGTCGCACCATGGCCGCCATTTTGCTCATTAAAATATAATATGTATTTTTTAATTTCACAGAAATGTTTGCACAAAAATTTTCTCGAAACAAAGTTGCGAGAGCGACGCCGTTGTCTCCCTCGCCCTCTCCCTCGGCGCTCGGTTCCGTGTCCTTTTTTCCTTTCTGAGCCCGGCCTCGTACATTTCCATTTCCATCTTTTATTCCATGTCTGTCTCCGGCTGCAGCCCCGGCAAATCCTTTTTTCTTTTCTTTCCCCTTGTTATTTTCGTTACGTTTTTTTTTTGGCGTTTTCCATTTGCCTAACCAGGCTACACACACCCACAAGGACTCACCCCCAAAGCAGGAGCAGTCTCTCGCCCCAACTTCCGACGCAACCTCAACC
The DNA here is from genome assembly GCA_008042475.1 of Drosophila kanapiae. NCBI lineage: Eukaryota > Metazoa > Arthropoda > Insecta > Diptera > Drosophilidae > Drosophila > Drosophila kanapiae. The sequence goes on along the minus strand of VNJM01002016.1, from coordinate 180,104 downwards.
CATCCGCCATCATGCGTTTTTATAACCGGAAGCGTTCATGAGAAAGTTTCCGCTTTCATAACCGAATTTTAATTAACTTTCGAAAACCTAATTACAAAGTATTATTATAATGAAAAAGCAGTGCACAAAGCGAGTGGAGAGGCGCCGAGAGGCGGGTCCCGCTCCTGGTCTGGGTCTGGGTCCGGGTCCATGGGGGTCTCCACGTAGAGACCAAAGCGTCCCAGCCAGCCAGCCAACCGAGCGAGTGCTGGCCCTGCAGCGACATCCACGACTCCATCCTCCAATTTGCGAGTTTGATACACAGAAAAAGATAAAGAGCACCAACTTCTGTTGAAAAAAAGTTATAATTTATATTTCTTTATTTGTTAATATCCTAACATCTCGATCGACGACAAGAACTCTACGAGTAGAAGCCATGTCCTTCCAGAATTTAGTTTCTGTATTGCCACATTCCCGTACTCCCTTTCGCTCAGTGTATGTTCGCTGTCTTTGAGTGCCTTCGTGCTCCGGAAATCTGAAGAGGGAGGCAATGGAGGTCGCAGGATAGCAAAGGCACTACTTCCTGTGTATCCATCCGGCATAAGCTCAGGAAAAAAGGGTTGCCCGACCACTTTTTCAGCGCCGGAGCAGAGCATCTCCTCCGCTTTGTGTGCCCAACTTGGCTGTGTCTCGTTTTAAAATTAAATATTCCATTAGAAAATTACTACAAGATTGTGGTTCTTTATTAGCAGCAACAGACTGGGATAGAGACTCAACCGAATCCAACTTTGTTGCCCACAAAAACCGAGCTAAAACTGCAATTTGTCCGCTTTATAAACTGGCTCCTTTTTTACTTTTAAAACAAAATATTTTTGGCAAATTTCGGGCCTGGTAAATAATAGATTTTTGTGAAATACAGCAGACATGCGATGATTTCCCTGGAACAATCATCAATTTTTAATCAACAAAATGCCAAATGTCATGATAAATTTTTCCTATTTGCCAATATCCAAATGGTTTTGTTTTCCTAGTTGTGAAAGTTGTGTTCAGCTTAACTTGTTTGTGGAAATGGAATTTTAAATTTGTGCCCGGCCTCGGCTTCGGCCGAATAATGGCAAATTGATGGCGGCGGCAGCTCCGCCGTGGCGGGGCATTTATGAATAGATATATGGAATACTATGGCCGGGCCTTGTCTAGAGGGCTCAACAAACTCTGGGGGCCCCAGCTCACGACGGCGTCTTCAGCGCGCATGTCTGGCATTAAGGCATCGATATATAAATTGCGGACTGAGGGGCCAGAGTGGGTGGTTGCGAGTGGTGTGGGCTGGCTGTCTCTATAGAAGAACCAACCCCAAAACACAGATTTCCTAAGCCAGCCCCGATGGGGTTGTTTGCCAGCCGGGGTGAAATGAAGAAACTCCGCCAGAACGAACGCTGACAGTCACAATGTCAAGGAAAAATCGAAATTGAAGCGACAACAAACCAAACGCCATTTTGTTGTGGCTCCCAGACCAAGTCCCAGTCCCAGTCCCAGACCCAGTTGCGGTCCCAGCTCCAAGCCCCCATTCCCGGGACAACAAAGCGAGCTCTTTATGGAACAGCTCCGGGGCGGAGGCTATAAAAAATGTATTAAAGCCAGTCGCCCACATGCACATGTATAAATAAAATGTCGCCCATAGATATATAGAAATGGTGACCTTCCCGCTTAATTAAAAAAGACAACAGCTTGTCAAACATGCCCCAGCCGGGCTCTGAAGATAAGTGAATCGTTGGCGGGCGAAATTTTTAATGCCTACGGAATGTCCGAGAATTGTGGAGTCTTCCAAGTGAATCACACCGATGTTAATCAACGGTGGAAGGGCTCTGGTTAACTGTCATTACCTGCGCTTCGAGGGGGAATTGCGTCGGATCAGGCTGTTTATATATATATATGGCAGAGATAAGGTCCACGATAGGGAGCGTACTCGTAGTGCTCCATGAATATTACTAGAATGCAAACAGAACGGAAGGGAGCTCGGCTCTCAGGTCTTGGGAAGAGGGAACTCGAACTGGGATGGGTGACAGGGCTGGGCTGGGCTGTTCTGGACTGAGATGGGTTAGTCAGTATGTCAGGTCCTGGTTGTTTACCTTCTTTCCGTTCCGTTGCAATTTATGAGTGCACCGCGATAAGGGTTTATCATCGCGAGCCCGAGGGATAGCCGATCGGGATCGGGTGCACCAGGGTGTCGGTGGAAAAACTGCACTCTGCATCTGAGTGACGGCGATAAGATAGCGTCTCCTGGAACTAACCGGCTATCGGTCGTTCAATTCGCTGCATCGGTGTACTAAGTATATATATGTAGATATAGGCAGCCGATACTCGAGCGGGGCAGATAGGCCAGCCCAATCAATATAGAAACGATTGTTGGAGGTCAGTTGTTTAAGTCAACAAAGGTGGCTCTGCCGATGGCTGATTGCTGCTGGAAAATGAAAACTAATTTATGATCTTTTTTCCTTTTTCTTGTATTTCAAACATTAAAATAGTCGATTTGTTTTTGTGTTGTTTGTTTTGCATGATTTATAATAATATTAATTTTAACTAGCTTTAGAGTTGGATTTGAATTCTTGCATTGACATTTATTGAATTTTTATATTGTGTATTTTACAATAATTTTCATTTGTGTGTTTGTGTTTATATTTAGACTATTTTTTATCGAGTTTAATTAATTAGCTTAGCTCAATGTAAAAATGGGTCTTTGTTTTGTGTTTGCATTTTCGCTTTTTATGTTGTTTTTTTTTTATCTTTTTCTTTACGCACAATATAACTAATATTAAAAATTATTGAATAATAATTGCAGTTTTTTTCGCTTTCATGTGGCGTGGTTTTTCCATTTTTTCTGTTTTGCTTTCATTATTTATGCTAATTAAATGTTAAATGCTATACAATATTTATATTTATGTTATATTTATTTTCATGTGTTGTGGCATAATTTCATACAATTTGATTAATTCTCGAGTTAGTTAAAAGTGGCTTGCAATTGGGGTCATTATGTTAGTTATGCTGGGGTTGGGGGTTCTCGCTTACAGATATCTATTTATAGACTATGTACAAAATGCCTTAGACCTACGAATTCGTACAACAACTGAAGACACACACAGAATGTAAATGAAATGCTGGCTTATCGGCGTATATATTTAAATGATAAATTATAGTTTCCTATATGCATGGCCAGATTTTTGTTGCTTAGATAGTTTCTGAAGATTCTTAGGGTTTTTTGCTGGGCGTTTCTGCTGAATACGAGGATTTAGTTTGTAGACTTTTTTGGTTTTTGATCATTTGCGATTCGAATTCGATTGCGATTGCGATTGCGATTGCCTTTGGATAAAGGTTTTTAGTATTTGTATCTCTCTTTTTGGGACTGTTTTTATTTAAGCTTTTGAAAGAACATTACACACGATCCCTCCCTATCTCTCTTCCCTCACTCTCTCGCTCCCTCTCACTATGGGTGATACATTTAAAATGTTTTTAAATCGTTAGTTTTAACCGCTTTGATTGTTATTGCTTGTTTCGAAACAACGAAAACAAATGGCACGGAATTATTATTTTTGTGTTTGTATATTAGCAAAACATAAAATGTTAACAAAGGTTCTGCTGCACACTTACAACTACATCACTTTTTCTTTCGATTCTCGAATAACCCCCACAGAAGGGCTTGGTCCTAGCGCTAGAGGCCAGTAGGAAGCCGCAGAATAAAGAATCTAACCTGCAATACCCCGAGGAATACTAAGTTTCAAGCGATATTTACAGGATTCTACTAGTTTTAAAAAAAGTTACCTATAAAAGACACTCTGAATCCTACAAGACATACTGAAAGATACAACCTCTGCGGCTTCGTGCTGGACTCTAACCCGAACCTCGATCGCTCTATGTACAGGTGCGAGGCGGCCAACTCACGTGCTCAAAGGATGCGCCCAGGTGCTAAAAGCCGCTGGCACGGCACTCGCTAATTGGCGGGCGGAAGCAGGGAGGAGATGGTGATGCCACTCCGCTCCCGCTCCCGCTCCCACTCCGAGCTTGGGGGCTACAGCTACAGCAGGTTCTGCAGGGCGGCGGCTCCGTTGAAGGTGAGGCTGTGATTCCAATTCCGGTAGCCGGCCGCCGCGGCATACTGCTGGTAGTTGTTGTACAACTGCTGCTGCGCCGCCTGGTGCTGCTGCAGTTGCTCCTCGCTGAGGTCGCTGGTGATGTTCGAGGAGTCCTCCTGCAGCTCCGCCGCCAGCTGGCTGTGCAACAACTGCTGTTGCTGCTGTGCCTGCTGCTGCTGGTGTTGCTGCTGCTGCTGTTGCTGCTGTTGTTGCTGCTGCTGTTGCTGTTGCTGCTGCTGCTGGAGCAGCTTCTGTGAGTAGTTGGAGCCTCCCGATCCGGAGCCGGATCCCGAACCAGAGCCGGAGCCCGATCCTCCCGATCCCGAGCCCGATCCCGCCTTGCCGCTGGCCTTGGCTGCCGCTGATGTGGTGTTTGAAGCGGATGTCAGTTGCTGCGCCGCCTGCTGCAGCTGCTGCGCCTGCTGCTGCTGTTGCTGCTGCTGCGCCTGCTGCAGCTGGTGCTGCTGCTGCTGGTGCTGCTGCTGCTGCTGCAAGTGCTGTTGCTGCTGCGAGCGCAGCATCTGCTCCGCGCGTCCTTAAGCCAGCGGGTACTGGTGGTGTCACAAGCTCGTGGTGCCGGCGGGCGCGTGATAGCCGAGGCTCTGGTAGTACGAGTCCTGGCCTAAGGCAGCGTGTGTGTTGGTCAGCGGACTGAGCGCGTTGTAGCCGGCGTACTGGCTCATGTCGTACATCTTGATGTCCGCCTTCGACTCCGTGGGCAGCAGGCGGTTGATGGAGAACGGGTGGCTGGAGGGTGTGTAGCCGGAGGGCTCCTGCTTCAGCGGGTGCATCGACGAGTGATAGTCGCTGATCAGCGACGGGTGGCACCTGTTCGCCATCATCGCCGACAGCTCCTCCTGCTGCAGCTGGTGGTGCTGGTGGTGGTGGTGCGTGGGCACGTGCTGCGGCTGCTGGCTGAGGCACAGCTCCGCGTTGGCATGCAGCATGGCCAGCGCCTCCGCGTCCTTGCTATGCGCCGCGCTCAGCACGTTCACCCCCACACCCACACCCACTCCGACGCCAGGGATCGAGGAGCCGCCCGCGTCCTTGTGGTGCTGGTGATGATCCAGCCGGCTGTGGTGGTGGTGGTGCATGTGGTGCGAGTCCTCGTGGTCCTTCTTGCCCGGACTGGTCGCCTCCAGGCTGCTGTGCGACGGACTCTTGTGCAGCTGCCTGATGGCCTCCTTCTTCTCGTCCTTAAAGCGCTTCTGACGCCGCAGATAGCAGCCGTTCTCGAACATATTCCCCGAGTCGGGGTGCAGGGTCCAGAAGGAGCCCTTGCCAGGCTTATCCGGTGTCCGCGGTATCTTCACAAAGCAGTCGTTGAAGCTCAGCGAGTGGCGGATGGAGTTCTGCCAGCGCTGCTGATTCTGCCTGTAGAACGGGAACAGGTCCATGATGAACTGATAGATCTCGGAGAGCGTCAGCATTCGCGTCGGGTTGTTCTGGATGGCCATCGTGATCAGCGAGATGTAGCTGTACGGCGGCTTGGCGTGCGTGTAGCTCCTGCGATACGTGGTGGGCTTGTCAACGCGAGATCTTCCCAGGGAGTTCGGCGATCCCGTCTCCATGTCCCGCGATCCCGTCGGCATGCCGCCATAGGTGGCATTCAGGCCTGCCGCCGACATGCTGGCCGCCGACATGGCCATGCAGCCGCTCATGTTGCCCAGCGGCGAACCCATGCTGGCGTAGCTCATCGAGCTGGGGGTCATGCAGTTGCCGCCCATCGAGTTCATGGCCGCGGCGCCCATGCTGCCGCTCATGCTGGCCACAGCCGCTGCCGAGTCCAGGACGCTGGACCCAAAGGTGGCCGCCGCCTGGGGCGACACCGAGGACATTCCACCCACTGGCAGGCCCATGCTGTTCATCGTGTAGGCGGACCTGGCCAGCGGACTCATGCTCCCGCCGCCATTGCTCGTAGGATTCGGATTGTTTTGGCCTCCGCCGGGTGGAGGTGGTCCTCCGCCGCCCCCAGCACCCGACGCAGGACCGCCGGAGCTGGCCATGCTCACGGGAGCACTGCTGGGCGGCGGCTCCGCGTAGAGCTTCTGCATGATGTCAATGGTGGTCTGGTGGGGGCTACCCTTCAGGAAGCTGTTCAATAGTTGCGCCGTTATGTTGCCGGCTTGGGGACGCTGCACCGATGGAAAAGGCAACGCGTGCGGGGACGCGTTCGTGAAAAAGGAAAATCAAAAGAGGGTCCCTTGCGAGTGTGTGTGTGTTGGTTGGGTTTCCGTTTGCTTTCGCTTTTCGTTTGTTTCAGTGCACTATCACTGCATCAATGGGCCAGCATATTTCGGGCATATTCTGGCCTTTAGCACTGTCACTCACTAGGTAGTTTTGGTACTCGGTAGTTGGTAGTTGGTTGTAGGTTGTTCTGGGCTTTGTTTGTGCACTTAAACACTGGGCACTGGCCTTAATTTATTTGTGTGTTGCCGCCGTTAAATAACGTGGCAAATATGGCTCTATTTTCGTTACGATTCAGCTGCCGCGCGCCGCCACAGAGACAAGAAAAACCGACGCACGAACGTGGATAGCTAGCTGGCTTTTGGCCACTGAAGTCCAAAGCTGGAGCTGGGTGCTGGAGTTGCAGCCGCCTTGCTGCTGCTGCTGCCACTTTTTCTGCTGCTGCTGATGCTGCTGCTGCTTTCTGCTGAGGCTGAGGCTGAGCTGTTGGCTGGTCCGCTCGAGTGTCTCTTTGGCTTGAGCTCTTGAATGTGACTGTTTGCAGAGGGGAACGCTTGTCTACTATTTGGCTTGCGCTTGCTGCCAACAAATATTGTTCGAGCCGCGCTCAAGTGCCGACGCCGGCAGAGCCGTCGACGCCGGCAGCAACTCCTACTCGTTCTCCCTCGCGCTCACGTCGCCTGCCATAGCCGCTGTCTCGCACACACACACCACCGAACGCGGCTGGCCAATGGAAAGCGACGACTCTCTTACGCACACAGCGGCAGGGCGGCGCAAGCGCATTGGACAAGCGGCTCTTGTATCAACAGAGCAGCAGCAGCAGCCGTCACCGTTGCCAGGCAACTGTGTGTGTGTCAGGGGGGGCGTGGCCAACGGAAACGCCCTCGCAGCTGCGACTCACACACACGCACACTTGGAGAGACAGGAAAGCTGAGCGACGCCATGTTACAGTTAACGATTTTCCCTAATGCGATCAATAATCGCTTGCGCTCGCTCCTGCTCTCTCTCTCTCTCTCTCTGCCGCTTACCAAAAATAAAAGGCTGCAAAAAATACAAAAAGAAAACAAAGTCTGGAGACGCTCTGTTTTGGCAGAGAACCCGACTGCCGTTCTTTCTGCTTCAGATTCTGCTTCTGCCATTCCTTGGCTCCCCAAAGAAGACATTAATATTGTGTATGTGTTTTTTCGTACCGCTCGCTGGCTTTTTTGAGGTTAAGGTACACCAATGTCACTCTCATTCATTCCCGTCCGTCCGCATTCGCATTCGTGGCGAGGCCTCGCGAGCGGCAACAGCGGCGCAGCGTTTTCCTTTTTTGGCAAGTCATTGCGAAAGTGACCCAGTTCTGCGGCATCCCGGCATCTGCATCATCTCCATCCATATCCATCATCATCTCCCCTGCTGTATCGCACAACCCATCCTCCTCCCAGGTAGCAGGACAGGACATCGCGTTCATTGATGCCGCCGAGCGGAGCGAAGCGCGTGCTGGCAGCCACTTCCTGGTAGGAACACCAGACCTTTATGGCCGCGGATAAAACGCATTTTAATTTCGGCCATAAACCAGACTCGAACGAGACCAAACCAAATCGCTTGCCTTTCATTCAGTGCACATTCCGCTTAACCCTTTCACCCAGCCAAGTGTTGTGTCTGTGACAGTGTCTCCCTGTGTGTGTGTGTGTTGCTGGTGTGCGTTGTGTGTTTGTGTGAGCCAAACTCATTATTGCAGCCATAAACCGGCAATTGTCTCGTTTCTCAATGAAAGTTCTTGCTCAATCGATTTCCTACCTGAGTATGAGGAAATGCAAGGAATTTCCGTATTAGATGAATTTCAGTTTCCTCTTCTTTATATTTAAATAATTATGAAATATTTTTTGATTGAAAAAACAACATGCAAATAACATGGATGTACTGAGAATGATTCTTAAGGTTTGCCTTTTGCCGAGCAAGGATTTGATTTCATTGTTTTCATTGGAAAGCCTTTAGAAATATATACACAAAAATAGCCTCGTGTCTCATTCAAGTATTTACTCTATCAAAATCGATCTAAGTTTTCCGAAAAACTAAAATTTTCTCTCATTTGTTTCTATTGTGTTACTGTTTCTCAATGATAGTATTTTCACAATTAAGATCTAACCTTTGAGTAATTTTCATCTGTAGTACCTCATATCACGGTGCAGCATTCCATGAGGTTGGGCTTGACAATGAAACGTCCTATTCCTGTCTGTAGTAGACCAAGTCTGTCAGGAGATATGAAAGCTTACTCAGTCCTAAGATTAGTATGAAATATAACTAAATGTATATTGAAGATAAAAGAACTTTCCACCATTCCGGGGAGTTCCCTTATAAGATCTTAATCAGTTTTTTCTATAGTCATAACATTTCCCTGTTGTATAATCTTGTAATCATCTCCTTTGTATATATTTTTATGACTCATTCTGTGGTCATTTCAAATATTATTAATCCCTATCTAATGCGCGTAGTTTGATTATTATTTAATCAAATCACATAACCCCCGATCAGCAATTGTTTATAAACCCAGAAAGCACTTTGTTTATGTGCACAGCAAGCAGAGCATTCACATTCACGTTTACAGTCACATTCACCGCTCAGATATATCTATATCTCATCATCATAATCATTACACACCGAATATCGCTGGTGTCTGAACACATATGTACTTAAATCTTTATGTGCACTTTTAATAACCGTAATGTGCTTAAATATTTAATATTTTTATTGTATTTCACAGGCAATTCAAGTGGCTTTGGCTCATTAATGTTTGCCATCGCGGCAGTCGTACGGCCCAGTGTGTACTTTTTTTTTGGCGTAGACTCTCCGCAAATAGTAATGCCAGCAGTCCAAAAATGTGTATTTATTTACCTTTTAGTCATTTATCTATTTATTTATTTGCTTTAAAAGCGCGCCACCGTGGGTCGGATTTGATACAGTGCCACTCGTACAGTGGGGCCCCGTTCGGCTGCACTCGGCAATCGGGTCTAAGCCATGCTCAAACTTTTTAATTAGTTTCAATTGTCGGCGCCCGGGCCCGCCCCCATATCGCGGCCCCCCTCGAATGGAGGATATTTATGGAAAATATTTGCCTTTCTGCTTTTTTCCCGCCGTTGTTTTGATTTTGTTGTCGGCGGTGGTGCTCCGCGGAGCTGTTGATATTGCTTTAAAACGCTGCGCTTTCTGTTTGTTTTAAGCATTTGTGTGACGCATGCGCCGTGTGGCAGTGACTTTACAAAAATATATATACTCATACATATATCTATCAAAGCGTTTGACCAACATTTCTCAGCTGGACGTACACGTATCTGTGTCTATATCGGTATCGGTGTATTGCCATAATATGTATAATATTTATTTTTATTGTTATTATTTGTTACTGTTGATTTATTTGTTTGTACAACATTTTCACACAAATTAAAATACCCGTCCACATATCGGACGTCGGCCGTCGCGGGCATCAATGTCGTTTAAATTGTTTTTATTTGCTTTATTTGCTTTGTGTTTTTTGGCTTAACCCAATTATCGGGGCTTATTAGTGATTATTTAATTATTTGCAACAACAGCAGATGATCGCAATGTTCTAATATGCGAGGTAAACAAACCTCCGGGAGATCTTGCAATATTCCTGGGATTTCGACTAATTAAACGCCTGATTAGAATTACCTGAAGAATATCTTAAGGTTTTTATTAGGGAATCAATAGATTTAGAAAGTAACTGACAGCTAGAGATAGCTAATTTTACTAAAACTATTAGATTTAGTCAGAGTTAAATGGAAATTTTTGTTTATTTTTTACTAATTCCGTTTACTGCGTAAGCAAACTTGTTTTGGTTAGCAGTTAACCGCTGTTTCGGCTCTCTTTAACTTATTAGTATTTAATTTGTATCAATATTTCCATGAAATTAATTAGTAAAGACACAGTTTGAAAAGTTTGAATGCTTTGCTTTTAACAAAAATGCTTTATCTTTAAATGAATTGATCAGGATAAGTTTTAAATTGAATAGTTTTTGATCTTGCAATTAATTTATTAAAACTCAAAGAAATAAGATACAAACTTACGTTTAAATAAAAAGTTACCTAGTGAGAGCTACCTAGGATGCGATTACGTAACATGGTCATCCTGTTTACAGAATTTTATGGAGTCTCTGCTGCTTTAGGTGTATCTCCTAGATACTTTTTGCATACCACTACGTATCGGTATCCGTATCTGCGGCTGCGTGTGTATCTAGGTCTTTGTATTGCGTGTGCCGTAATGAGCGTGACCATAAAAGCGTCTTTTGTTTTACGACCGCATTGCGCGCGTGTTTACTGTAGAAAACAATGCCAATTTTATGGCGGCCCCTGCCACGAGAAGCCGCATCCCGGTCCAGTCTCCGGTCGCCGATATGCTATATACCACATATATCCGTACCTTATGGCATGTACAAAGGTGACACCGAAACTGGAGCAGCGAGCGAGCGGGACACTGCATTAATTAGAACGCTCCGGACGGGGACAGGGATAGGGATGCGGATGATAGTACTTTCTTCAGGGTCATAAAATGCCGCTGGACTGGACCGAGACGGCGGCGGCAATGGCGGCGGCGGTGGCTCTTATCTAAATTAGGATGTTGCTTGTTTGCGGCTGTGTCTGCGCATCGCCTGCACTATTTGCGTAGGTGTTTCATTTCCGTTTCACAATTTATCCGGCGAGTGTTTGCCAACTCCGCGCACCTTTGCCAGATTTTCATTTTCCTTTTCTTTTCCGCTTTTTCCGACTGCATTACTTTCACACGTGATTTTCTTTGTTGCCTTATCAGTGGTTGTAGTAGGTCTTGTCGTCATCGTGACTCACTGTTTTCCCAGCAAAAAGTGCAGGCAACTGACGAAGACTGCAGTTGCCTTTCCCCCTTTGGCGGAATTTGGCGCATTTTGTGGGGTGTGCGTGCCTTATCAGCGAATGGAGCCCGGAGCCCGGAGCCCGGAGCCCACGGGGCTACGACACTAGATATCGCATAAATCACGGCCTAGTCGGCGCTTCGCCTGATTATTTCCATTTTTTTATCTATTTCGCTGCGGCTGGCTATAAAGTTTCTGGTCTTTATCTTTGTGCAAACACGGGAAAGCAGCGCCATTAAGGCCCTGGCGACCTTATTTCCTCTGGGCACCCCAAGAAAACAGCGAATTCTATTCTTTTAATTAAAAAAGAACACCAAGAACCAGAACGTTTCTGGTCATTTTATGAGGAAAACACTAGGCGGTTTTATGGCCAAGAAGAGGGGTGTTAAGATTAAGGAATATTTGAAACCTTCTTTATCAGAAATACTTATCTGAAATATGTTCTGAAAATGCGATTTTATAATAGATCTTTAGTATTAATTTGTTTACCCATAGTTCCCGGTTAATCTTGAGTTCACAATTAAAGTTTTTTTCCAAACAAATTATTTTGAAATGGTTTAATTGATTAGAGCCCCTGGAGCCGGTTTTTCTCCCACCAAAAAACCAGTTTATGCAGCCATCCCGAGAACGACCACCAGCGCCCAAATTGATCATGCGAAAGAATGTTTTTTTTTTTTTGTTGGTGGCTCCGCGAGATTCGTTTCTGAGCGCTCCTCTCAGAAATACTCATGGAACTTAGCACATGGCCGCTAATTATTTATTCGTTGCCTGAAAAATTAACTTTCCAGCAGCGGCGACAACGAGACTGCTGCCCGAAAAGAATCGAAAAACGAAAGAAACGAAAATCGACAAAGTTTTTATCTAGTCGCAGGCGGTTCTCGTAGCTATCTATCTAACAATATGCCATGGTCTGAGCCCCTGGTCCAATGACGAGCGAAGCGGCAGCCGAAAAGCTGTCAAATTGTCGAAAAAAAATTATTGTTATCGTGCTACGGCGTTATTGAGTGGCCGTGTTCACACGCGTTTCCAGCCACAGCTCAAGATACAGATACAGATACAGATACAGCGACAGAGATACATTTGTATCTACACATGTCCGTGCAAACAATTCAATTAATTGTTGTGGAGCGGAATATGTCACGCCGGGGATATGGATGGCTAAATGGGGCCTGAGCTCCTGAGCCCCCCACATATATAATGATTTCTTTTTTTCGGTAGTTTATTGATTTACAAGCTGGCCAACTGTGTGGCCCCCTATCGCAGCTAGATGTAGGTATAGAATGGTATAACTATATAGTAAGTACTCATGTAGTATGCTCGAGTTTATGGGAGGCGGCGACCACTTGGCAGAGTGGAACTGGAACCGACTTATCGCAGTGGCGTTGTGATTTTTGGAGTGTCGAAACGCCAAAGCAAATATGATTGGGGGAGCTTTATTGACTCAGCCCGTCCGATTGGGTCTTAATTACTTCCGAAAACAATGGCAACGATGACCAGTGGCGACGATACCCGCCCGGTCCCCGGGACATTAATCAATTTACAACGAGATTTAAGCAATGGCATCGGTAAATAATAAAATAAATACAATTTGAAGACCGGTTTTGCATTTTCTGGCTATCATTCATAAACTTTTGCCCGCCTGACACGAAAATTAGCTCTTCAGCCAAGGCAGACAGCGCACAGATCGCACAGAGATCGGAGATCCAAGATCCGAGATCCCAGATCGGAGTCTAGAGTTTGAAGAGCTGCAGACTTTGGAGCTCTGTGGGGCTCTGTGGAGCTGAAGAGCACCCGTACCCATGGCTGTTGATCACGGTGATGACTGCGTAAAAACCGAAAAGTAAAAACACCAAACTGGCACACAGCTTCGGATGCTTGAGATGTGTTGGCCGTTTGTGTTAATCCCATCAAGACCCAGCACATTATGAAGTAGCAACACCAGCAACAATAGCAGCAGCACCACCACCAGGCCTAGCACAAACTGGAGCTGCACTGTAAGAAAACTGAAATAAAACTATAATAAATTTGAGACAAATAAACGGAGAAGTTCTTAAACTATTTCAAATGTTCTTTATATTGAGAGTCTTCTTGTCAGTGTTCCCAAGTCTTCAGGGAATTTTTCTGATGATTCTTGGCTTTCAAATTAAATTTCAAATTCAAAATAAGTTAGAAAAGATTCCCATGAAAGGTTTAAAGATTGCTTTAAGGAACACAGCTTAGTTATATGAGGTTGGTCAGTATCTCCCAGTTTTCATGGTATTTTTGGGATAATTATTTAAGAAACAATAGCTTCTAGACATCATTAATCCATTTAAATATAAGTAAAAGGGATTTTTATGATTATGATTTTATTTTTCAAGGAATCATGATTAAAATAACGATCATTTTATATTATATTCCAAGTTGCCTGCCAAGTTCTCATTTTTTGTGGCAACAAAACCAATTTCTTTGCGTGCTGAACCTGAATCTAAAGCTGGAACCTGAAGTTGGAGTTGGAGCTGCATGTGGTGAGTGCTCATGTGCTCCATTGGAGGCTCCATCTCTACATCACCGGCACAAGTGACATAAGTGGCGCTTACCCGATGATGCGTGCGCATCCAACGAGCAGCCAAAAGTCAGTCCAGTCCGGAGCTTGTCTTCATCGTTTTGTAAGAGTCATCACCACCACCATCTCTTGGTGATGATCATGATCATCATCAGCGGCGTCGGCGACGGCGGCGTCTGGTTTCGGGGCTGCCCTGATAAGAACGTGTGATGTGCCATGGAGTTGTTAAAAGCAGCACCGCCTTCGTGTGTGGTCCATCGATTGGGTTTGATAAGAGAATTTCGGATGTCGCAGTTCCATGGGCAATACTGCTGTTCCTCGGGCTGCTGCTGCTGCTGCTGCTGCTCCGGCTCCGGCTGGTTTGACTCTCCTGGTCTTGGCCTGGCCTGGTCTGGTGCGCATGACGTGACGGGCCGCTGACGTGCCAAGTGCCATCGAAAATGGCAAGTCATTGGCATTTCAACTGGACATGCGGCACCCTTGTTAGCCGGAGCTGTCTCTGGTTCAAACCCTGCTTCCTCTGCCTCCACCTCCGCGACTCAGTATCTGACTGAACCCAAGTAACATCCTTCGACGCATAACGGGCTGGACAGGATAGCCGCCGGCCGGACTCCGGCCCCGTCTCCCATCTCCTTGTTTCTCTCCTCGATGATGACGCAGCAAACGGGGAAAGCGTTAATTTAATAATGGCCAAAAACGTAACAATAATTTGGTGCAATTCAGAATATGTGTGGCACCTTTCCGATTAGGCGGGCGGTGTGTTTGTTTTCCCTTTGCTGCTGCCCATAATTGTTACACTCGGCTGGCTGCACCAAAGTCAAAGCTACAAAGTCAATGACATCCTGGGCAAACAGCCCAGCCAGGAGCCATGGTCGGGCAAAACCGAAAGTTTAAATCAATCAATAATAAGTGAAAGGTAGGGAAAAGTCGGAGGAAAACTCCTGGGCCAAGCTCACGCACTCGTAAGGTGTAGTGAGTTTAAGTTTTGTTAAAATAAGGGGAAAATGCATCTATTAATAGCATAATAAATGAGGAAATTTAAATTAATTATGGATGTTTCAGACAGTATTTTTATTATATTGTTTCGAAGCACTCTAGTTTTATATTTAATTGAATTTAATTATTGTTGTAAAAGATATTTGTTGTGGCCTGCAACATTAGGTGTAAACAGTTTTGTTGCATGAAGTAGCACTACAAATTCTCAAGACTGACACTCTCGTAGTAACAGTTCAAATTTTGAACTCCTATTGGTAGCCAAGTTTGCTGAAGAGTTTTCTGGGTGGAAGCACTCTGACAAAAACGAACTGTATGAGATCTGCATAAGGTCAAATCTCTATTTAATATTTACTCATTGATATTGAATATATTAAGAATTTTAATGAATATTTTCTATTATAAAGGAAATAATAAAAATCTCGTCTTGGAGGCAGGTATCAAAGGCAGCTATTTTCGCGCCTTTGCTAAAATGTATGCAAGTGGCATTAAGGAATCGTGCCTTTTATTGGCCGCCACAATAATTTGCTAGACAAACACACAGTTCCCTGGGCCCCTGTGAAAGGGCAGCACTTCATAAATAGTTTGCACTTGACAGCTACTGCAGCAGCAGCAGCAGTCGTTGATTTGGTGGACTCCTGCTCCAATCCAATCCCGATACCAAGCCCGTGTCTGGTGTGAAGTTCTTGTGATTCACTCGCCGGTGCGAAATCAAAGGGATCGCCGGCCAAAAGCATCATAAAAGTGTTGTATCTTGCGACTGGCAGCGCAGAGTTCATTGATTTTCTGTTGGGGCAACTCAATCAAAAAAATCGAAAAAGAACAAAATGCGAAGACATAAAACACAAGAAGACCAAGAACTTGGGAAAACGCGCACGGCGGTGGCACTCTATTAGCACCTCTAAAGCACAATTTACAACAAACATTTACAACTGTCAATTGGCAACAAAGCAAGAACAAAACCGAACGTATTCGAGGAGATCTTAAGAGGAGACGGTGAATTAAGGATACAGGTCACACGGGGCACAAAGGGACCGACTCGGGGAAGCGGGAACTGTGCCAGTAACCCAAACTGCTCGCTGACGAATCGCTGGCAATTTGTTAGCATTAAACAAAAACTAATGGGTGCCATTGATGAGAACGGGTATCAAGAACATTTAATAATATATATGCACACAGAAACGTGCCTGTCACAGTCACCCAGCCAGCCAGCCAGTCAGCCAGTGTGTACGGTGTACGGTGCAGTTTAAAAACGAAATTAATAAAAATTTCACTTGAATTGACAAAGTGCCCGAACGCCGTGACGTTCAACTGACGACAAGTGGCACTTGACAAGCTGCCGAACTTGAATTTTTTTACCCTCAGCTCGGCGGCAGCACCATATTTCATTGTTATATAGAAGTCTGACTCCTTGTCTGGCTCGATTCGCTGGCTGATTTGCCGGTTAGCTGCGATGCTACTCTTATGTATGTAGGTACCTACCTGTCCGCTAACCTCGTCCCACAGCTGGCGATCAATCTTGACATTGAGTCGCAGCCGAGACAATGCCCGGAATGCCCGAATGGCATATATAAATGTTCGATTCAATATTGTTGACAATAAATAATTTAGCCGTCTGCAAGGGGAGCTGAAGAGCCGATGAGCTCAACTCTCTCACAGTTTGGCCCCTGGCCATTGCATGTGAGATCATTATCATCGGGGAACGCGGACTCACGTGCAGAGCACGCGGCCGATTTGGCTACAAGTGCCGCAGGGACTAAGGACATGTAAATGGAGGTACTCGTACTCGTAATAGATTCCCAGGCCAGTGCTTCACGACAAGTGCAGGTCATCATAATCAGGGGCTTCATCATCGACGGCGACCTCATCACAGTCGACCGCAACTACTTTAATTACACTGTTGGCCGCGGGCCAAATTACACTGCCGAACACAATTTCAGGACAATAAATGGAGGGAGGAACTCATGGGAAAGTAGGGATGTTTATTATTATACATTTATTTTGATTGTATTCTTACAATAATAAAGATAAACCTTATAATGAACAGAATTAAAGAAATGTCTTGATTAATTGAAAATAGCTGGATTATATATAATAGACAGTATTTTAAAGATTATAGAAGCATAGAATTTAAATAAAATAAAGTAGAGCCTTTTCGAAACATGAAATACACACCGCAGAAACCAATTTATTCCTTATATATAGCAATATTTCAATATTTTATCATTATATAAAGTATTAATCATATACAAAGTTCAATATGAATAAGAAAACATCACGAATTCTTGTATTTCCAACAAGTAAACTGAACTCCACTTCCTTTCAAGTCTTTAAAAGTGAAAGCCAACTCATATTAACCCCATATTAATCCCGGAAAAGCTCCCATTAAATATGTTTTCATTGAAAGCGTAATTCCTTTGTTGGCAAGTGTAAGCTGAGGTTAATAACTGTAGCAAGCCGTGGGCGTATATCGAGGAGGACTCGGTGGGGTTTGGGGGGCTTGTTCGCCCGACAATTGTAATGCAAAGCGCGCACGTGTGTGTGCGTGAGTGCTTCGAGGAAGGATCCCCGCGGGCGTATTGCAAAATTCAGTTTCATTCGATGGCAAAAGTTGGCAAAGAGCGCCCCCGTCTCGCCACGCCGCCGCTCAAGTGCCAGCCCGCCGGGCTATTGACAGAAATCAAAACGGTCCACGTTGGGCGGGACGGAACTCGGTGAGGGATCAGTGGGCCAAGTGGCAAGCGATGCCTCATCCCAGCTGGCAGGAAGCAGTCGCTTCACGGCTTATCACGGCATCAAAACAAATTCGTTTGAAATTAATGCGGAGATTTGCTTTCATTAGGCGGCTTGCCGGGCGCAGAATGTAACTGTTCTGCAAACACACACAATGGAGAATCCGAGACCGGAGAATGGAGAAACCACCGGCCTAACACGCTCTCGCTGTGAGCTGCGGCTAATCCCTAAGCTAAACTTTTGGCTGGTGGAAGGTCGTTCCAAGTTTCAGTCCACCTTCACCCTCCTTACAGCCGCCACGTGGCTTTCAATTGTTACCAACCCCGTGCTGAAACCCACTTCGATTCCGGATTGTGTTCCGGAATCGCTTTTCGAGCTGCGTCATCACTTTGCATTTCGCCGATGATGAGCACACGGGCAGTCAGTCAGTCCGTCCGTCCTACTAATGTGACACTTTAATTGCAGGTGAGGCGCAGGGGTCGCGTGGCCAGGGAAGCGGCGCTGATGCAATTAGACTGCCAACGACTTTCGCATTGTCCTGCCGTGACTTCCCAGCTGAGGCGGCTGTGCGGGCGTCCTGGTGGTAGCGTGCGGGTGAACCTGGCTGAAGCTCTTTTCCAGCTCAGCTTAGGATGACTTTCTAACAGCTTTAGAAAGAGGAGTTTCACAGGTAAAGTTCTTAAAGGCAACCATTCAAATTCAAAAGAATTTGTACGAATGATTGAGTGTTATCTTTATTTATTTTCATATTTCTTTGCTTATTAAATGTTTATATTTCTCATAACCTTTATAATTTATAGCTGATTTCCAACTCCCTGAAGATATCTTCATATTGATTGAGTAAATAATGCAAATATCTTATACCTTATATATAGTTTTCCATTAAAAATCTAATAATATAAACTTATTTTGGTTATAAATCAATTTTTGGCACGTTTCTCTGGGGACAGCTAGGGTCAATTAACCCGTCATTATTTCGTGAAACTTATTCTCAGGGACTCGCCCTCGCGGCCAAATAGATCAAAGGCGTTCCCTCGCCGCGAACCCCCAAGCAGGGGACTCTTCCTTTCCCATCGAACATCGTCCTGCCGAAACTCGACCACGGACCGACTAAAACTTTCTCACATTACATCACGGGCCAGCGAGGACGGCTAAAACAACAAGGACAACAACTGGAGCGCTCTAAATGGACACCGAACAACATCACATCGTTTAATATTGATGGACATTGTTTGAGCTCTTTATGATGGGAAAGTGAGGCCATCAGTCGCTCTGCCTACGCTTTTCGTTGTTGTTGTTGCTGCTGCCTGCCGGTTCGAGTGAATATTTAATTAAATTGTTTTCTAATAACCACGCGCAACTTTGTCGGACTCGAAACACGCGTCGGCAAGCGCCGGGCGGCGGCCAGGACACGCGGCAATCGGTCCGCTACCGGGCCAGGACACACCTTGTTGTGCCAACAGCATTAGCAAGAGGCCGAAATAAAAAAAGAAAAAAAGAGAATCGAGGAAAAAACGGAAAACGAGAGCGAAGCGGGCGGAGCCACCCCTTTTTTTTAGCTGCGTATCCTGCTTCTAATTTTCCAAATTACGCACCATCAATCATCGCTAGCTTTGACGAACGTCGATGGCAAAGTGGACGTGGGATGTGGATGTGGAGGATGTTGATGATGACGTTAGAAAACTACCCCCTGCCCCTGAAACCAGGAGCCCGTGAAGCAATCAGCCAATCCCCTGGCGCAGCGACGACGCTCCGGCAGCCGCAAGATAAAATTAAATTAAACTTCAAGTGACCGCAAGGACCTGCTGTGGCTCCGGCTTCGGATGCTGCAGCATCCTGTATCCCGTCCAGCCATGTTTTCCGTCGTAATTAACGCTAATTGCGTTTGCTCCTAAGCCGGACTTTTTGACTTTTCCACGTGTTTTTCGGATTGTCCCAAGGATTTTCCCACCTAATCCGCCGCCCGCCGAGCCTGTGTTGTTGTTTATGGCTTGACTTTGGCTGACAAAAATATTTGCGTTGCATAAATAAGCAAGAGATAATGCTGATCGGAAGTGATTTAGCCTGGTTTCCCCGGAAACATTCCTGATCCTGGGAAGACTTTAAAGACGGTTAGATAACTCACAACCCGTCTTCGTCCATCTGGTAATTGCGAATGCACTCCAGCTAATGAAAATGGTCGGGGAACGACTCAAGGATTAATATCCCACTGCAATTAAGAGCTCAATCACAGTGACTCCGACTCGGCGTCTTGTTTGCCTCTCTCTGATTACATTTATGAAATTATTATTGATGTTTGGCAGTGACCACCACAGCCCAGAGTCCAGTGTCCAGTGTCCCTCGTCCATCGTCCATCGTCCACCCCAAAAGCCAATGGCATTTCTAATTTTGTTGAGTAGCCCTAACTCCGATGGCTTGGCCACCACGGCCTTCCTTCTACGCCCGGCCGAGACAGGCCATTTTGATTGAAATGCAGACACAAAATGCTGGCAGGCAGCCATTATATTTAAGCTGGGCCCCCGATCTATACATAAGTATGTGCCAGTGCGTAGGCACAGCGGGGGACAAACTAATAGAACTAACTAATAAAGTCATGCTGTATTGAAAACCACATTTAGCCTTTAAAATATATTATTAAAACAATTTTTAGGGTTCATTTCTTTTCGCACCTACACCATAAATAATTATAAAACTTTAAATAGCTCAGAAACCAAAAAATTAATGAACGCTTGAGACAGAAATACTTTAATTATTCTCAGAAGTTTGAGGTATAATTTGAAGCTATCTGATATGATTTACTTATCCTTCATGAAAGCCTGTTAAAATATATTATATCTTTTATTTATTATGAAGTTCTGTATCAAACTTAGCTTATATTTTTAGTGGATTGAAGAATGTTAATAGATCGGTCTCTCTCCTCTTAATATTTGGTTATTTTGTAACAATTTCGTAATGATATTTAAACCTTCTTAATAAGTTTTAGACAAAATAGTTTAACCTTGATTGGAATTGGAGGCAATAAGGAAATCAAGGCGTACCTAAGATTAACACATTTTCCCTTGTAGATACGAACCAGTCTCAAAACGAAGCTTTCTTTACTTTAAATCCATTTTAAAGTATCAAAAATACTTTATTATATAGACATATTTAATGTAACTAATGTTAAAGATATATTTATATTCTGCATCCTAATATTTCAGATTTAATCACTCCATTAATGATTATGGTCTTCAATCTATTGTTTCACCCGCCGCTGTATTTGCATCCCACATCCCGCTCACACTAATCTGTATTATGTATACAGTTGGTTCGCCTGGCACTCACCCAGTCCCAGGCCCACTCCCACGGATTCCACACCCACATAACCAGGACATCCCCTACATAAGTAACGCCACATATGATTTCATTCATATGCAGAAGAACTATGCTCCTCCCTCCGGCACCAGGGCCCATCATTGATTTGCAATGCCTAAAATGTTTCAGCCTGATGATGGGAATCCCCTTCCTGGCCCCCATCTGCCATCCTCTTCCTTCGCTGCTGCTGCTGTTGCTGTTCCGCTCTGCCTAACTGCCAAACATTCCGAAATGCCGGAGTGCGTGTCTCCCTGTGTGTGTGTGTGGTGTGTTTGCCATCGTTTTTGGAAATATTATATGCTCATACCTCCGTTTTCGAGTAAATTGTGTAAATATTTGCGCTCGTAAGTGGATTGGAGATGGATGAGTCTATCAACATGGAAGCCGGCGTCGCAGCAGGCAGCGCCGCTGGCATGCCCATCATCATATGCGTACCCCTATGCCATGCCAGGCCGGGCCCTTGGGTCCCCAGATACACAAGCTCCTACCCTCAACCCACCGCTCAATTTCGACATTTGGATGTACATGTACAGCCGGCTACCTGATATCCTTTGGCTGAAAGCCAACATGCAGCTTGTTGCATCCAAAAGGGACTCCATATCCATCTGACAAAGAATTTATTCACTTATACATTTAGAGCAACGTGTGCACAGCCTAGAAAGTCACTATGTGGGTCAATCGAAGGCCAGATATTAACAGTTTCCGCAACTCGAATGACCTTATTTGGCGGCCTTCTTGCCAGCAGCTTCCTTCTCCTTCTCTGGCTCGCTCTCTGTAGTCTCGCCCTCGTCTTCCTCATCGTCATCCTCGTCGTCTTCATCGCTATCATCCTCGTAGTCCCCATCGGACTCATCCTCGTCATCATCGTCGCCGTAGGAGTAGCCACCGCTGGCTCCGCCGCCATAGTAGCCACTGCCGCCGGCTCCGTAGTAGCCGCCGTAGCCCTCCTCGTCGTCGCTGCCGCCGCCTTGTTGCTGGCGGCCGAACTTGTGCGAGCGCGTGGACATGCTCAGATCCTTGGTCACCGAGGTGTCGTAGTTGCACTTCGGGCAGGGAATGGCCTTATTCTTGTCGTACTTGAAGCCCTTGCGGCGCACATGGTCCTCGCAGTAGCAGGTCTTGCAGCGCAGGCAGGAGTACTGGCCCAGCCGGTTGCACGACTGGCACTTGTAGTTCTCCGATTCCAGCACCTGGCGAGGATCAGTAAGGCATAAAGAAGACCAAAACAAGAGGAGAATCCAAGGTACTAACCTGACAGCTGGCCTGGTGCTCGAACTGATCGTCCTCGCACAGGAAGCCATTGCAGAAGGAACACTTGAAGATGCGTCCGCCGTGCTCCCACACCCCGCGCTCGCACTCCAGGCACACCGCATTCTGCAGTGGACACGTGCAGGCATGGTTTTGCAGGCACTTGCGTCCGTGGCACACCCATGCCTCGCAGAAGTCGCAGATGGCGCCGACCATGCCCAGTCCGGTGGTGTACACGCCGGGATGCTTCACCACGCAGTCGCCCGTCTTCAGCATGCACTTGATCTTGCCGCACTGGGCGCA
Source organism: Drosophila kanapiae (assembly GCA_008042475.1). Lineage (NCBI taxonomy): Eukaryota > Metazoa > Arthropoda > Insecta > Diptera > Drosophilidae > Drosophila > Drosophila kanapiae. The sequence continues at coordinate 157,753 of VNJM01002016.1, read as the reverse complement.
AATGGGCAGGCGCTGGAGACTCTGGCAGAAGTAGCAAAAGGCCCGCGACTTCTGCTTCTTCTCGCACTTGTCGCACTCCATTGGAGCATTGCAGGGCACATCGGCCAAGGGAACCTCGCGGCTGCGGATCTCCTTGAGCCGCAGCTTTTGCTTCTCGGCCTTCTTTCGCTGACCAGTTTTCTTTTTCGGCATTTTTAAAAACTTTCTTTTTCTGGGCTCGTATAAAAAAAAGTTCGTTAATCAAAAAGCGTGCCCACCAGATTTTACGTTCATAATGCCAAAACTCGCTCGGATTTCCGCCTACGTGAGTCACTGGTCACACCAAAATTGCTAAGCAAGACTCCAGTCATTTGGCTATTGGCGCTGCCATACTTTTCGCGCTCCACGCTCTTGACGACTCAAACCCCTCGAATCGTGTAAGCCCCATCCGGAAAGGAGGTGGCAATTTTAATTTTCAATGAAAATCCCTGGAAACCCCTGAAAAGACTCGAGACCACAACTCTTGATACTATCGATAGCATCGATAATTTGTTCACTTCGATATTTTTCAATACCTGACAGCCCTAGTCGCATAGGGTCACACTGCTGTGGAAAAAATAAATAATAATTGAAAATATCAGTTTCCACGTTAAGTTAAATAAAATAGCGCAATGCCAAAGTACTATTGCGACTACTGCGACACCTACTTAACCCACGACTCGCCATCAGTGCGGAAAACGCACTGCACTGGTCGCAAGCACCGCGACAATGTGAAATTCTACTACCAGAAGTGGATGGAAGAACAAGCCCAGCATTTAATCGACGCCACCACCGCCGCCTTCAAAGCCGGCAAGATCACAAATAATCCGTTTGCTGGCGGCCCATCGTCGGCGCCTCCGAAGCCGGCGGGCGTCTCTATACCGCCTCCGAACATGGGTGCTCCTCCACGTCCGGGCATGCCAGGAATGCCGTACATGCCTCCGATGATGAATCCCATGATGACGGGCATGCGTCCGCCGCCCATAATGAATCCCATGGCCATGATGGGACCACCACCACCGCTGGGCACAATTCCTGGAGTCCGCCCGCCCATCATGAACGGACCCAAGTGACCAAATGCCGGGATAACCCACGCACGGAAGGTGCCCACCTCCTAAAGGTGGCATAATTAAGTCGTAGCCCTTAAGTTACACCTATTGCAACCAAAACAAATTATGTAAATTTATATAAAAGAGGAAATTTACTAAACAAAAAGTAGTTTTAACGGGTGTCGGTTGAGGATTCCTAAAAAAAAAAAAAAGGAAAATATTGCTCCCTTTATCCAGAAATTATACCATAAACAAAAGGATCGAATAATACCATTATTACGATCGTTCCTGCAGGAGCAATATGATATAGTGGTTCGATTCCGTTCCTACAAATATATTGCTTGCAAAAGAAATAAGACTGCTGAAAATTTTTAGTGCTGTAGCTCTAACTGCATTATTTTACATTTAACACAATTTTACGTGTAAGATATAGAGGTAGATTCACCTTTTGGTTTGCGTATTGGCTAAACTACAATAAAGCACCATCTAGCGGTAGAAACACATTTTGTTTCGGCAACAATTGCACGCTTTTTACATTTCTTGTAACAGGCGAACAGAGTTTAGTAGAGCAGCGATGCACATTTCATATTTATCTATGCGGTGACGTCAGTCGATCGATCGCTCTCTTTCTAAAGAGCAGTTCTCGCGAGAGTACTAAACAGTTATTAAATATGTTTACACTGAACTAATCATCTTTCTGCTACATTCTGAGTGCCTGGTACATATCATGCATTTGATACATTTTTACAGGGAGAACTCCTGATTAGGAACTTGTTTGCCGAAACAATAACATTTGACTAGTCTACATGATCTACGATTAAGAACTTCAGTCAAGACAGTACTTTGAATACTTTCCATGCTTGTTTTCTCTGTTAAGTTCGTTGACTTCAGCTGAGATGAATTGATAAATAAATAAATATATAAACAAGAATGGAAAGCAAACTTTGGGCGGAGTCGAAGTTTTTATACCCTACCAGAGTATATAAATTAAGACCGATTGGTAGTATATCTTTATAATACATATACTTGCATAATATGGATAAAATGCACTACTAATATAAGTTAGAATCGTTTGTGTAGTCAAATTAAAGAAGAATATACGAAGTTTTACTTTGATTTCTTAAAAAAAAGCTGCAAATTTCAGAGATGTAGGTCAATAACTCCTGGCTCTTTGTTCTTAAAATACAATATTGACGAATACGATGGATTTCTTTGTCTACAATACAGTTGTCTAGCTGTTTTTATTACAATTTTCGTCTTAGTTACTATTTATGTTTATGTGAAGAGAATATAATGCAGATTATAATTGTTAAAATACGAATGGCCTTCGGGATTGAAGCGATAGTTAGGGTAGCAGTAGGATGTCCTGGCCATTGTCCCGCGAAAGCGCCACTTAAGCTTATTTGTTACTACACACACTTAAGATATGATACAAGTTAGGGAATTCGTCAGGATCTGGGGCTACCTGGCCAAACGCTGGCGCTTGCTGGGCGAGACCAGCACGGGAGATGGTTGGTGACTGCCGGAGATGGCGTCAAAAATGCTAGTCTCCGAGCGCCGGTACTCGCTGCCAATGTTTTCCAGATTCAGATCGGCATCGAGAACCAGGACCTGGAAGATTAAGGAATTGATTAGCTTTTCTACTTGGCAATCTTGTAAGATTTGCGCCCCTACCTTGCAGGTCTGCGGACGGCGGTGATGTATTAGCCAGTCCTCGTGCAGCTCGTGCAGATCCTGGAGGTACTTCAGCGGCACACAGCTCTCCTCGGAACGGGCCCGCTGACGTATGCGCTCGTGAGCAACCTCCGGCGAAGTGCGCAGGTAGATGATGAGGTCCGCCTGCACGTGTATGGAGTCCTCGATGAACTTGTACCACTCCTGCAGCGTGTTGAACATGCCATCCTCCAGGGAGCCGTTGCGACGCATGTTTTCCACGAAGCAGTAACTGCAAAGAGGAACTCGATTAATGGCCCGATCAAACCGGATTGCGGCTGCACTTACCGAGAGCTAAAAATGGAGCGCTCCATTATTTTTAGCTTCTTGTCGGTGGGCGCCGTGTGCGCCTGCAGCATGGTCAACGTGACATAACTCTGAAAGGGCATGGCCCACTTCGCGGGGTCCTTGTACATCAGCTCCAGCAGGTTCACGCCGTTGACGTTGCGCCATTTCTCGACGGGCTCGGTGAGCAGACAGATGTCGTTCTTGTACTTCTCAAAGTGGTTCAGGTACGTGGTCTTGCCGCTTCCGATGTTGCCCTCGATGAGCACCGTGAAGGGCTGCGTGCCCTCGGCGAACTTGCGTCCCTGCCGGGCACTGGATGCTGCCGCCTCCATCAATCCGGACAGTCCGCGATCTGCACGTGAAGATTGAGATACGAATGAATCTAGTTCGGTTTGGTAGGTACAGCTCCGCTCAGTCTTCCGGGTACGACGAATGCAATGGAGTACTGTACGAGGCGGCGGGAGAACTCGGACTGAACCACCCCGCCAGAGAGCCACAGCGATCGTCTTTTACCGCCGATATTCCAAAAGAGCGGGAAACCGCCATTTTTTGTCCGATCGTTATTTGTTGTTGTCTACCGGCTGATCATACATATGTGTGTGTGTGTGTTTGTATGTGTTGCGTGAATGCTTAACTTTTAATTTTAAATGCATTTGAATTACCAATAAATGTTAATATATTCCGTTTCCACATATCAGCCTTCCGGGGTATCCGCAGAAAATCAACTCAGTACTTTAATAGATGTACTTTATTAAATTCAACATTTTTTTCATTAAGTTTTGCCGGTTATTTCCCTTTTTATATCTTAGTCTTAATTTCACAATTGTGTTTTGTTTTTACCATGGCGGAACAGCTGACGAATCGATTCGTCGACAGCTGTTCAAGGGCCGTTTATCGAATAATGGTTATCGGCTCTGGCACAGCACTAAGAAGACGCATTTTTTATATCAATATTTGTAAACTTTTATAAAAACCTGTATTAAACATTGTTTTGAGAGGCCGTCCAAGCCAGGCACTTGACTAGTCATGTCCATAGAAATCGAATCAGCCGAGTGAGTACTTAAAATTTGATTTTATTTGCTGGAAAAGCAGCGTGAAGTAATGTCAAATTTTCCCTTCCTACCACAGTGTGATCCGGCTTATCCAGCAGTATCTCAAGGAGTCCAACTTGATGAAGACCCTGCAGACCCTTCAGGTGAGTCCAGAATTCCAGAGCTTCCCTAAAACCCATTTAATCACAGTCGTATTCCTTTTACAGGAGGAAACGGGCGTCTCCCTGAATACTGTGGACAGCGTGGATGGATTTGTGCAGGATATATCCAATGGCCACTGGGACACTGTGCTCAAGGTGACGCAGTCGCTGAAGCTTCCGGACAAGAAGTTGCTTAATCTGTACGAGCAGATCGTGCTGGAGCTGATAGAGCTAAGAGAATTGGGCGCCGCCAGGTCCTTGCTCCGCCAAACGGATCCCATGAGCATGTTGAAGCAGCAGGAACCTGAAAGATACATTCATTTGGGTGGGATTAAGCTGATTTACCAGTTAAAATTACATTTTTAGTATAACAAAATTCCCAACTTCAGAAAACATGCTGCAGCGCGCTTATTTTGATCCCAGGGAAGCCTACGCGGAGGGCAGCAGCAAGGAAAAGCGACGAACGGCCATTTCCCAGGAGCTAAGTGGCGAGGTGCATGTGGTGCCTTCCTCCAGGCTCTTGGCGCTCCTCGGACAGGCTCTCAAGTGGCAACAGCACCAGGGACTGCTGCCGCCCGGCACCACCATCGATTTGTTCCGTGGCAAGGCGGCCATGAAGGACCAGGAGGACGAGATGTATCCCACACAGCTGTTCCGCCAGATCAAGTTCGGCCAGAAATCGCATGTGGAGTGCGCCCAGTTCTCGCCCGATGGCCAGTACCTGATCACGGGCAGTGTGGATGGCTTCCTCGAGGTGTGGAACTTCACCACCGGCAAAGTGCGAAAGGATTTAAAGTACCAGGCCCAGGACCAGTTCATGATGATGGAGCAGGCGGTGCTAGCGCTAAACTTCTCGCGCGACTCCGAGATGGTGGCCTCCGGCGCCCAGGACGGCCAGATCAAGGTGTGGCGCATCATCACGGGGCAGTGCCTGCGGAAGTTCGAGAAGGCTCACACCAAGGGCATCACCTGCCTGCAGTTCTCGCGGGACAACAGCCAGGTGCTCAGTGCCTCATTCGATTATACGGTGCGATTGCATGGCTTGAAGTCTGGAAAGATGCTGAAGGAGTTCAAGGGCCACTCGTCCTTTGTCAACGAGGCCACCTTCACGCCCGATGGACACAGCGTGCTCAGCGCCTCCTCCGATGGCACTGTGAAAGTGTGGTCCCTGAAGACAACAGAGTGCGTGGCCACGTACAAGCCTTTGGGCAACGAACTGGCCGTTAACACTGTCCTCATTCTGCCCAAGAATCCCGAGCACTTTATCGTCTGCAACAGGTCCAATACGGTGGTCATTATGAACATGCAGGGCCAGATTGTGCGATCCTTCTCGTCGGGTAAGAGAGAGGGCGGCTCCTTCATCTCGGCCACTCTCTCGCCCCGCGGCGAGTACATTTACTGCGCTGGCGAGGATCAGGTGCTGTACTGCTTCTCCGTTTCATCGGGAAAATTAGAACGAACCTTGAATGTGAGTTGGGACCTTCGGAGATGCTCCAAATATGTCTAACTAATATTATTTTCCTTTTCAGGTTCATGAAAAGGACGTCATTGGTCTGACGCATCATCCGCATCAGAACCTGCTGGCCAGCTACAGCGAGGATGGCCTGCTGAAGCTTTGGAAGCCCTAGATCATATAAGCAATGACTTTCACTCTTAGTTTAAGATTAACTACCAAAATACATACACTTACTGAACCCCGAAAGTATTTGCTGTCTTTGATTTTCTCAAGCCCCCAACCGTACCCATGCCCCCACATCAATATCTTCAATCATGTCTGTCTATATGAAACAAATTGACTTTAATTAAGCATTATGCAAAGCGTGGGCCAGCCTCTCAGAGCGCTAATCCGCAGAGTTTGCCTCAATTGCTGGGCCAGCGCTTAAATTAGTTGAGCAACGACACTCAGCCGGTTCACTTGCCAGCATGAAGAGCGACGAGATTATTGAGAAAATCCGCAACAAGCTGAAGGAATCCGATCCGGCCCGTCGGACTGTGGTGAATACTTTTCAGTTTAACTTCACGGATTCGGATGGCAATCTCATAAAGAGCATGGGTGAGTGAGAGCTGGGAACTTCCTTGGCTTAAGTTGAGCCTGACCGTCTTATCGCAGTCTTTGATTTCAAAGCCCTGGACATCTACGAGGGCTGTGCTTCCAGCGCAGATGGACAGGTGACCATTTCTGATGAGGATTTCTACTTGGTGGGCACAAAGCAGAAGACTTTCCAGGAGATTTTGCAGCAGGAGAAGGCCAAGATAGACGGCGACGAGGAGGCCATTAACAAGATGCTGGAGAAGTTTCGCATAAACACGCAGAATTAGCGAGAATTATTATAAAACATTATATAGGGGGTGTTACAGAAAGGATTCATGTTTGAAGCCCCCTAGATTATGTTCCTTTTTCTATATTCACCCGCCCAATACTGACTGGTATAATCATAAATCATAAATAAATGTGCAGTTTAACTTCTTCGCTGGATTTATCATTTGATTTAGAAATCATTATTTAAATTGGTTTTAGTATTCATTTATTTAATTACCTTTATTTATATTTAATGTTAACATGGAATTGTTTTTGTAGGTGTTTCCTTTTAATTTGAAATTTGCTGTTCTGCATTTTATTATTCAACTATTTTGTTATTCGGTTTTCTCTTTATCTCCCGCCATCATATATATTTTTTTGCGCCAATAAGTGCGTCCGAGATTCGGTTTTCTGGCTTCTATTATGGGTTTTGGGGTTTGAAAAACGTCTCTCTCAATTCAAATATGTGTTCCGTTGCGTGGCTTATGTATAGGTTTAATTGTAATTTTAACATTTGCTCTTTTTGGGGGTGTTTTAATTTAACCTTGTGTTACTTTAGTAAACGTTTTGTTTTTAGTTTAGAACATTTTTGTTTCTTTTCTTTTGGGGACTTTCCTTCTCGAACATTTTATTTGCTTTTTGTTTTAGCACTATTTTGGTTTTCTTTAAATTTATGTTTAATTTTTATTGCTAGAACACAAATTCAGAGTTTTTTTTTATTTATTAACTAATTGAATTGTTTGTTTCTGGGTTTTTTTTTCTTTTTCGGTTTTAATGTAATACAACAACAAAATTTGTACACTTAAACTAAAGTTTATTTTCATGAATTAATTCTTAGGAATTACTTGATCATTATGCTTTTCTTTATGCAACAATTTAACAACGTTTTACTTCTTCAATGTAATTGTATTTATTTTTTTGGTTTTTATTTATCAATTTTTATTTGTATTTTTATTTAATTAATGTAGCATTTTTTGTAACACCTACATACGTTTATTATAAATGGGTTTTTACGTTAAACGGGTTTAAGTTTCCATCGCTGATTTAAGCCATATTATTTAATTGTTCTCAATTGTTTTCTTCTTTGCAAAACGTACGTGCGCTATGAAACCAATAATTATTATTTATTATACGAAATTTCAGGGAATTTATCATTATTCGACTCCAAAACGGAGGAAACTGATATGAAATTAAACCGTTATTAAATTCACAATAGGTTTTGCATATGTATGTATGTATAAAGTCGATAAAATAACGGTGAACGTAAAATATTTCATACAGAAAAAGGTCCAAAAATGGGATTTGGCACAACTGAAGGGGAATTAAATGTTCGGTTTCCTTGTGTTTAGATCTCTTTTGTTTAGCTTCTTGTATAATTTACTTTATTATTATCGTTCCCTTTAGCGTATACATTTTTATAAATATTCTTGTTCGCCTTAAATGTTTATAAAAATGTGCTTAAATAGACAAAAATCTTTGAATTTATTCTCTTTCCATTTCTCGTTCGCTTTTCATTTCACTTTCCACCTTCGGGCCGCTAATTTATTAAATTTCCTCTTTTATTCTCATATAAACCTCTCGATTTAGCGTCATTTAACTCTTTGCTTTTATTCTTTGCTGGAAGATACAGTTTTGATAGTCACTAATTCTTTTATTTATGCATTATTTCATCGTCATCTTCTCCTCTTTGTTGTTGTATGTTTGATTTGTGTAGCTTCAAGGGTCGAAGATTTTACTTTCGCTTTTTTTTTTTGTACAAAATGTATAAATTAAAAAGTCATGCGCGTATGTATAGGTAGTTAATTATTATTGTTTTATGCCCTTTAGTATGTTGCTGCCGTTATTCGTTATCGGTTTATCTATCGGTTTGCGAATGTGTGTGTGTATTGTTTTATTTACGCTTACGCTCTTCGATTCTCCTGTTTGTATAATTAATTCAATTTATGCTTCACCTAAATATTACTCGTATCAAATATAAAAATCAACAACATTATTTTATTTCTTCGTCCTGTCTGCGGTCGTCTCCTGTGGCTGTGAAAATGATTCGTTCCTGCACTTCCGCCTTGCTATATCTTGCCCGTTTCCGCTTCCGCTTCTCTTTCTCCCTGCTTTCTACATACATATTCCTGCCTCCCTTCGCCATACGTATTTCGCTATGTGTATAATATAGTTTATTAAATGTAGCTATTATTTGTTTCTTATTCTCCCCGTCATGCCATCTCCTTACTTATGTGAAACGCTTCTGGCTAATCGTGTTATCGCAACTACAATATGCGCGCCCTACTGTACTTTTATAGCGTCGCATTCGCTCATTCCATCTATAATTCCTACTAATAGCGCTCTGCTCCGCTCGCCATTAAATTTATGTCTTAATCAATTCGCATTTTTGCATAATTTCTTGTCTTTTAGGTATTGTTAACTTTTGAATTTCTGTTTCTGTTTCTGCTTCTCCTCCTGCTGATTCCCCATCTGCCGCTGTATGAGCCTGTGTATCCTGTGTAAACTACTACTCTTGCTCTGCAAAGTTGCTTTGTTCGCCATTACCTAGGTAGCCTTATTCTAAATGCGTTTTAAAACCGAAACTGAAGGTCGCGATAAAAGTGCCTAAGACTCCGCCGAACCATCGTTAGACGTTCGCCATTTGGTTGACATGGTCGATATTATCTTCATCGAAATGCACATCGTTGATGAAAATGTCCGCGGCCAGCTGGTCCTCGTCCAGCTCCAGGTCGTCCTCGTCGTCGTCCTCCCCGCTCATCAGTCCATGGCCCATGTCCACGCCGGCGATGCAGATGTGTGGCGGCGGCGGTACGCTGGTGGGCGGCAGGGGAGCCGGCGGTATGATCAGGTTGCCGCTGTTTATCCCATGCAAGCTGCCCGCGATGCTTGCGCCGCCGCTCTGCAGATGCCGGCGACTGGAGCTGAGACCTGCTGCTCGAACAAGAATTGGATAAAGTTACTACCTCGGTCTTAAGTCTCTACAGATAAAGAATATAAACTTCAAACATTTAAAACAAATCAAGGGTGTGTAAAAACTCAAAAAAATATAACTATTTACCTTGAAATAATGTAAATAAAACCAAACTCAAAGAAAACCTGTTGAAATCATTGAGCAAAAATTTAGAAATATTATAATAAATAATTATATTACATTTCCTGTTGAGGACTCACCCGTGGCACTGGTCTGCGAGTCGTAATGTGCATTGCGATGTAGGCCCAATTGACGGACATGGTTCCTACGGTTTCTTCTGGAGTGACAGAGTATGCATAGGAGACAGATTAGGGACGAGACGACGAGAAGTGTTATAATTATTAGAACGTCGTAGTCCTCCTCGGCCGCTTCCGTGGTACCTGCAGGGATGTAAAGCGTTTTGGGGGAAGAGGCAAGAGCACACAAATGGTAGATACGTTAGTGAATATTCGGCTTAGATAGGCATCTTTAGTAATAGGATGGAAGACAGTTGGGCATGTGTGTGTGTGTGTAGATCTCTGGGGGAAGTTATCCGAGAGAGTCTGGGGTGTGTCATGAACGTGATGTTCTTGTATTGAGTGCTGTGGTGGTCGGCTGTTAACCTAGGCTTCACAAGTTTAGCATTAGCGATAGATTTAGGGATAGACGGTTTAGAATATATTCAGTTCAGTTTATCAGCGGCGGCACCAGGAAGGTTTAAACAAATGGACTAAGTTACGGTGCACATGACAAGTGGGGTGGGGAAGGGTGCAGAACGTAAAGAAGCCAGAACCAAAAACAGAGACTATAACTTGGGCATGCTCGTTAACTCAACTCTAACTATGCGAAATGAACTGAAGGATGCAACTGAAGAGAAAATGGGTATATGTTCGAATCCAGGGCTGTGAACTGTGATCTTCTGCTGGTCAGGACATCTACTGGGGTTCAAGGCGATCGAGTTTGAGTTTGAGTGGATCTATCTCTGGGTGGAACTCTGTGCATGTCATGAGCGTGGCGTGGCGTGGCGTGTTGAACGATTGGTAGACAAGCTTATGCAGAACTCACGTGTTAATTGTGACCAAAGAGTTTCTTTACTTATGTAATAGAGTTAATATTCTTTTGTTTTGTTTTAGTTTGTTTGTCGCTTCGCTTGTTGTTAGAAAAGTGAGTACGAATTCTCGCTAGCAGAATGTTTCATTTATGTTAATATGTTCTCTTAATAATGTTGCTCGCTTTTGATTCTCGTGGCAATTCCAATTCCGATTTGAAAATTTTGATTTTTCCCGTTTCTTTTGTTAAGTTTTAGTTGTAAGTATTAAACACTAATGCCGTAATTGCTAAAACAAATGTCTGTAGAAATGTGGGCAAATGCGTGGACCTTGCGTCACCTGTGCCAAAGGTTTAGGGGGTTAAGTTCAGATTCGAGGAAGGGTTTATTGTTTATTTTACAGTTTCACAGTCGAACAGTTTGTAGTTGGTTTTTGTTAGTGGAGACAAAAGAAAGAACAGAGAGAAATAGAGGGAGAATTAGACAAGTAGAGAGAGAGAAATAGAGAAAGATGAGTTGTGTGTAGAATCACCGGGCGTGACATGATCGGGGTGCAGAAAAGAGTCTGTATTAGGGATGTATATCGAGAGAAAGGTCCGATATGATAAATCGAACAAAATATCGAAAATATCGTAAGGTTTGATATATCGAAATATGAAATATCGAAAAAGATAACTCAAACTATAATTTATTATACTTTTTTATATCGATTATATTCTAATATCTTTAGGATGTTCTATATTTGTTTTCTAGAATATTTGTTTAAGCTATTTGTAGGCATTTATTGACACAGTTCGATATATCAAGAAGAATATCAACTTATCGCACATATATCGCAAGATTAAAAGAGCGATATATATATCGGACTTCGATATATCGACATTTTCCTCATCCGCAGTCTGTATTAGTGAGTGTACTGTATGCCATTCGAGGTGAGAGAAGTCAGGTGATTTGTGGAGGGACCTAATGAAGAGGGTTTCGGGATCTGAGCTCAGAAAGTATGTACAAAGGTCTCTGGCCAAACACAAAACAGCTAGTAAATGTAGTTAGAGTTCAAAACACGAATACTTAGGTGCAAGAAGACTTAGAATAAATACAGGATAGCTTCGGTTGGGCCTTTAGCTGGTATTTAGGTTAGTATGGATTATTTTAGTTGCTATATTTAGTGGTTAACGCTTTGCAAGTGTTTCGTCGGGTTCAAGTTTTCTTTACGCATCAAATGAAAAGTGTAAGGAACGGAAACGTAATCTTAATCATAATCAGATGAGGTATCAAACCGAAATAAATGAAAGTGGAAACTATATATGTTGGCCCCATCGACGCACTGGAAACACAAACACGAAACAAACTTAATAGTAAAAGTAAGTTACGTAAACTTAGGCGAAAAAGCAAATAAAAATTGAACTGAACCGTTCGACTCACTCACGACTCACAGTGCAATTCGTCAGTGTCGTCGCCGGGCCCGCAGTTCTTGACGCCGTCGCAGCGCAGCTTGTCGGAGATGCAGTATCCGGCGCCGCACTGAAAGTGGTACGTCGACTCGCAGTGCAGTCCCACGGACGGCGGCCCCGGCCCCGAGTCCTGTATCTCGGTCCACACGATGCGGAAACCCTGAGGGCATTCAACAAAAATCGTTAAAAATCCTTCCGGTCCCCAGAGGGGAAGAGTCAGCTCACCTGGGCGCCCACTGTCTTGTCGCTGGTTGTGAAGCTGATGCGCGCCGTCTGGCCGGTGGAGGTGTAGTGCCAGTGCTCCACGGGTGGCTTCTCGCCGCACAGCTCCAGCGGCGGCTGGTCGGAGTCCACATCCATCCACAGACGCAGCACAGCCGCAGGACACCCGCGATCTGGTTAGAAATGGGTTACAATGGGAAATAACAGTGACGGATGCAAGATACTCACTGGCTGGGTCTCCTTCCAGGCCGAACTGCTCAAAGTGAATGGACAGCTTGTAGCCGGGACGGGCCTTCATCACCCAGTTGCAGGCATTGGAGGCCATGCCCCGGCCGGGCGCCTTGTAGCCCGCCGGCCAGTTGGGCGATGTGATCAGGCCCGAGTCCTGGTTGCTGAAATTGCCGCCACAGTCGCCGGCGTCCGATTTGGCCGATTCGAAGAAGTAGCGCGCCTTGAAGCCGCTGGCCACGCTCTCCTGGTCCGTGTGCAGGGTGATGCGCAGCCCCACCGCTCCCCGGGGGCTCTCGACGGGTCCGGGGGCTGTCTGACCGCAGTAGCGTCCCAGCAGGCGGTCATTGTTGTCCCGATAGACGACGTACATCTCCAGCCAGTCCTCGAAGCAGGCGCCGGAACTGTAGGGGAAAGCGTGGGATGAATTATGAAAAAATTTCCAGGATATATTTCTTTGCTGTTCTCCCACTCACCCATAGGCTCCCGCGGTGGCATTTGCATTGTTGTCCGCCTTGATCTTGAAGTGATCGAACACAATGGTCACCTGCTCGTCGGCCTCGGCCAGGAAGAGGTACGAGCAGTTCGTATCCGAAGGATAGTTGGAGGGATAGCGTGGACTGTTCAGCTCACCACGCTTCTTGGAGCTGCTCACGTAGGTGAAGCTGCAGGTGCCGTCCGGCGCCGCTGTGCCCGGTATCTTGTACTCCGTTTCGAAGGTGTATTTGCCCTTGAAGCCGCGGCCCTGCAGCTCACCGGAGCTAAAGACCATGGCCAGGCGGGGTCCCTCGCTAATCACGCGTTGCGTCTCGTTGCCGCAGAGCTCGTAGTCGAACTTGTCATAGGCATCGGCCGTCTCCTGGCCCTTCAGATAGATCTTCAGATAGCCGTCCGTGCAGTTGGACCTGTGGAAAATAATGGGGGATTAAGGAAAGGAGATAAAACTTAATAAAAGGCTAACAGTTAAAGGCAATAAATAGCTATTAAAGATAGTATTTCCTAGTTAGTTGTAAGATCAATATTAAGAAATACTTTATATTGGGGATAAAGATTATATTTCAAAGATTCACTTACTCGCCCTTGTCCTTGTGCTCCACCTTGGGAATATTGAAAGCGTTAAACTCGAGGCGTACACGCTCCAGATGCTGGGCATCCTGCATGCCATAGATGAAATATCTAGGAAAAGTCACACACATTGAGATACATCCCTTAAGCTACAAGATCGGTTATTTGGCACTCACCTACACACAGTTTTTGGTATATAGGGATAGGGATAGTTGGGTGAGAGCACAAAGCCAGTGGATTCCTTCTTCGATAAAATCTTTTGATCACATTCAGAGCCACGTATGTGAATGCCATCATTTTCACCTGATGTTAGCATTTTGATTAGCATTTGTTTTGAGGGAATTTCGATAGAGCAGTCGGATCAGGTCGGATCAGAGCCAGATTGAAGTATAGCAGAGGTCACCAGATATAGCGCAGAGATATAGTTTTAGATTTGGTTTTTTTTATTGTAGAGAGAAAGTGTTGAAGGTTAGAATTTTTATAGAGTTCGTGTCGAAAGAGGGGAAAGGTTAAATTGAACTAAAAAATGGCATCAAAACTCAAACAAAGCCAGTGAATAGGTGGGTTCAAGCACATACAATTAGCTGTTAAATGCAACTATCTTGGGACCCTCGAAGGTAATCAATAAGACAACTTCGAGGGCCCCAAAACAACAATTGGCAGAACTGAAACGACAAACAAATCGAATTGAGTAGAGACGGGTTAATACTTACGTATAAAATCTAATTTAACAAAACTCTCGCTAAATTCATAAATTCCTTTAAAGCCACGATTTTGGGTATTTGCGGTGCGCGATAACGTATAAAAATGAACGAAAAGGCTCGACTCGCTCGAATACAAAACTAAGTTTCTTTGCTGTCCGCAATATGTACCGATTAATGCTGACGAATTATCTGGACCATCGTACACTTTCACATAGTCAAATGGGCAGCTGGTTTCAGTTTAAATAGTTGTAGTTATTGTGTTGGTTGTTGATTGGTGATTGTTGAAATTTTGTTGTTGAGAATTTGCAGATGGGATAGCATTTTTCAGACGGGAGATGGGATAGAGAAGAGATTTGTTTAGATAGGTCACAGATTAGGTGTGTCTCTGGTGTGTATTTGTGTGTCTCATGTGGGCTGCCAATCAGAGCAAGTTCCTGGGTCGGAGCAGGACCTTGCTCTGATCTTGACTCGTCAGCTTCAGCTTCAGCGTGTGTGTTTGTGTTTCTCAATTGTGCAGCATTAGAGGTACTCACTGTGGTCCACCAAAAAACAGATCAAAATCACGAAACTCTAATCTAACTCTCTGATTCGATTCACCAAGAAATTGATATGTGCATGACATATCCTTCGGATAGGCACCTGGATAGGTTGGCGATATGAGCGCACCAGTTTTGTTGACGCTCATGCTTGGCGTTATCGTGTAGGAACATGGCGAGCCCGCAATGGGAATGCCGATTTCATATTCCGCTTTTTGACGAAATTAACAAGAATAAAGGTCAGTAATTTGCAGGGAATATTATATGTTAAATATAATGTCTCCGAAGCCATACTTACATGCATTTATAAACCTAAACGTGCCCTCGAACAGGTCCGTGGTCACGTTCTTGTTGCTAAAAAACGAAATCGCAACTGCCCGGTACATGGAAATGCGACGACGCGGCGGAATGGTGCCGCAGTAGCGGCCACCGAATGGCGAATTGATCAGTTCCGCCGGCTCCGACGACTGCACCTCCGAGTAGATATCCATGTACTCATGAACACAACTACAAAGGGTACAGCACAATGAATAATAGGCTATAGAAAAACCATTAAAATATTAAGTATTTACCTTGGTAATTCACCGACGGCCGAACCGCTGCAAGGCAAAGTATAAAAAGTTGTGAACATTAGCATTTCTTGTACACTTTCACATTTTCCCTTTTTTATACTCACTCCGGCGGACTTCCTCTTAAATTAAACGATTTAAAAACTACTTCGACGCGCTGTCCAGGTCCTGCTAGGAAGGTGTAGAGGCATTGGCGTGAGTGATTGCGATGGTTGTGCAATAGCGGGGCCGAGAAGCTGCCATTCTGGGGACCGCCGATCCGCGACACGAATGTCTGATCACACTCTATAAAGATAACGAGAGATGGAGAGAGCGGCGCCAACGGCAGCGTTTCCGTTGAGATTAGTGGCCTTACTTCCGGTTAACTTATTGGTTAGACATAGACACACACAGCAATACAGAACACATACACAGAACGTAGCATCGCAACAAGAGCTGTTAACATGGCATCTCAGAGTTGATATTGTTGGTGTGGTTGTGGAATGTATATGTGTGTGTGTGCACAGAGAAAAATATCATAAGGTTTCGCCAGCCATTTATTAACGTAAATTAAATTTAAGCCCTTGTGGATTAATCTTGAATGTACATCTTTTTTAAAAGTAGAATTTAATATTGCTAAAAATAATTTAACTTGGCAAACAAAAAAAAAAAAACAATACATAATATATAAATATATCAACAAATTGATATATTTCATAATTCGGCTATAACACTGCTGCTAATCTTTGGTGGGATTCGAAAAAAATATCCCCAGCTTACAAGCCACATACAAAAATATAAAAAAACAAATGCAAACGTTTAATAATGCGGTTATGACACTGTATCTTTTGTCATGATTTTCCTGTAAAGCTGATACGGTCACATAGTTTTAGCCGGCCCATTTATTAAAATTGTCGGCAAACATTGTCATATTCATAGGATACTTGTACCAATATATAAATTAATATCCTCTTTTAAATTTGTTTAACAATTTAGACAGTGAAATACAGCTATATTCTATATTCCATATGATATTATATTTTATAATTAAGACCCCCTTAAGCCTATCCAATAAAAGGGTAATACAAATGATATGATAAAAGGATAATACATATACGTATGAGATTTAGCTTTGTTTTAAGGAAATCATACACATCAGGGTTAAAGATAAGGTAGAAACTATATTTATGGGGTCTTATGACGTTATGATCTCTTCTCTGTGTGGCTGTGGGGTTGGTAGTTCTGGCAATGTACTATGTCTGTGTTGTACAACTAGAAGCGTTTTTGGTTGGTCAACTATGGCAACTTCAACTACGGGTGGACATTGAAACGTAACTGTTATAACTACGGGCCCGCGCACACACCAAAAACGGCAAACACACATGGCCCACACACACACACACACAACACGCAAGGTAACATCGAGAACGGGGGGGATTGAGACTGTGTGTGAGTGTGTGAGAGAGAGAGAGAGAAAGACAGAGAGTGAGATGGCGCCACCTACTTGGCGATTTCGTGGGACGCGACGACACCTCCAAATATGCCACCACCGGCTGCATCCAAGGCTCGCCATCAGCGCCGTTCGACTTTAGATGAGCGCCACCTTCGCGTTCGGCGGATAAGCGCAGGAGGTGTGTTGAGCAAGGGGAGAGGGGGACGAGATGTGTTGGGGAAGGTAGACAAATACACAGTGTTAATGATTACGATTTGGCATGGAATGCGGATGCTGTTCCCACCTCACTTGACACCCGACATGAAAATGCGCTTCCCGACTTTATGACAAGCTGTCAGTCCGTCAGTCCGTCTGTCCATTTGTTTGTCTATTTGCTTGCCTGCCAGCAGCTCACACGCTCCGTCAATCTATCTATCTAATGGGAGCTGGGATAACCGCTGCTGATAGTGCAGCTCGAAAAGGAAATTTGTGTACACGTGGCGTATACGCAACGTTTGCCGTGCATGTGTGTGTGTGTGGGTGTCCCTAAAGGCAGCAATAGTCACTGTGCAATGGGAACTTTATTAGAATTTCCTCAATGTCCTCGCTTATCCTTTTTGTTTAATGTCTTCAATGGAAGCCTTTCCTAACTACTTAGCAAGAAATGTTTCCATCTGTATCTGAATGACCTGAAGTAATAAACTCCCTACAAAGAAACTCTGATTTCCTGCTTACAAATTCAAATGACATCTTCCTCAGGATATACTTATACATGATTGATCCCCACAGTTTTCCCCCACAACTAACCGCCGTGAATTACACTTAACTGGCTGCCGCTTTGGTTGAACATTAACCGATGCCTTGCGGGCTCTGCTTCTAATTAAATTCGTTTCGAAACAGAGCACATAATAAATGAGTTGGCCAAGAGATGTGTTTGATGTGTTCCGAGGGAGGAGAAGGAAAGGTCGGGTCTAGGGCACTCTTTGTGTTGGCTTTTGTGGGTAGCGCAGCTGCAGCTGCTGCGGTCTTTCCAGTTGCCGAAACTGGTGGAGTAGTTTTCGGAAATCAAATTCGCAGTGCTGGGCGTAAAACCCGAAAGCCTGGGGGCTGAGCCTCGGCAATAAATAATGGCATGCCCCACCATCGAAATGGATAAACGGTTTGCTGTCTATTGATTTTGTGATGTCGCCACCAAAATTCCATGTCAACATTGTGTCGACTAAAGCCCCAACTAAGCCGTTTACATAATTTCCACTTAATTATTCACGCAACCAAATAGAATCCCTTTAGGCAAGCGATCCGGCCGATTATCCCCCCTCTGCTCTTTGTCGGGTATTTTAAATTAATTTTCGAAAAGCCACGACCACGCACGGTGACATTTTATCTGAAATGCAGTTTACTAAACAGCAAATAAATGGCGAACGAGCAAAAAGTTTGCTCATTAAAATGGGAGCGGATTTGTGCGGCACACACGCCCGCCCACACACACACACACTCGAACTTGAGCGCAAACAGCACAGCTCACGTTGCGTGCAACAACACAAAGCTGACTACATAGAAGGATGTAAAGTAAGGAGAACAAAGCAAGGTAACCCGACTATTGAATACTCGGTATTCAGGTTGTTCAGAAGAAAAGCATATTCTTAGAAGGGTTCGCAGAAAATACTCATATTATATCTGTACTAGATCGATTCTTGATGCGAATGCCGATATATAAATCGATATTTTAAGATTAAACAATATTCTGTTTGATAAATCGCACTGTGCCAATAAACTCTAAAATCGGTTAAAGCTATCATTGTTGAAAATAAATATAAAATTAAGATTATAAACTTTAACTTTTGCCAGATAACTCTTAAAAAAAAAAAATATAAATAAATAAATGTAATAATTTTAAGCTTATTATTCTTATTACAAAAGCCTGAAAGCCTGCCTGCTCTATGTTACACAAATTCCCTTCTGTACCATAATACCCTTGTATCCTTCTCGTATCGGGTGTAAAAACGCCGGGGGCGTGGCCCTGATGGTGGGCGTAACAATGTCAACCGCAGCACAAAAACGCTGGCAAACGGATGCTGCAACACCGTACCCTCCTTTCGCACCTGCACCCCTTGCCTTGCCTTGCCTCGCCTCGCCTGGCAGATCCCACCGCAATGACAATGCGCAGTAAAGTGTCAATAAATTTTATGCAGACGCCATTTGCATTGCCATAAATATTTTTGTTGGGTTCCGCGCAGTGCGCTTTGCAGTTGTGCTTTGCTCTGGCATTTGTTTCCTTGCCACACTCACACCCTGTCTGTCATTATGTTAATTTACACCTTTTGTTGGCCGTTGCCGCGCCTCAGTTTCAATGCCATAGCAGCTTGCTCGAACAATACAGATTTTAATTGCGAGCCGTAAAAACTAACTGAAGCAATGAAAAGCTGCTAAATGGCAGCCATTCCGTTGTGCAAACAAGTTGTCTGCTAAATATATTTACCGTTCTGCGAACAGGTGTAATTGCGAAGGCAGCCAGCAGCCAGCAGCCGCATCCTTGGGTTCTTGGTCTCAAATGACGCCCGAAGGATGCGTACCACTAAATGCTCCCCGACCGAAACTGAAACCGAGACGCATAATGATGTCGATGACGGAACTGTTCCCCAGGAGGCACGTAATACCTACCACTAATAACCCAAGGCCCTCACTCTCGCCTACACAGTCCTGCCAGGCGACAATCAGGCGAAGGGGATTTTATCCTGGATTGTGGGGAATTTAATATTCCATAAAGAGAATTACGCACTCGTGAGGTGTTTGCACACTGATACAAAATAGTTAATCCCTAGATTAATCAAGAATCCTATAATGTAAGTAAGATTTTAAGACCCATTATCTTAAGGCACATTATCTTTGTTTTTACTTGACAAAATACTATCTTTCCTCTACTTTAAAGCTTAGATGATATTTTTACAAATGAATTATACAATTTAACTCTTGTCTTATACAGTTTTTCTTACGCTGCAACTAAGCTAAGTTTGTTTTTCAATTGTGTAAGCTGCACATATTTTCACTTACTCATAAACTCTGGCTGAATAAAACTTTAAGTCCTTCAGATTAACTTTGCTGAGTGAGTTTAGCAAAAGTTTTCGGTTATGAGAAAACTATAATACAAAGATAGTAACGAGAGTCATATGTGTTCAAGCAGTTTTCTTGGCAATGCCGCCTTTCAAATCAAACCCTTCTTCAGTTCGGTGATTCCATTGCGACACTTTTGTCGCCCTTTCGCTCATATAATCTTTAGTGGCCCTGTCTGTCTGCCCTGATCCCTGCTGCTGCTCCTGCTCTTGCTCCTTCTCCTTCTCTTGCTGCCCCCCGCTGCTGTCTGCCTGGGTTTCCTGCTCGAGTACACACACTTCTTGAAAATTTAATGGCTGCCACTGCTGTTGGCACTTACACTCAGCCTCCTCCTTCATGTCACCTTCTTCGCCCAAGCCAGACCCGACCGAACCCAATCCCAACCACAGGCCCATTCGCCAGTTGCACTCCCCGCCGCGGAATCCCCTCTGACACCTTTGTGGAGGAGCTCATGTTACAGACAATTTGCGTTAAATTTACAAGTAACACCGTTTCCCGAATGCCAGGCCAAAACCAGAGACGGCGGAGCGCCGCCTTATGTTGTTTTATTGGTGCCTGGCATGCCGTTCTGATATAGCCAACAAACGCGGTGGCTTCACTGAGCGAAAATATATTACAAAAATATATGGAAATAGGTGAGATAGTATATATTCATATCAATCAAAAATTTATTATAAAAGCTAAGACTTTCAATAGTTTTTCACAAGGGTTTTAAGAAGAGCCATTAAGATTTATTGAGCTTTAAGGTTCTTTAGGAATTTCGCCGTAAAATCTTGTAAGGAAAGCTTTTATAAAAGTGACTATTTATTTCTTATTGCATGAGTAAATTTTCTATAATATTTAGTGGCATTTATAAGAATTAACATAAGCCAATGTGCTGTAAAAATATTCTACAACCACGAGAAATCTGATTGAAGTAAAAAACCTTGCATTGTCAGTTCTCAATTTGGTATTATTTATTATTTGATGGCAAAAACATTGCCCTTATTTTCCCTTCAGTGTATTATATCTTCCTGTCAGTCTGCCATAACCACAGCCCCAGATGGGCGAATGGCAATGGCAATACCAGCACAGCAACAAGAACTACAAGAACAGCGGCGGGGGAGGCAACCGTAACAGCAATTAAAGTGGATTTTCATGAAAATGAGTTTTCCTAATAGTTTATTCTGGCCCGAAAAATAAAATCATGGCGATTAAATGCGTTGATTAAGAGGCGAAGAGGAAGGCAGGTGAGAATACGAAGGTGATGAGTCTCTATGGCGATGGATAAGCATCTGCCAAGGTGTTCTGGTTTCGGTGCCTGGCTTTGGGGCTTGGAATCGGGTTACGGGTTACGGGGCAGATAGGCATAATAATTATGCATATTATGTTGCAGGGTCTTAAGTGCATATTTGTGTTGGCTATCAGGTAAATTGATCCTAATTTATTGGCAATTAGCACGGCGATTAAATTCAAGTGCTTATCTTATGGCTCGTTAATAGCCCCTGCCTGTACGCCTGAGTGGGTTAAATTTATAATTAATATCACGCATACGCCACAGGGGTCACACAGGAGGAACCAAGAGAGAGACTCTAGTGGCGAAAAGTTATTCCAACTTTTTGTGGGTCCAAAAGCTTCAACTTTATATTGCATTTGAAATCTGTTTCTGGCCCCAAACTACGCTTCTGCATTTATTTATGCTTTTTACTTTGCTCGCCAACTGCAATTGAGGCGCAGCTTCAACTCTGAACTTTCCAACTTTTATCGATAAGTGGCAAATAAGAAAATTGGCTGTGGCAGCAGCTACTCACGCTTTTGATTGACTCTTGCGAACGTACCTGCAACGAAACAGAGAAGAGGAGAGAGTCAATATGAATTAAATGTATTTCCTTCGAGAACGCCTTCGATGACAGTGGGGTTAATACGAAGTGGTGGGTGGATGGTGGCTGCAATTATACGGTGGCGTGGCAGGAAAATGGAGGAAAATTGACATAATGGAAATGCAGGCAGGCGGCAGTCAAAGAGATCGAGGGGTGCGGATAAGAACACCGACAGCCACTCGAGCATCCTTCAGTGTCCTGGCCTGCACTGGCGATTCCAAAGATACAATGCAATATCATTAACAGCCCAGCCGAGTCCCACAGTGGCCGTGGCACGGAAAAGAAAGCAACGGCAAAATGGCAAGGCGTTGGCAAAGGCAAGGCGGCCAAAGGACCAAAGGACTCGGTAAGCGCCATATTATGCTGTCTGGTCGGGTTTCTGCTGAAGCACCTCGTGTTGCATGCTGCTAATCAATCATGACATGGCAAAGGGCTACACTAGGAGAAAAAGCTTCGAAGAAGTTTGAAAAAAAATGTATTTTAACTTAACTTAAGACTATCTATTAGTCATTTTACTTTTACAATTGATTTTGCATACATCTTACTGAGAAAAATATGATACTTTTTATAGACATATTTCATCGAAATTATTATATTCATTAAACCCATGTTAAGCGGATTCTATTGCATTTTTCTTTCAGTTTAGTGAGTTCCCAGCGACTGCTCTTCCAGCAGCTGCCTTCAATGGGCAATTATTGATTGATGCCAAGTGCACATCGCTGGCTGGCGAGGACGCGGGACCTGCACTCTGTGTTGCCGCTGAAGTGGCCTGCACTGCCAGTCTGTGTAACCCTGATCTAGTGCCCCTTTTCTGCAGCATCTGCTGTCAATGTTAAGATTTTAGACATTGAAATTATTCCTTTTGCGGCGCCACGAAGCTTAAAGTTTTAATTTGTTGTTCGTTGCAGCACTTCATTGGCTTCTGTCGCTTAGTCTGTGTGTGTGGTTCCGAGGTTTTTGCGGTGTTGTCAATGTTTTCATTCCCCCTACTACTTCCTTGTTTTTGGCAAGTTCTTCTAGGACTTCAAGGACCACAATAGAGGGCTTTTCAGCAGTAAAAAATAAATACATTTTGCAGCAATTTTCATAATTGCAAGTCAATGTTTTGTATTTGCCCCAAAAAGTATGGTACAGAAAATTATTTCCCTCAGATTTCCACGCAAAACGTGTTCCGCATATCTAAAAGCAGTCGAGAAACCAAACAAATTTATTTAAATGAGTCAGGAAAATTAAGTGGAAATGCGTGTGTATGAGAGGGAGGGAAATGAGCAAAATACGCGAGATGTAGATAAGTCGAAGCGGGGCAAATTTTAATGCCACTCCAGCAGAGCAACCTTAGACAAATAAAACTATAAATATAGACGGAGCCGTGGCAGGAGACGGGGGCAGAGTGTATTTACATAAGTGCCCTGTGACTGGGGCACGTGTTTGGTATTTCCCTTAGTTTTATGTCAGACAATGTCATTCCACCCAGACCTACACACACACATCCGCCTGCTGATACGCTGATAATTCAATAAACCAAACAAGATTCTGGCCAAGATTTATGGGTATGCTGAACCCGCACACACTAGCTGGAGCGACATGTGCGCGACTTTCGGGAGTTGAAACTGCCCGAAGCCGGTTTATAAATCTTCATTTCAACCCCCCTAGATCTTAGTCGCTTATTAAAATGCCATTTTGGGGAGAGCAGGGGAACTGACTGGCTGACTGGCTGGCGGACTGGCGCGCGGCTGGTTCATAAATTGCCAACACTTATGCTCAATAAATGGCCATAAATCTGGGCCCGACTCGTTGGCGGCATTAAAATGCGTAACGACACGGCGCAAGAACACAAAACCCAGAGAAAAACAAACCAAAAAATGGCAGGAACATCAGGAACATCAGGAACAGGAGCTACAAATGAAAAATATGCCCAATGTGTGCGCGCGTGGGCCAAATCTCCGTTTGTCGTTTCTTGTCGAATCATTTTGCACGGCTCGCCGCCAAAGTAGATTGTAATTTGGATTTAAAAACACCAACATTTGTTACATCCTGGCCACGATCCGCACCTCTCCTGTTCTGTGCTTTTAACGTGGCCACATTAAATTGATGGCCCAGCCAGCCTGAGGACTGGCCTAAATTGATTAATTGACAGTTTACTCAGCGTCATTTTCCACGACTTGTTGGAGAGTCATGCCCCGAAAATAGGGGCCCACGAATTGGTTTGTGCCACATTTCACAAAACTGCATTAAACTTCGAGTCATTAGGCAGCAGTTTATAGTCCCTCCTTCCGTTTCCCCCTCCCTAATATATATGTAGCAGTATCTGACTATTGCCAACATTGGCTGGACATCTTCTATCTGCGCTTTACACATCGCTGACTGCAATTCTGGGAGCTATCGCGCTGCCATTGTGGAGGAGTGTTCATCATCATGCAAATGTCGGGGAAAATAAAAAAGCTAGTTTTACTTATGCGCAATCATCGAAACGAGGAAAGAGGGAGAGGAGAAAGTGAGAGGGAGACAAACTTGCATAAAAGATTGGGTGAAAAAATGACATTTTTATATTGCCATTTTCATCTTTTTTCTGCGATTTTTTGTTTGGGCTATTCAGCAGTCTAGATAAATGATAGAAATATCTAAGTTGGTTGGCAATTTAAGCGAAATAATCCTGAGGTTAAGTCTTAAAAACGTGCAGAAAGGTATTTTAAATATTAAAGGGATGAATTATTATATATATTTAAATAGAACATGTTTATTTGTATACAAATTGCTTGGTTTTTATATAAGTATATTTTATATATTATTAAGACTAGGGTTTTGAAATCACTTAAAAAAGTGTCCAAAAGCAGGCAATAAAATGTTTGCTTTACTAAATTCAGTGAAATTAATTCAATTTTCTATTAGGATTATGATTAAGGGATCTTAAATACTAAACCCACGATCATTTGCTTTCTGTTTACGTTGAAGCAATTTGTAGCATAGTTTTATACGCTTTCTTAAGGGATAATACTAATACTAGTGATTTCTGTAGCACTCCCATATAAATTTGTATATATAACTTGGATATTTAAACTTATTTTCCTTGTGCTCTTGCACCTACTTTTATGCTTTTCTAGGTATAGTTTGTGTCCCGTTTTTCTCCCCCATGTTTTGTGTGTTTAGTTCGGTTTTCGATTTGGACTTTCTAATTGAGCAATTTCCTTCAGATAATTGCTTTTGCGCACTGTCGGATCTGGATTTGGATTCACATTCCGCTTCAGATTCACTTCCGCGCCCACCAATCTGGCCACCAGCTGACAATCCTGCCCTGCAATTGGACAATTAATGTCTGTCTGCCAGCAATTCATAAACAAACAAATTGAAATTGGAAGGAGCGGGCCATTTGCATAATGCTGACTAAGTGCGAGAGAAGGTGAGGGCCAGGTGAGCACTCGAGCGGATGCAGCAAACACACACACACACACACATAAGCCTTAGACACACACTTGGAACATAAACTGAGAAAAATAATTATTTTACTAGACTCCAGAGAGAGAATTCTAGACTGTGCTTCTTAGGAATAAAATCGATGGTTTAGGATTCAATTAAAATACAATTCCTTGACTTGCTTAAATTTCTTCTGTATTTTCTTGGAGATCAAGGTTATCCCCCAATTTTCTCAGTGCAGTGAAACTGTTGATATGCAAACGCAGTCATAAAACGTGACATTTGCCGTCAGCTTCAATTTGGCCAAGGCATTGAATGCCCATAAAGTGTGTGTGCGAGTGTGTGCTGCCTGCCTGCCTTTCTCTGGCAGGGCAAAAAGGTAGCAAAATTTCAAAATGAAATGTAATTTGCATATGGGAAGGGCGATGAGAGAGAGGGCGTGTTCGAGCTGCTTGGGGGCAGCTTTTTATGCACACTCAGACACACGGGCGCTCGTTGGCTTTCAATGCCCCGAATCAAGTGAGTAAAACAGCAGAGGTGGGGCCAAGATACAAGAGGTAAAGGTACAGGTAGAGCCTGGTCTAATCTGCATAATAATAAACCGCACAAACATGAAAACACGCAAAAAACACACACACACAAACGCATAAATTGCCGCCCTTGAGTTGGGCCCCCATTTTGCCATATTTAATACAGTGTAAATTGAATTTCCATCACTTTATGATTACTTGATGCGGACTGAGTTGGAAATATTCATCAAGCTGACTTTTGTCCGACGGACTGAATGAAGTCTGTGCTTCTCCCTAAATATATTTACCACCAACTAGGCCCCAGGGGGGATGTGGTTGTAAGACTTCCGACCCCGGAACCCGCAGAAACTAGGCACTACGAACTGGGCATATCAATTTTAATCAAATTGACAGGCGCCTCCTGCTCTCCGGCACCAATAAAACTTTATTACTCACTCTCGCCGGAGCAGGTGCGACTATTTGTAGCTGCTTTAAGCCTTGAGAGCAGGTCCTTGAGTATTCAAATTGAATTTGATTGCCATTTTTCGTTCCATGGAAACTGCAACTCGAGTGGCGGCGAGTGGGTTCCGGGAAAGGACCCACTCTATCGCACTTTAATGTATGTATGCTTACCTCTTTGTCTGCGCCGACAATGGCCATTGTTGTTGATGTTTATATTTAATTAATATATTAATTTATGCAGCTCAGCATGGTTGATCATTTGTTGCATATTGTGTTTGCTGATTTTGGCATTTGCATCGATTAAAATTGAATTGAATTGGCTTATATTTTGACTCGTTTTTATCGTTTTATACAGCGCACGTACGTTTTGCATTGAATTGATTTGGAGTTGGGGTCTGGGCCTTATTCAGTTACATTCAATGGGTTATTCAGGTTTCATAATGCTTCCATAGGGATTAAATTGTTGTATTTTGTTTCAGTATATCGAGAGTTGTCTACTGCTAGGTACACGCACACGTAAAACTTATCCAAAAGTTGTTTGATATATAAAATGCATATCTCCGCTATATAATTCATATCTCCTATATATGTAGGTATATATATGTATATATCTATGCTCCAGGACTCGCCTCCTTGCTGCTCTGCTGTGCAATTAACAAGTGCAACTGCTGGCATCCCTCCGACTTGATATGATCTTACGGTATTTATTTAAACAATTGAGCTCTCCGGTTGCATTCCCTATTGTCCTGCTTCTGCTCTTTCCTTTGCTGCTGATCCTTCCTTGGCACTCTTTGACTTTGACCTCGCTGGACATTTAATGTAAACTTATTCCACTTATTCTTGTGGCTTATATGCATGTATATACGTTGTATTCAACATCAATAAAACATCAATAAAAATCGGTTTGTTAACAACACTTTTATAAAAAAGAACGCAACGTTACGACGGTTGGGTTACACATATATCTGTCTAGATTTCTATATACTCTTGTAATCATATATATATATATATATATCTTGCGTTTTTATATACATTTATGTTATATACTTAGACAACACCTAACACACACAGAAATGCGCTACATGACGATGTACATATGTGTGTTATCGGGAGGCGGAATGTTCCAAAATTATGTGCTTCTCGTGTTGGGTTGATTTCTCGATTGGTTTTTGCTTCACAAATTCTAAAAATTTCACATCACAGCCAATGGATACTGACGATGGGACGCATTTTCTCCGCTCCTTCTCTGCTCCTCCTCCTTCTCCTGCGCTGGGTTTCCTGGACTAATTTTCTCTGGGGCGAAAAATGTTGATGATGCTGCTGATGATGGCGGTGCTGGCGATGACGATGAGGTGGCGCTGATTTTTGCTGGCGGCCCCGGCAAACTAACAGTTGGGGGGCTTGTGTTATCCATCTGGGAAGTTGCCAGGTCCCAGCTGGAGCATGTCTCACTTGGGCTCCTCGATCGTCTGGCCGACAACTATGATGATCACAATGAAGACGGCCAGCAGGACGAGGATGCAGCAGATGGCCACGGCCACCATTGCGCTGTTACTCATGCGGGCTTTGTTTTTTGTTTCCTTCCCTTAGGAGCTCACTCTCGAAATGTAAACCCGCTTCAATCGGCTTCTATCTGTCAAAGGAGGGGGGAAGGAAGAGAGTGGATATTTGCATATTTCGAGGGCCTGTGATTGAGTTGGTCTCTCGGTGTGCACAGTTGAGATTATTGGGGCATCCACTGGGCCATCACTTGTCATAACCAACACTAACACCTACCCGTCTGGCACTGACAAATGGGGAGCCTCCTCCTGCAACCCGGATCCCACCACCACCACCACCATTGGAAACAAATTGCCTGCCATAAATTGCGAGGACTGCCTATCAGTCGCTCGACTGTGCATGAAATGCCCCGACAGCCTGTGGACAGCCCAAAACTTGTCGCCCACAGTGCGTATGTGTGTGAAATTCGACCCTGCTCCGGTGCGTATGAGTGATACTCCCCCTTCCGACGCACACTTCATCGGTTGTGTCCCTCGAGTGGGAATTTGCCAAAAAATCACAACCAATAAGGACGACGACGAGGAGGGCTCCCTTTGTCTGCTACTGACACATGATTAATGCTGTCCGGGCCGGAGTGGGACCGGAGCCTTGCACTTCCTGCCAGTCAGCCTGAATGCAGCTTCAAGGGCCCTTTATCCCGCCTAATAGCCGCCCATCCGACCTGAGCTGCTCATCTGGCGGCAGAGTAGTGCATTATGAGTCCTGACATGGCAGGACGACACGTTCACTTAATTATCGGACCAGTCCCCGTCTAGGAGAGGGGCAAAAATTCAATTACTTCGAAACAAAACTTGACAAGCCGTCCGTTCGATTCAATGAAAAATGAAAATAAAACATGAAAATAACAGCGAAGCAATCGAGTCGAGGATTTGATACTCTTGTTTAACGAGGAGTAACTTACACAAGAAGTACAAGTATATTAATTAGTTTTCAAACTAAAAACTAATTAATTAAATTGCATTTTTTATGATTATAAATCCAATCTAACATTTATTACCCAAAAACTAATATTAAAGCCATGCTACCCAATTTCTTTAGCAGAGTATGGACAAATCAAATAAATGCTCTTATTCGCTACTGCTGTTCTTTTTTCGCTATTGAAACTGGCTGACAGGACTGGCCAAAACAGGAACCAGGCGGCAACAACAGCGCAGACTTTTGATAAGTTTTTGCAGTGCCAAATGGAAGGTGAACGGAATTGAAATATAAAAACTAATGCAGACCCAGTTCTCGCATAAATGGCCACAGCTGCTGTCACTCGCTATCAATGGGGGCGCAAATTCCATTTACTGTGACACAACGAAAGTATACTTGTATATATACAACGAAATTCGCAGGGGCTTATGGCTAAATAGAAGGAGCGGCTTTAAGCCACTACACAGCACTTGGGCTTTAATCACTCGACGACTCGAGTTTTGCGGTTCGTGCGCTGTCCAAAGGATCTCTATTAGCGGCCTTTTAATTATGCCGTTCACGCAAAATAATTTGCCTTCGTCTCGCGGGCTGGCCTGCCCGTCTCCGTTTGATTTTCCCCGAAACAAGTTGGCCAACTTCGGCTGAGTGGATTCCCTTTTTAAAAGGCTTGCCTATTTAAATATTTATTTTTATTTATTTGGGTTCATTTGTCTGGCGCTGGCTGTGTCGTCGCCGTTTACAAAAACGGTATAAATACACGCCCGGGCTCTAACTGGCTTTTTGGCCTTTATTACGCCTCATTTTCGTGACTCAATTGTTCTTTGTTACTGTCCCTCTGAATTGGTCAATTAATATTAATGAAATGCTCTTCCCCCTCCCCTACACTGCTCCTTGAAAACATTTTACCTGGGCATACATATTTTCTTTTGCCGCAGACATACTACATATATAATGTATAATTTGCAGGAGGCAAAAAGAAAATCCGCAGTACACAAAAACTGGAAAATTCCCCTGTCAGACGAATTAAGTTGTAATAAGTCAATTTATCAGTTTATTTTTGGCTTACACATGTAAGCCGCGGGCGCATCAATCAAATTATGTTTGCCGAGCGGCAGGCGTAAAATTAAATGAAATGCAGCCCTTGTCGTCCAATGTGGCGTATGCGCAACGTGGCCAAGTGCTTGTGTTTTACGGCATGG
Source organism: Drosophila kanapiae (assembly GCA_008042475.1). Taxonomy (NCBI): domain Eukaryota; kingdom Metazoa; phylum Arthropoda; class Insecta; order Diptera; family Drosophilidae; genus Drosophila; species Drosophila kanapiae. Next base: position 127,984 of record VNJM01002016.1, on the reverse strand, counting down.
CGATAAAAAGCCAAAGCGCCCGAAATGATATTTTATATTTGTTTATTGTCTCAAAGACAGTGCTGGGCGACGGTGTGGGAGTCACTTGAAAAGATTTACAACACATTGCACTGACACATATTGTTGTATGTTTTGCTGTTCCTTCCTTCCGTCCGTCAGTAGGTCTTTGTCTATGAGGCTTAATTAAATTAGCGCCAGAAGGCGACGAGCCGAGCCACAAACGCAGATAAACAGAAAAGCCAAGATGACAGGATACGGAACAAAAGGCGGACAAAGGAAGCGTCAAGGAAAGGCGCTTGTCACTGCGCCACACACACACACATACATACTGTGTGTGTGTTTTGTGAAATAAAATAAATTTTTGCAATTTCGTAAGTTTTATGCGCACATTTGCAAAATTTGTTTATGCCTTTGCCAAAACGAGTGGGTGGGTGTAAGAAGCCATAGGACAAATGGGCCATGACGTGGCCAAGGGGGTGGGAGTCTGCCTACTCACTCCGCCCCCTGGAGTGCGTAGGCATCGCTTCGCCCATTGTCGACTGGCAGTGACGTTGGCAAAAACATTTCTGTGTACACTGTGTGCGCCGGCACATAAATTCAATTTGTTTCGCCAGCGAATCGTTGAAGGGTTAACTTAACTTAACCTCGCGAAGCAGCGCGAAAAATTACGGAAAATTGCGCAGCTTGACGGGGGCGGGAGGGAAAAAACGTTTATGGAATTGCATACAAAATTAAAGACCAGCCCCGCCCAGTCCCAGAAATCCTTTGTCAAGTTCAACTGCACGGCGCAACCTTGGCTTGGATGCGACTCAAGGAGTCCTCTCCGCCAAGAGTCGTGTGTTCTTGGGTGTGTGTTTGTGTGTTTGCGTGAGACAATAGCCGCATAAATGCTTGAACAGGGCTTAAAGCCCGTTGTTGGCCTGTCTTGCTACGTCAAAAGTCAAAAGTGCATTAAAATAATTGCACTTGTTTAGGCGGCCCTTGGCAACTGCCAGCGAGCAGTTCTGATTTATAAGCGCGCAATAATACACGGTCAGGTGAACCTCATCGGCCTTGGCTTGATCTCTAGCTTTTAATCGAAAATCAGGCATGGCAAAATATGAGAAATTTATTGTTTTATGTTAACAAGGCATTAACTTGATCAATTGCCTTTTTAATAGGATTACAGTTCAATAATCATCGGTATTTTAATGAATTATTTCATGGAAAATCTTTAATCTTTTGTGGAAAATACAGAACCTACTCTAGAGATGGCAGAAGTTATCGATAAATTGATACTAAATATATATTAATCGATATCTTAACATTGCGATATATGTGCAATGATAATATATTGAAATTTATAATCAAAGAAAGAGACACATAAATTAAATAAAATGTTATATTTTGAATATGATATTTAGGGCGATAATTTTACAAATTTATCACATCGATGCTTTTTTCAGTTTTCAACTGCCATCTGATATATAAATCGATAATATAACGTTGCGATATATACGCGATAAATCGATATTCTGTTTGTAAAACGTATTTGTTTCCAACAAAAATTCTTTAAGCTTAGCGTAGGCTCCTCTTTGAGACAGTATATCGAACTGTCTCAAAGAGGAGCCTACGCTAAGCTTAAAGATTTTTTGTTGGAAACAAATACGTTTTACAAAAGAAAAACGAATTAGGCTAGGCTAGGCTTACACTATTATTATTGGAAACAATTATTATTTAAAAAAATATACAATTTAAATAGAATTCCTTGGTTATTATATAGATTATATTCGATATAATATTTTCGATATTCTTTTTCTAACTGATCCTCTCTATATACATCGCTAAACTCCCCTTTAATTGAATTTTTTGCTGTGTATGTGTGCCAGCCCCGCATTTCCGCCTTCAACTGCACTTAAACTTGATTTCTGTGTATCTTTTGTCTTAGTTCCTTGGACAAGCGTCTGGCCGCCTCATTGTACCCCACATGAATGGCAGATTTATACTCGCATGCTGGCGTGTGCCGAGGGTGTGGGTGTAACCTCGACATAGTAGCTGGTAGTAGTAGCTGGGATGGCCTTCTCCTGGCCCGCTTCCTGACCCAGCTTGTTGCATGTTTCACGCTGCCTTTTATGGGGAGACGGGGGTAGATTTTTAAAGCTTACACACAAAGATGCTGCTTGCCCGGCTCTCGTTTGTCCTTTCACGTATCACAAAAGAGATATTTTAATATGGCAAGGAACGTGCGACAAAGATTAATGAAATTCCCGACTTAAAGACCCATCTATCGGAGTAAGTAAATTCTCCCGGGGTTAGATGCGGAAACACTGCGAATTTTGAAGCAGAAGAAAAGCGGCAAGTTGGCCTCTGAAATGAAATTTCCCGGAAATATTCTAAATTCAAATTGGGTAATCAGCCATTATGCCAGAATGCCAGAGTAATGCCAATTCTCTGTTTGCCATTTCCATTATAAATTAGGAATTCGTGAACGCTGACTCGGCCCATTTGAATTGGCTTCCTGTTGCGGGGTTTATATTGTGCCAGCAGCCTCTGCTTCTGTTTATTTATAATTCGATTGGAAATGTGTTTTGGCCAAAAAAGAAGTTCATTTCGATGGCGCCCCCTCATCGCACATTATGACTATTTGCGGTTTGTTTATCAGCCCCTCTGCCCGCCTCTGTTTAGCTTAATTACCGAGGTATTTCATTCATATTTAATGTGTCGGAAAGTTCTGCTTGCCCACACGGAGAGCGAAACAACAGAGGGCTCAAAGCAAACCAAAGCCAATCCAATCGAATCGAATCGGTCTTTGAGTGCTCGGTTAATGATTTTTATTGAAATCGGCATAGTTTTCGCTTGGCTTCCCCACGGTCCATAAATACTTAAGGCATTTGAGAAGGAGGATAAACTTTTACTGAGCTATTCACTGTGTCCAGATTGATCAAAAGATTGATGGACCAGGCTGCCAGGCTGCAGCTAACTGAGAATGACTTCAACTTGCTGAACTACACGTAATTGATTGCGATTTTGGGGATAACCGAAAGGTTACCTAATAACTTATGGATTTTTCCATATAAAAGAATTTATAACCTTTTAAGAGGTGCCTTAAGGCATTTCAAATTGAATCAAAATTAAATTTCATTAGCCTGACTTCAAAAGGAGGTCCTTTTTTAATCAGCGAACTCATTAGCATCGTCCGCTAACTAAATACAAATTAAAGAAACAGCATCCACAGCTGGCAAAAGTCCGTCGCTTTTCCCCCATTTTTCTCTGCTCCTGCTGGTTCGCTGGTGAAAAGTTTTCACTTGGCAGCCGTCAAGTTGATGTAATGAAAAAGTTGCAGCCTTTTCCTAACAATATTTCTCATCTCATATCACATGACGTGGACCCTGCTGCTGCTCCTGCTGCTGCTGCTGTTGCAGGAAGCCTTCAAAACAGCCAGCACTCTCTGCACAGGGCGCTAATTAGTTTCGAGTCGGGGATTAAATACAAAAATATTTAGAGTGAAGAAAAAAACAGCACACATTGCTCATACGCAACGTTGGCCCGCGTCCATGGGGTATTATTATTATAATTTCTGTGGTGCAAATAGCTAAAACGGAAACAGAGGAGAAAAAATTGGAATACTTTTGCAAATGCTACCAGCACGAATGGCCAACAAACGAAAATAAATAAACACTTTCTGCGGAAACCGACCACGCCCTCCGACCACCGCCCACCGCCCACGCAGTTCTCCTCGGGAGCTCAGCCGGCGGGAACCGAACAATGGGGCAAAGGCAAGCCATGTGAGCAAAGGGTTAGCTGGGAGTCGAGCAGCCTGGCTCATTATAAAAAATAGCCAAAGCAAGAAACCCCATTTTCAATTCGGAGGCGGGTCAAAGGAGCCCCGACCTCGATGCCCGAAATTCACTTTGAGGCCCGAAAAGAAATTTTAATGATGCATATAAAAACCCAGCGACGGCAAATGAATAAATAATTTATGCGTGAGGGTCCTAAACACTCGAGTGGCTGCCGACATTATTTGCGAGCTTACTCGCCTCTGTTTTTAACACACTTTCCACACGTAGCAAATTTTATCTCTCTATTACCTGGCAGCAGCAGTGGCTTGATTTAGTGGCAATGTCTCGGCTGGTATAAAGAAAAAGGGTTGGGTTTTCCACGCTGCTCGTCGTTTTTCCTGTTTGCTTATCACCTGGCCAGCTACACAGGCTACCCAAACACGATGGCCGCCCCACTGTTTGCACATTTGGCACGTTTCAATCCCACAGCGATTGCCGAACTGCATGCAAATTGCAAGGATAAATCCTGTAGTTTCTTTTTTTCCAGGACTCCAAGCTAAGCTTCTTTGGGCTGGCAAAGAAAGTTTCTTTCTTTGGGTTACAAATAAACTTTATTTGCAGCCTCAGAAAGGACAGGGAAAATATACATCTTTACAGTTTGTAAATGGTCTGTTTTTTTTCGTAGTTTTCTTACTAGAGAACAATGTTTTTCTGTCTAAGTTGCCACAATTATTATACATTTTTAAATGTGTTATAGATTCTACATTTCTTTCTGTGCTTTTTCATACTTTTTTTTAAGAAGCAGAAGGGGTTATCCCATGTCAAAGTTGTCACTTGTCAGCAGCAGACGCTGCAGGGTCGGAAATTGGAAAGTTCGCCCAGACATTGACTCCAATTAAGCAGCTGGGGAACAGCTGAGCAGTTGTCATAACTGTGCCGTGGTCACATTTCTATCCCATCTTTTTCTATTTCAGGATTTTATTGCTGCATTGCAAACAATGTCAGATAGGGAAAGCCACCTTGTAAATCCCTCAACAATTGCCTCTGCCTCCAATTCGTTTTGTAACCCAGAACGTTCGTTGTTATGTTATCATATGTCCTGTGTAAGGACGTTCCAAGGAAAGCGCTCAGGGTTAACGATAAGAAATATGTAGTCACTGTGTATGTGAACTAATAACGCAATTGTGTACGGTTGCTTTGAGAGGTGGAGGGAGTCCTGCCGAATATGCATTCATGTGATATATGAAAGGCAAACAATTGGAATTGGCTTTGAATGGGGAATAGGTTCTGTGTAATTTCGATATAGTTTCCGGACTTGATATTCACCACTAATACTCTTTGTAATAAACTCAATCAAGTTCTCCTTAACTTCACCAGATTGTGATTTATCAGATTAGTGTATCTGGGATTGGATTGGATTAGTACTGATTGATTAACCCCAAGGTTACCAGATTCTCTAGGGCCAGTCCTAGAGTCCCGATTTGATCATGTGACCCCACCCTATACTACAGATACCCCGATATCTCAATTGTGCACCAAGACCAAAGGCAATTTCAAAAGAATATGTAAATCAGGCGTAAGTTCCATTTGAATATTTACGTCTCACTACCGAGGGCTTTCTCGATTGATTTGTAATTCACTTTTGTGTTGTACAATTTCCAGTTAAGCTCTCCTTTTTGGCTCGATGGCTCTTTATTGCCGGGATTGGGGTTTGCTTTTTGACACCGAAACGGAATGGTTAAACAAACATAAATATGCAAAATAAGAGCGATAAGGCGGAAACACACAAAAGGGTCCGTCCGTTCGCGTCGGGGAAAAATGCGCGCGTTGCTGGGAAAACGGTTTCGTAGGGCCTGTCACACGTTGCGATTAAAAGGACGCGATTCCTCGGAAATAAAGCTGCTTTCGAAGCTGATTCTGAAGCTGGGTTGCGATGCGTTGGCTGAAAAGCAGACTGCGTGTATGCGGCACGGCCGACAGAAATCGACTGAACACATTCGGCAGATGCCACGGCTTTTAAGGCAGACGGAGCTCGCACCAGAAAAGCGGGAAATGGGAAAAGCGAGCGCCGAGAGAACGATGGGTGCTCTCGGCGATGACATCAAGCGAAAGCTTTCCCCACACGAAGCGAAGTTACGTGCAACTTTCTTAAAAAGTTAATAGTTATTATTATTAGAACAATAATACTATTATTAAATTATTGTTCTATATAATACTATGTATTTTAACATATTTAATCGCATTAAATCGATAGGAAACTATACATTGGAACCTGCAAAGTAAATTAAATCATGATAACCTTACAATATTAGTGACAAAACGTATTTCGATTTATAATTTCTCTAGATTATTTCGATACATAACCTAGAGATAGCAGAACATATAGATATATAGCTACTTTAACGATATTTCAATATATTTTATTGATTTTCTAACATTGCAATATGTGTATTGTGTGTTCTTAATCCTTAAACAACTTATAACCACTTTCTTTCAGTGCCGCCTTTGACAGCATTTGAATCTGGCGGCGGTTAGCCATCCGCCAATACTGTACAGCTGAAATAAATCAAATTGAATTTATGATTTCGTTTTTGTGCACTTCTTCTTTTTCTTGCGATTTGGCCCGGAACCTCATCCTTCTGAAGGGGCGACTCCTCACAGCCATTTGCCCCGGGATTTCATTTCATTTTATTCCATTCCTGCCTCCCCAACTCAATGAGCCGTCGATTCTGTTTGTTTGAGTGGCCGCCGAGACGCAGGAGATGCCGCTTTAATCGCCGCCCAAAGCCGCCACTTGAGACACCTGGCAGGTGGCAGTTGCCGGTTGCCAGTTGTCAGTTGTCAGAGTTCAGGTGGCCGAAAGCTGACAGGTGAAGAAGAGTCCTGTTTGACTTTGGCTTCCGCTCATTATGCCGGCCTCTTTGTGTGGATAATTGCAGGCGAGGCTTTGCTAATTTAAATTGCCAGCAAACTTGGCGCGCTCAATTTTCGATTTCATTTAATTTGGCGAAAATCTCATTAGGGCCAGGCGGAGACATCGCCGTCGCCCAAGATAAATGGGAATGTGTATGCGAGAGAGGGATCGAATCGCAGATACTTTGACCTGTGCCCGGGGCACTGGCGTCTTGACTTGCCCGCTTTTCCCCGCCATTATTCGAGGTCCGGCCTGCCAAGTCAGCGATTTATTTGGGCTAAACAAAGGGGCCAGGCAAGGATAACCCAGCAGACATTTCAAGTCGTGAGTGATAAGAGCCGAAGAGAGGAAAGTGATAACATGGAAAAGCCGCAGCAGCGCCGGCGCGAGCTTTCCGCCGAGAGAAAGTGAAAGGAAAAGAGAGAGAGAGAGAGGAAAATCAGGAGTTCTCATTTTCCGAGCGAACTGATAAGAAAGCCTGCATCTGCGGCTTCAATTGTCTTTAATCGCTGCTCAAATGTCGATGATGATGGCAAGTCCTGGCTGTCCCCGCGTCCTGCTGTCCTGACGTTGGGATGGGAAAAGCTGAGGGGGACCTTTAACGAATTGTCATTGATTTCTTTTGAAATGGTGCCGCTTTTGTTTGCCTTCGCTTCTGCCACATTAGGCAGCTGAGCAGGGGCATCCCCTGCCCCGCCTCTAATGCAACTCCTGCTATCCTGATCACAAATTGAATTTGCTCCGGCGACGGCGGCAGCTTGTCTTAAATAATTATGTGCGCGTTTAATTAATAAGTTTGCAGCATTAACAAAAGCCCGAGAAGGGTCTGCCAGCATATTGTTTTGGCTGGCAAGCAATTAAGACCCCCAGCATATTGTCTTCTAGGCTCCAACCTCGCTTGACCCCCTCGAACTTTGTAATAATTTTCGCCGCTCAAAAAATGAGCAGCAAGAATGCAAAAAAAAAAATATAAACGAAGAAACTGTCGCACAAAGAGTTTGACAACAAAAAAAAAGGGAAAACGAGAGAAAAACTGGAATCAGAAGGGAATGCGAGCAGGAGCGGGATTGCTTCCTTCCTGTCAAGGGACGCACACTTTGTCGGTCATTAAATTTTTTCGTCATTGCCTTTGGCAGTCAATACATATTTGCCCGCGTACATAAATAATGAGCTCAGTTGTTGTTTGGCCAGATTTGCAAATGTTCTTCGACAGTTTCAATTATTTATTTACCAACCCAAGCGACTACAGTGAGCCCTCGTGGAGGTCCTTAAAGCTGCACGAGCATCTAGAGCTGCCACTCGAGGCTGGCAATTAGAGCCAGGGGAAAATTGCTGACAGGATATACAGTTCTCAGGGTGCTATGCAAGACGGCAAAAACTTTCAGCAGAATTAAAAGTCCCACAAAGAAGCTTTAAAGGAAAAACTAACAAGGTTGCTTCAAAAAAAATGTTGTTTTTCTTTGAGATTTAGCTTCAGTTAATATTTCAGGGTTAATTGCTTTTAATTTCCTTCATAGAGGATTTTAAGTTAACTCAGTTAGTGAACAAGTTCACTTCAATTCTTTGTTTAAAAGTTAAACAATAAGTATATCCTGGTATTATAACCATTCAACAAATAGACTTCTTATAATTCACCAGAACATGTTTTCTTCTATGTTTAAATTCTATGAAAAGCGAACAATAACAATTGTTGAAATTGTGACTTACCTGCATAGAATAAAGGCAGCAGATTGAAGATGATAACCAGCGGAAATATAGAGCGTGCAAACTTTTGCATATCCATAAGGATGCTGACAGCCGGATTCGTCGAAGTGGAAGCATCCGAGTCCCTTGTTGTGGCGTCGTGTTGTTGGGGCTTTCGTTGTGGCTGTTCTTTTTGGTTGTGTGGTTTCGTAGAGTCCTGACTGAGACTGGCTTTGGAAGATAGACGTGATAGGCAAGAAGTGCTCGTGGCGTAGCAATCCCGCTCCGAATTCCCTGCAGTAGCTGCCACGCCGGCAGGAGCAGCAGGACGAGGACATTTGTGCTGCTGGTGCTGCTGCTGTTTAGCAGGAGAAGCAGCAACATGGGGAACAGCAGCACTGCTGGCCAAGGGATGTTGCATCCTGGGCTGGTTCTCGAGGCTAGCAGCGACGATCTCATCTGCGGTCCAGGACTCTCGTACATCATCTGCTGCCGTTGCTGTGCTTCCTGTTGCTGCTGCTCCTGGTGGTGTTGCTGCTGCTGCCCCGGTTGTTGGCTGGCATAATGTTGCTCCTGTTGCTCCTGCTGCTGCTCCTGTTGCTCCTCCTCCCTCTCTGTGTTTTTGTGTGTGGCCCAGAAACGTAACGCTTGGAAATTGTTTCCGCTGGCTGCTGCTGCTGCAACTGTTCGTGTGCTGCTGTTGTTGTTGTAAGAGTTGGCGTGTCGTTGTTGTTGAAGAAATTGTTGTTGGTGTGTTATAGAAATGTCGTATCTGTGCTGAGGCCATGTTGTGCCCTGAAATGGGGTTTGGAAAAAAAGAAAGAATAGGCATCAAGTAAATGCTTAAAAAGCCATAAGTAAATTGTTTTGTCCGGTTTTCGCTTTGATTATCGATTCCTCGAGCGCTTTTCGAGGATTACGGACAGCATTCGGGCTTTCTTGTCTTTTTAATCAATTTCCACTGGTTCCGCCCATTTCGGTTAACGCCCTCGGGCAAGGGATTGCCCAGTTCTTTTTTGTACAAGCTACCAAAAGCCCCAACTCCTGTTCAAAGGGGTCCTCGACTGCGAGTCCAATTCTTTCTGTTTGTTTTCTTTTTTTTTGTAGAGCTGGCTGGCGCATTGTGTGTTTTGTGTGTATTTAAAATGAATTTAAAAGGGGGTACCAGCAGAATTTTTTAATTTAAAATTTAAGTCTTAGTTGTCTTTATTAAATTTAAGTATTTTTTAAATTTAATAAATTTTTCTAATTGCTAGAAGTAGTTTAAAGTAGAAATAGTATTCCCAACATTACGCATACGCCGTGTATTATGGCAACAACTCTCGTTTTATAGCACATCCTTTAAAGCTTTTTACTGTAAGACTTGTAAATAAAAATCCCTTAAAAGTCTCCCAAGCTCACGTCCTGTAAAAGCTTCCTAGCTGAGTTACAAACAAAAACGAATGTAACTCTCTGCGTATACGTAATTTTACTGTAACTGTAAGCGGCAAGCTCAGACTGTTACGAAAAGCTCTCTCTCCTCGACATACAAACTTACAGGACAAACGACTCGCATAACAAGCGATGATAAGAAATTGACTGAAACTCGAATATGTATATAATTTCTCTGCGAATATGTATTATCTAGTTAGGGCCCCCCTCCCAGCACTCGCCTTAGCGCAACTAACTACGCCCCTGAGTGGCGCAAACACATTCCTCATTTGCAAGCCATAAAAATATGTGAAATAATCATAAATAACCTACAAGTACACTAGATAAACCCTTGGCGAGTGCCACGCCCATTGGGTCAGGGACCGGCATTTATCAAATTTCCGCCACTCGAAATGTTTTCTGCCCGCAATAACAGACGCCGAAACAAGTTTGCTCAGCTTGCTATCCATATCCATCAGAGGGTTGCTCGCTCGCCCGCCTGCTCCCTGCTGGTGTTGTTCTTGTAGTGATTACAGACGTTGATAATAAAGTAAAAATTGCAACAATGAACGCATAGACATCATGTCTATGGCAGTCCACGGTCTGTTGGCCAGAGCCAGAGTCATAGCCAGCGACAGAGCCAGAGCCAGAGCCAGCAGCAACGCCCACACGTAGCACGGAGCCATAAAGTGCTCGTAATCAACGTGAAACTGCGTCGCACGCACACACATCTATGGCGGAATTGGTGATGGGCGAGTGTGTGCACACAAAAAAAAATGGTTTTCAGTAGAAATAAATATTTAAATTCATAAGTTCTTGCATTATCTTGAGTTTACTTGTAAAAATAGTATCAGAAAAAATTCCTTAAGGAAATAAATCATATATAAGTCATAAACATAATAATAATAAAGTCAAAAGACTCTAGAAAAAAATGGGGTACCTTAAAAAAATATATTCTATAAAGTCCACTCAAAAAGCTAGGAAGGGGGTTTAAAAATGGTTAGTAAAATATAAAGTTTGGCTTAACCCACCCCAGAAACCATCTCAAACGCTATGATATGTGAGAAACCAAACATTTTGCACCATAAATATAATTAAAAATACATTTCTAGGTTTCTTATATAAAAAAACTCCTAAAATTCTTGACTCTCTCAGGAATTCTGCTTATTTTGATTAATTTCAAGGCTACCCCATCACTAATCAGCCATTTTTGTTGCAGTGCACGTTTGCGTGTGTCCTTTACTGGCCGCTGGTCGGTGGCTTTCCCATTTTGCCGACGAAAATTGTCTGCAATGCTGCACTAATGTCATCAGGGCGTATGCGTAACTAGGTGAATGTCGAGTGCGGAGTGCAGAATTTTCTGGGACGGGCCAGGCCGGGCTTTGGGGCGGGGCGAGGCGGCTGAGTGGAGTTTTCTGTTACGTTTCAGCTGTATCCATTAATTCCGGGCAGCTGGCAGCAAAGGATGTGTGCTCATGTGTGTATCCTGCTGAATAATTAAGGAGCCTGCCAGGCAGGCAGAGCAGAGCAGAGCAAAACCGAGTCGGCCGGAGCCATGGAACTTCGGCGAATTGTCAACTGCGAGCTGCGGCTGCCACATAATTGGAAATTATACGCTGCACTCGGACAACTGTAAAATGCTAATTGCAGTCGAAAGTAAATGCCACAATATAATGGCAGCGGACGCAAATAAATTGCAATTTGTTGTGGCAAATGTTTATTCAAATGCTCGCTCTGTTTTCATTCTCATTCCCTGTTTGCCCACCTGCGGCTGACCTGTTTCTGTTTTTCTCGCAATTAGTTAGGTTGTTTGGCATCGTCGGACGATACTTTGACCCGTATCTGTGGCCCCGGCTAATTGTGCACTTGGCCAGCAGTTTAATGAGTGCTTCTCCCGTGCGCTCAAAGCGGGCGAATGCGAAAATAATAAAGCTGGCAAAAAAATATTAAAAGCCAACCGGAGCCAATTAGAACGGACTAAAGCGCAGGAACCACTTCAAAGCGCAGCAGAAAGTGGAGAAAACGCAGCAAATAAAAGGGCAGCCGCAGAAGCGGTACAGATCCTGTAGGTGCTCCAATGCTCTAATGATATTTAGGGTCCTTGGGGATATTAAGCCAATAGTGTTCTACTCGAAAATACTTGGGAATCCGCGGAAAAGAGAAGAGCAAATCTTGAATCACTAAATTTATCACAATAAAACATGTTTTTTATATATTTTTGTGACATTTTCTGGTAATAAATACAACTCCAGTGATATATATTCCAATTACTTATTCGAACGTTACTTTTGTCCTTTGTTTTTCTTTGTTACACACAGCTTGACACAGCTGCAACTCCGTTGCAACTTAATGTCTTCTCCACTGTGCAATCTGGAGCGTTGCAAACACTCCAAAATAGTTATTAAGCTCTTGGAGGAGCAAGGGCTCTGAGAGCCCGGCCATAGCTGAAACAAATGGCGCTCGATGGAGCGCAAAAAGTTGCCATCCACCAAAGCATTCGCATCATCATCAGCAGCAGCATCAGCAGAATCCGCAGCGGTGGTAACCAGAACCGCAGAAGTCTACACTTCAACGCCGCGAGTCGCTGGCATAAATTTAGCCGTATCTGTATCTGTATCCGCGCCTGTACTCCGGCTCCAGACGACGCGGATACAGATGCATTTGTATTCCGCCCTCGGGAATTTACATTTTGCTGATTCGCAGTGTGGGCGGGGAGCCGCAATATGCATTCACTTGGTTGATTAACATTCTGTTGGAATTAAAGTTTAAAAGTTGTTTGCATGCGGCCAGAGCATCAACAAAGGCTGTCACACGTTTTTGTGAAAAAATGTGAAATGCAAGCATGGCTTTTTCCCATTTAGTTGGCAAAAGAACTTCATCATCGCCTTCATCATCAGCTGAAGCAGCTGCAGCAGGAGAAGAGTGCCAGCTGGAATGGAAATTAGCCAGGACACAGAGCCTTGTACGCACATGTTGCATGTATGGAACATGTAGCTGCCACCGCAGCAGTGACAAATTGCAATTTAAATTTGGCTTTCGCGGGTGCAGCACACTTGGTCTGCTCTGTGTGTGCGCGCTCATTACGAGTCTCACAATTATTTGTAGTTTTTAATTAGAAAACTTGGCTCGTCGCCCTCTATTTCTGTTATCTGCTTGTGTGCTGTTTGCTGCTTGCTGCTTGCAGCAACAACCTGCACTCCCAGGCACATCAAAAACAAATTCATGAATATGCAATGCGCTTGTTAATAGTTCTGGGCATATGCGGCGTATGCGTAATGCATGATTTATAATAACGTCGTCTGTCTGCTGTGGCTGTGTGTGCCTAAGGTGTAAGTGTTGTGTATAGACAAGAAGAAGCTGCATTTCAAATTAATCTCAACTTGTTGAACTACTCTTTAAGCCAATCATAGGATTACTTAAAGGATGCCTCCTGTTGAAGCGCGAAAAATAATATTTTCTTTAGGAAAACTACTTGGGAAATTTATAAGCTTTATATCCCATTTTGAGGTAAAGGGATTTAATTTAGTTCATACATTTTAATACCCATTAATCTAGGCAGAGATGCATTGACAACCAAATCATGTTCTATAATGTATCGAAATTATCGTAAAGTTCTACTTATCGAAATTTAAATGTCAAAAACTGTCGGATCTAACGTTAAAATATCAATATTATCGATAAAATTGTCCTAAAAATACTATCTAATCTTTTTATATGTTCTATATTATATTGAAACCTTCTTCCAAACAAAATATCACACAAAATATCAATATAACGCACATAATCGCACAGTTCAACCATCGTCTTTGTGCAAATATCGAAACAGTATCGATATATCTATATTTTCTACCATCCCCAATTTATCTATCTTATTTATGCGTTGAGTCCAACCAACAATCAAACTATTCTTTGTCTTTAACAACAAGATTAACAAGTTTAAAACAAATTTTCATACCAATTTACCTAGAAAGTTCTTTAAGTGACTTACTGTACCTTTTAATTCAAACTCATTCACTTGAAACTTTATAGAAATGCTTTCCGAAAATGTATTTTAAGTAAAACGCCAAGTTGGCTAGATAAATTTGATTTGGCCACTCACCATATCGTCTGCATTTAGAGCGTTAGGGTACAACACGTCCTAATCACGGAATTTTCTGAGTTTCTGCAAAGAGAGAAGCGTTGGAGAACTGTACAAGGTGACAGACGGCTGGCAGGACTTAAGTTTAACTTTAGCCTAGTTGTGTTGTGAAAAGGATCCCATCCACCGACAGCTGGCAGCGCTTAAGTAAAAGTTGCCAGCAAAAAAACATTTGCAACTGCAGCATTAATGCGACTTGGGCTGAAAGTTGCAAAAACTTTCGCAACGGCAGAGGCGTGTGGGCGTGTCAAAAAGATTGTAAAGTCTGCACCGAATAAAAAACAAAAAAACAAAAAAGGGAAGCGCGCAAACTTTGCTGCAAATCAATTTCGCAGCAAACTAAATTAAACAACGACAAGCCAAAGCAGCTGCCAAATAGATAAAAATGCCAAACACACGTGCCAAAAGCGAGGACGAGGGACGACATGGGCAGGAACAGGACGCGCGAAGCCGCAAACAAATTGTAAAAATGTTAGGGGAGAACCGAGAACGGAGGCCGAGAACCAAAACCGAGACCGAGACCGAGACCGAAACCGAGAACGAGAATCGCGCATTGGCAGCGCCTTGAGTCGAGTCCCAGAGCAATTTATCATCTCTATGTTTAAAATTTATTACATTTATTTTATGTTGTTCTGGCTCCTTTTTCTGTTTACTTTTAACTGTTTTCCTTGCGCGTTTCCCCTTTTCTGTTTTCTTTTTTTTCCAGCAGCAGCAGAAGCAGCAGCACTTTAAGGGCCAAGTCAAGTGGATAAAGTGGCGGAGGCGGCCAGGATTCCTCTGCCGCTGTCAGTTGAGTTATAGCGCTCGACTTGGCCCCACTCGGCTCTTGTAATTGAATTTATCGCTGTAGCAATATTCATCAACGTCGCCCAGGCTGCAAGGAGCAGCAACAGCAGCAGCAGGACTAGGAGCACAACCAGCAGGACCAGCAAGCACCAGCAGGACTTCAGCTGGCGTCGAAGGCCTTACAAATGCCGGGCGATCAAACTAAAGTGCCAGAGATTATGCTATGCCTGCAGTTGCGTTGCGCATACGCAGCGTGGGCCGCACTAACAGTGGCAAAAATTGAATTACGCCCCCCACTCCGTCCCACAACCCGGCCAGGGCTTCTCAGCCCCAATGCCAAGAGTCCATAATCCACAATCCACCCTCGTAGCCATCCGAAAGCCCCCCGTCGTATCTCTCATCCGCAGAGGGCAGCGGTGCCAAATTGCTTTCGATATCAATTTCCTGGCAAAAGCTTTTGTTTCGCTGGCAGCTCCGGCCGCAGCTGCAACGAAATCCGATTAGAATTCCTGCACTGCCAGCCTGGCCTCCTCCACCCTGCTTCCTCAGGCGCCTCCTCCTGTCCCGCATGGCTCAAAATCAAATTGTTTACGATTGCTACTGTTGTTGCCGGGCAAACAAACAGCATTGGAAATCAACTCGAAGGAATATGAGTACGGGGAAATTCCCTTTGCTTCACTCACTTAATGATCTACTCTACATTTCTGAGAGTGTATTATACGAGGCTCAAAGGATAATTAAAATAAACGAGCACAAGCTTAACTTGTAATTTATATTGTTTAACTGTTTTAATCACTTGTTAGGTTGAACTTCATTATATTCTCTAATTAAAATATAAGTTTTGTATTAATAATTCCATATACCCTTGATTTCCTCTGGACTGCTGGGTACGAATCGGCAAAATGGGCAAAATAAAAACCAAAAACCCAACGAAACGCAAATCCATGGCATGGCGAAAATCAATGGAACAGCGGACGGAAGTGGCCGGTGGCAAGTGGAGTAAGGAGGAAACACTGAAGGGAGGGCAGGACACGCCAGGAGCAGTTTGCGATTCGTGCTCGTGGAATAATCATGATAGGGTTGACTGCACATAAAATATGCATATGCTGCAGTGGCCAGCCATCGCCGATGCAATGCAATTACCGGCAGTCGAAACGGAACGAGGGACTAATGAAACCAATGCCAAGTCAGCAAATTGAATCAACTGCAGCGAACATTTCCCCAAACATTTAACAAATCGCATTTAATTTGAGTGCAACTTTTGGCACAGTTTGACTGCAAGCAGGAGCTGGAAAAGCTGAACTAATTGATTGGAAAGTGGCTTCAACAAGGATTATAATATTTTAGGGAACTCGTAATGAGAAAGGACAAACAAAATGGAAATTTGTAGCGAATTAAATCTTCAACTGTATCCTACTATAAAAGCCCCCCTTCCGGGTGCTATCTGACCTCCGATTCAGGTTAGGTTAATAGGCTGAATTCACCTGTTTAACTATCAATGAACAAAGCCGGAACCCCGTGGCAATCCGTAAATCAGATTCGAATCAAAAGCAAAATGCATATCGATTGCAGCTGTCAAAAGCAGGCCCCCCCACACAGCCTGCAGCAGTGGCCAGTGGCCAGTGGCAAGTGTGAAGTGGCATGTGGCAGATGCAATGCGCCCCGGGATGATGAATGGAGCCGTAATGAGTGTTATTAGACGGCGTCACTCGCACTGACCATCAATTTGTGCGGGCGATTGAACAAAAAGCTGCCGATGATTCCTGCCATTTCGTCCTTGGCCAGCTGACAGAGCGTGTGACAGGATGTGTCCAATTGAAAACGAAACTGAAGCCCCGTAAGAGTGAGTGAGTGTGAGTGCTAGTGGGTGTCCTTGACAGTCGGCATAATCAATCCATGTCCTTTGTGACCGCGCGCGTTCGTGGAAAATTGAAAAAATTCATTCTGCTCGGCAAGCCGGGTTGACAATGCCATCCTGGGACGCGGCAAAGGATGCTGGGCAACTGGGGAGCTGGCTGACTGGCCCGATGGCAGATGTGATATATGCTTATGGCCACCGTTGCCTGGGAGCCTGCAACATAAATTATCAAAGTGCAAGTTGCAAATTGCTTGGCCTTCAGCCTGCGGCACGAAATGTGCACATAATTTCAAATTTATTACGAATTTACGTGCCGTTGCGATATGAAAGGAAATCCTGCACACTCGCAAAAAAGCGGAGAAAGCCACCTTCCATAGTTCGAACTATGTTTTCCGCACAGTGCACACTGAAAGAAACATTTTTGGCTTCGAGTTCACCAAGAAACTCTGAATATTCATTGATGTTTCTACTAGACTTACAGATATATTGTAAGTTGGAATAAAAACTTTAATTTAAAGTTTTATTTTTCTAATTTCCTGGTGCACTTCTAGTTTTACTCTCAGTGCACCAAGGACCTGCATGGCAGCCACACACACTCAGGTATCCATGGCACGTTGGGGCGTGTGTCACATGCAAAGCAGGTGACACCCAAACGCCCACAACCACGGACTCGTTACCGCCCAGGACAAGCAAACGCCTGCTAAGAGGGCTAAGAGGACCTTTGCTGGCGTGTCAACTTCCGCCAGC
This sequence comes from Drosophila kanapiae, assembly GCA_008042475.1. Lineage (NCBI taxonomy): Eukaryota > Metazoa > Arthropoda > Insecta > Diptera > Drosophilidae > Drosophila > Drosophila kanapiae. The sequence continues at coordinate 110,690 of VNJM01002016.1, read as the reverse complement.
TGATGGGTGCGACCACGCCCAGGTGCTGCCTCCTGCTTAGCACCCGCCCCCAACCCTGGGATGCGATTAAATGCATCATTTCCCGGCATTTCAGATGCAGCAGCGGGAGCAGGCCACAGGCAAGGAGCCACAGGAGTCGAGGCCATCCGCATTTGCCATCCTCATTCCTCGGGCTAACACGATGCCCAGCGGGCAATGCCACTCGTTCCCATTTCCCTGAATCTACATTGAGAAAAAACAATCGGAAAGGAAAAAGTAAACAAGAATACAGACAACTGGGAAAAACATAAACGAAAAACGTATGTTAACTGGAAAAAGGGAAGCCTAAAGAACACTTGAAAAATTCCTAGTCTCAACTAAGGCCCGGATAGCACTATGTTCATAAATAGTAAATTAATTAAAATAATATTCAAAGTTTTCTCATTTTAATAGGTTCTTAAACATCTTTATAAATTTACTTCGAAATTGTTTGGTTAAAAACATTAAATGGAAATGTGTTTTAATATTTAAATAGATAAAATATCGAAATTTAATTAAGAAGCAATTGAAATAAGGAGAAGCTTTTGCTTTCATACATCCTGTTAAGGCAACTTTGTTCTCCCCAGTGTACCCACTAAAGAATGTTGTGCATTTGTGTTTGCCTTTGTGCCGCCGCTCAGCGTTGTCCTGGCTCCTGCTGTGTCCTGCGCTATGCTAACAATCTTGTACTTCGGAGCCCGCTTGAGTTTAACTATTGACGTTGTTGGCGCTGCTGGTGCTGCCGCTGCTGTCATTGCTGTCATTGCCATTTTGCCGTTGTCCCCGGTAATGTTACACGGCTTTTTATACTCCTCGGAGGCAACGGCAACGGCAACGGCAACGACAACAATAAAGCAGGTGAAGGATTCGCATAAAAGTTGTAAAACTGATTTAGCCAAGGCACACACACACACACACGGATTGTACGACGATATTAAAAATCAAATCAAATTTCAGCTTAGCAATTTAAGGCGCTAGGAGATGACAGGAACTGGTTGTTACTCGGAACATAGTAAACCAAAGACAGCTTTAAATTGTGCAGAAAATGAGATAGTAAAACATAGAAGGTTAATTTGTTTACTTCTAGTTTAAGTCCTATTGTTGTTTATCTATATCTTTGAATTATAAAATCGAGTAATTAAATTTATAACAAGTCCCAGTTAATTTGAGAAGTAAAAACCAATGGTTGCTTCCCAAGAGAGCTGTACTTAAATTCATTAATTAGTGTCATATCCGTATAAGGTAGATAGTAGAGTTTAAATATCTTTTAAATACTCTTTAAAATCTTTATGATTTATTAGTAGTTTAATCCTAAAAATATCTATTTAAGCCGAACTGATTGAGTGCAAACTGACAAACTATTGACACGCCCTTAGACGATTATTAGGAGCTGTTGAAACACTCGTTACACAATCAGTTCTACTGGGGTGGCAATGTCCGTAAATCAATCTCGTTTTGGCACTCCGATCGATGCACTTGCAAAGCGCCATCAAATTACCATTTTTGGGGTAGGCAAACATGGCATTTTCTTTTGTGCCAAGAATCTATTTGCTGCCGATTCAATAAGTTTCGGGCCCAGGGCCCTGCCAGCCCACCAAAATCCAAATCCGCATCCGAATCCAAATCCGAATCCATCCTCCGGCTATTTGGCAAGCCTGAGCTGCATTTCATATCAGTTGATTAAGGAAAGGACGACGAGGAGGTTGTGGATGGAGATGGGAACGAGGCTGAGGACACAATGAGGCCGCTGCCAAGGAGAAACTTTAATAATGGCCGGGAAACGACGGCGAATGAAATGTGAGACGCCAAATTAGTGCCGAGCAATTAGACGGCAGCCAAATTGAAAGCAAATGAAATGCTCCGGCTCCCGCCCTTTCCCTAAGAGAAGAAGCCAAGACTGTAGACCCCTCAAGCAATTAGCCGCGACACCAGACCCGTTTTCCTTTTCATTATTTTCATTTGAATTTTCGCATTTCCTTGGGGGCTCTGTACTCACGTTTATGCTAGTTGCATCGCATGGCATTTGCTGTTCCAGTTGGGCCATGTTCTTTCCCCTGCTACATTTTCAGTTAATTGCTTCAGCTGGGCGACGAAGACGAGATCCTTCCTCTGCGCTGCAATGAAAGCCATACAAATGGAAATGAGGTTAGTACGCATATTTTGTGTAAGTAAGTGCAATTTGCAGTGGTAACAAATCATGCTTCAGATGAGAAAAGGGAAAGCCACCACAAAAATTGTGACGGGATTCTTCTAATGAGAGCGTTGGTCGCAATGATGCTATATAGATTATACTTAGGATGTATATTATGAGGTAAAGTGTGGTATGATATATCGACAAAGATATCAGGATCAAAATTATATCAAAAATATCGTAAAATATCACGGTAGCCTATATCGGATATATCGGATATTTAAATAACGAAAAACATAGAATTTGCTGATAAAGTATCGAAATATTCGAGAAATATCTGAAAGTTAGTTTTTAAAAAATTATATTTCATTAAGATTGTCCTATTTATAACACAAGTAATATAAAGTTAGAATATCGATTTATATATCGGCCCTCGCGTCAACCATCGATATAGAACCGATATATAACGATATGATCTGTCGTTCCTGGGCTTTACATACATTTCTTGGCATCATTATGAACAAACCTCATTAAAAAAGAAATATAAACAGATAATTATTGTATTTGTACATTACTCAAACTTTAGGTAGTTTTCTAAATAAAAAGAAATGCCTATTTTATCAGGACTCTTTTAAACTATCTCCTATATAAATTCCATTAACAAGCTGCTGTTTAGTTTAGGTAGTTTTCTAAATAAAAAGAAATGCCTATTTTGTCAGGACTCTTTTAAACCATCTCCTATATAAATTCCATTAACAAGCTGCTGTTAAATAAGTCATAAGGTCATTAAAATGACCTCTTGCCTTCTTGAATTTTTACAACATAAATTCTAGTTTATTTTCCCGTTTCAAAATTAGTTTTTTGCGAAATTATTTATGGTCCTGACCCATATGCTGTTGCTAACATCATAAATAATGTATTTGCAATTTTTATGTGAAACTTGCACGTTGCATTCCGACACAGAGCGCACGGTGCAGTGATAGTGATTCATAAAACATTAGCTTCCAGTTTGCCGAAACGAACCAATTATGCGACTCACGTACGACGGCGGTGTGTGTGTGTGTGTGGTGTGTGTGCATAGATGGCCATAATTGGCCTATGACTATGTAAATTGCGACCGGCCGCAAAGTATGCCATACAAATAGTGGAGCCGCAAATGGCATTAAAATGAAACACGCATCAACGAAAGTTAATTGGAAGCCTAGAAAGAGCGTAGGCCTCTGCAAAAAGGGACAGGAAAGGCAAGAAAGACAAGGCAAACAAAGCTCTCCCACAGGCTCCGTATCAATCACAACAAGGCACATACAACAGATACAGATACAGATACAGATACAAATACAGAACAAAAAATACAGATTCGGATTCAGATACACACGCTGGCAATGGATGGGAGGCAACTAAATTACAACCAATTTTTATTGCTGTGAAAACAAAAGGCGCAGCAGCATATTATCACAAAATGGCGCTGGCGGGGGCGTTGCGGCTTCCTTTCGGGGCGTGGCAGGACTATATCTGCGTCTGTCTATCCGTCCATTTCTCTGTCTATCTGCGCCAGGCGCGCACGTTTTCACACAAAAGACACAATAAATGATAACACATAAATTCGCACACACAAGTTTGTCATTCGTGTGAGTGCGTGCTCATGTGTGTGTGTGTGTGCTGCACACACACAAGTCGTATCGTTAAAAGTCAATTGTAAACTTGCGCGCTTAAAGGCACACACAATCCGCAACTATTTAAGCACCGCAAAAAATGTGAAGCGATTTTTTAATTTTAAATATTTGATGTACTCCCTTTGTGATCAATTTATATGAATTACAGCATAAGCGGAAATGGAATAAAGCAACCATGGAAAGTCTATATGAATGCTATCGTCCATTAATCATATTTTATAAATTATTCTTCATTAGTCACGATATGTGATGAGCTTATTAATAGTGAAGAAACATAGCATATTTGTTTGGATTAATAGGTAAAAGGCCAGGATAAAGATATTTCTAACTAAAGATATATATAACTGAGTAATAGTAAAGGCTATATAGTACAAAGACGTGGCATATTCATTAAGAGAAGGTTTCGTGATCGTTTAAAGCCTTACAGCGTCAAAAATGCCTAATTAGAACCCAATATAGAAGGACTTTTTATGAACTCATACAACATCTTTGCATTATATAGCACAGAAGCCTCAGGAATGTCTGAAACTTGGCAAATAGGTTAATCTCTATATAGCCATACATAATACAGGTATAGCATGTAATAATATATATATTATAGAGCAGAATGCCTCAGAAATGGCTGACACTTAGGAAATATGTAGGTTAATCTTTATTTGAATGAACCGATAATGTCCTGATGGATTTCCCAATTCTCTAATGATTATATATCTTGTTCAAAAAGATTTAAGTCACAAATAAATCCAAATTTTTGTCACAGTGAAGTTACAGGCACACACTCAAGCTGCCGCCCTGTGACTAAGGCAGATCGAATTATAATGCAAAAAGCAACTTGCCCCAGCTTCCCCCAACTCCTCAGCCACTCTGGCCCCCCCTCAAAACAGATACCGTTCGCTTGTGCCCCCTCGCCAAGCAGTTACGCGTAATGCCACCTTATCAGTGGCATTCAAATCAGAGCATAAACACACACACACACACGCGCGCACCATCAGTCAGCGGAGCGGCGGCGCTGCAGCAAAGGAAACCAGTGAAGCGGCAGCTGGATAAAAGTTACATTGACATTGCCCACCATTGTGTGTGCGTGTGTGTGTGCGGCAAGAGAGTGCCTAAGAGACTGCGAGAGAGAGCGCCTGCGCTGGGCGGCTTACACCAACGAATAAGAGTCGCGAGGATAGACACGCAGAGAAAGCTAACTTTCCTCTCTGCTGAGCCGCCCTTTTTCCTGGGAGTGGGTGCAGGGGAGGAGAGTGGCGGGGAGGGGGGAGATCGGGGAGTTAGCCGAGAAAAACGTCGTTTTTGTTTTTGGCCAGGCTTGTTGTTTACGCTTTGCCGCATATGTCGCTGCCAATGTATTTAATTGTGAACTGCGCACAAAAGTAGGCAACGATAATTTCTGCTTACCCATACACAGTGCGTGTGTGCGTGCGAGTGTGCTTGCTTAGGTGTATGGGTGTATGCGTGTGTGTGTGTTTGTGCCCGTGTGTGATTGTCTCTTATTTATTTATTTTGTTTGCTGTGCTGTGCTGTGCTGTGTTGTTCTGGGCCTTTTACTGGCAGTCGCTTAATGACGTAACAATTATCTTTGGACGCATGCTTATGGCACTCACGGGTGCGCTTACTGCAGCAGCCCGAGGTTGCCAATTGAAATTGCCAGCAAAGACCCACATACACACACACACACACATGCACAGATAAACTCATCAGCCAGGCTCCAGCCCCCGCAAGGATGTCACGTTGTGGCTTAGATGGCTCACATTATATATGCCTTATTGAAAACTTTTTCAATTATGAAACAGCTCCCTGGCACTTGGCAAGCGGATTCCAGTCCATTAGCGCCCAACGGAAGCTTAACTCGATGAAACTCTCTAATTGACCGCCGTTCCCGTTCCAGTAACCGTTCCAGCCTCCGCTCGAGCGCCCCTGGGCTAAACGTTTTGCAAATAAACTATTTTTTATTCATAAACAAGCAACAACAGCGTGGCACACTCTAAACGACCACTTAAGTGTGTTCCCCCAACAACAGCAGCAGTGGCAGCATCAGCAGCACAGTCAGCAGAAGGACCAACAACATCATCAGTGGCAACAACGATGTGGCAAAGATGCAAGTCTTACACAAAGAGAAACAAGAACTAAGGTACTATAATTATTCAAATAGGGGATACAAACTTCTTTCCATTAGTTATTTAAGCTACTTTCGACATACTACCTGACATACCTTCCTGCATTAACATCTCTAATTCATTTTCTAGCTAATTAAAACTTTGCATAACAGATCTTTCTTTCAGAAATATCTGTGCTTAAAATGAAAGTCATGGCATAGAGTTCCTACTTATGGATGTCAGAAAATCTTCTTTGATCGATACTGTATCAAGATTACACGCGTAAGCCGATATATAAATCGATATTTTAACTTTGCGATATGTGTGATAAATCCGTTATCGGTTTTCTATATCGCTATGGTTCAAAGGGACTACAATAATATTTAAACTATCATTGTGAGAAATGAATGTAGAGGCATTCAAGTATTTAACTTCGATGATGTTCTTATAGCTTGATAAAAAGGCAAATTAACTATATGTTAAAACACATTCGGATATTTCAAATATAGATATATCATACATTTATGTTTATATGTATATCTTATAACTCAACGAAAATAAGTTATTAATATAATCGGAGAAACAGGTAATAAAATAAATGTTATTTTTCTGCTAAACTTCCTAATTATCGAAAATAAAATAATATTATTCTAAATCTTTATAGAAAATTTTGATATTTTAACGGCAAATTCGATAAATTATGATTATCTAGACACTTTGTATATAAAATATAAAGAAGACATAGAGCGATGTACAGATCATATCCTATATATCTCGATATCCATCCCTATTTTCAACTATTTCCCCATTGAACACTGGCACTAGCCAACATTTTTTGTTTTGTTCTCAATTATTGATAGGGGTTTGTAGTAATGAGTTAGTTTCCAATTCGTTCCTCTTATTAATATTTATGAGTTTGTTTTCAATGCTCATCACGTATTTGAAGAATGATGGAATACGGATTTGGGACATAAGTCGTCTAACAAGTTTACGATTACTTAACGAGATTTTGCAGCTGAACAGGAAAGAGCCCCAAACCGAACTCGGTTTGAATTTATTTCGTCGCATTTCCCTCTGTGTAGGCCACCCACTGACACACACATCCGGCGACATGGTCGTCCTCCTCGTCGTCGTCGGCCAGAGCGCATGAATGGATGAATGAATCCCAGAATCGCCACTGGCAGCCAGACAAGCCAGCATGCGAGGGGCGTGGCCAGCGGTTGGCCCCATTGTTGCTGCGGTGGCTGCTGCCTCATGTTGCTGCTGTCATTACTCGAGTTGCTCGTTGCTCGGTGCCCGCTGCCCGTTGTTTTTGCTGCTCTTTGTTGTGGACGCTGCTGGTGCTGTCGTTTTCATCTAAGTGCATGCGAAGAGCGCTCCAAGTCCTTTCTATTTTTTGTCTATTTTTTGCTCAGTCCACATTCACAGTCACAGTGCTCAGCATTTCCCCGGTGAGACTGTGTGTGGGCTGAGTGCAGGGCATGGCTGGTTGCTGCGGGGACCCATTTGTGCATGATTATTTTTGCATGCGACTAGCAGAGTTCCGGGGGCACCCACCTGCTCATGACTAAGAGATGTCAGCGTGGTCCTTTGTACACATCGCTTGAATATTCTGGGGGCTGTGGCCATTTTGCAGGCAATTTATCTCAAGAAGCGAAATGCTGCTGCTGCTGCTGCTGCATATCTGCTCCTTCGGGCACCTTGACACATTTAACCGATCGAACAAGCGTAATGGGCCCCAGGATTAACCTTGAACTGTCCATGCAAACACGGACATTTAACGCCCATCGATTGGTTCTCCCTTTCCAAAGAGGAGGAGGTGGAGGTGGAGGTGACACAGCGACAGACAACAAAACATTTGTAATTAAGAAAGTTTTGCAGCTGAAAGGCACTTAAATGAAATTTTAATTTATTTCTAAAATGCTGCCATCGCCAATAGTCAAGAGGAGAGCTGAGCCAACAAGGGAAAAAATAGGAAACACACAAAAACAAAAGGGGAGGCGGGGCGAGGCAGCTGCAGAAACTTTTCCCAAAGTGACAGAGACAGAGAGTTGGAGAAAGGGACTCACAGGACTGACTGACTGACAGACAGACAGACAGACAGTTGTCGCTGGAGAAATTATCTGAGAGGCTGCCTAAGAGGCTAGGAAGAGAGTGAGCAAGAGTTGCAGGAGTCGCACACAAAAACCTATTAAATATTTAACCTTATCGCAGTCATTGCCAAGGCGTCCACCAGGAAGTCTCAATGCGGCCAAGAAACCATTGCGGGCAATCTGCAATTACCAAAGGCAAAAACAACAGCAAAACCTCGCAGGACAACAATTGGCAACGTTTTAAAAAGCGCCTCCAGGACACGCCGGCCACATTATGGCGCCCCATGAAACGCTTAAGCCATCAACACAATGTTCGGTAATTAACCCGGCTAAATACGATACGACGACCAAATTATGCCCGACTGAAGCTCCGGCTCAGGCCAAGATGGAACGTGTGCTCCCTTAATGTCCTACGAATAGCTTCCTTTGGGGCGGGGCGGCACTCCCCAAACCTCCGCACACACAGCACACTCTAATGCCACGTATTTATCTGAACCCATCTCCATTATTAAATAGCTACTACATTTTTTGTTATCTCTAGTCGAATTAGGTTACTATAATATCCCATTTTAGTGCCTTTGGAAAATACATTTCTTAATAGGAAATTAAGCGAACAAGTTCTAATTGGGTTCTCTATTAAGTTTGGCTAAATAAAAATGGAAATACCTAGCTCTTGGGGAGTTAATAACTTAGTTCAAACTACCTGATATTTAGCACAGAGGAGAATTGCATAGAAAATTAGTTTATTATCTCATTAAGCTAAGTTTTAATATAAAAGAAACAGTTCTTAAATGGGTATAAATTAATAAACACTAACTTTACACAAATAAAAAGGTTTCCTTTATTATAAATGCTATAAAAACGCTTTGAAAAGTCAATTGTTTAAGGCATAAAACTTGTCTTTGTTATTATAATGATCTACCTTTTTCATTATTTTAGTTTTAAACAATTAAAACTATGAATTAATAAACTGCTCTAAACTTCTATTCAATTTAATGAGTATTTTGTAGTACAAAAATACTTTAATACTTTACTAATACGTTTTTTAATCAAAAAGAATATAAATTCCTTGAACATTTAATGATTTCTAAATAATAAGATAACATCTTATTTATCTCTTTAAGTTTGGTAAGCATTTATTAATAAATTTAGCATGTTCTAACGTTTTTTTTACAATCATTTCTAAAAAGTTAAGCCCTAAGTTTCACCTCCGAGTATCTTAATAGTTTCCAAAAAAAATTATCTTTTTAAGTTCGAGTGTACTTCAGAGTTCATGTGCGGGCGTGTGCTTGCTATTTATTTTTTTATCGGCGGGCCCGCATTATCGCGATTAAAGTGTTGCAATTTGGAGGCGGGCTTTCAGAGCCATTAACAACTGTGCAGCATTGTTATCAGCCACAGGATGCACCCCGCCGCCAAAGCCAGAGCCTCCTGCCCCGGGCACAAAGAGCGTGAGAGAGTCCTGCGAAGAGAAAATGTGTGCGGTTTTTGTGGGCGGGTGGTGAGATGTGGAGAGCCGAGAAAAGAGACAAAGAGAAACGCCTGCCTTGTATGCGTGTGTGTGTGAGTGTGGGGGAATAGGGGAATGGGAGGGGGGAATTACCACAAAAGTGAGAGACGGTAAACAACAGACTCTTGACTCTCGGAGTCGTGAGTCTCGAGTCTCGAGTCTCGAGTCTCGGCTCTAAAACTCTTCGGAGAAGACGGATACGAAGACCGAAAATCGGCCATTATCCATTTTTATTTTATCATCAATTTTATTACACAGAAAGTAAAGAGGCGCAGCCGAGCAGCAAGTTGATGATGTACCAGGCCATCAACATCAATGAAAAGCGCCAAGAGCGGCAGCAACAACAACAGCAGACGCAGGAGAGCAAACGCCACACACACAGACACACACCCACCGAAGAGATGCTGAGAGACGGAGATACTACAACACACGCCCTTTTGGTCGGAAAATGCCTGACTAAAAAGCACTCGACTGTCGACTTAGTGGCTATGTTAATGCTAATTGCAGGCGTACTTAGTCTTACTTACTTAGGGCTGCATCTGTGTGCCGGCTGCAGTCGGTCGGTGGCTCCTGTGTAAATCCTCGCTTAGGCGCTTTCGGTATCCTGATGATCCTGTGAGGAGTCTTTTGTTGCTGAACACTTTCGTTTGTTTGGTATTTTATTTATTTCTTTGTTATTTTATTTTCTCATTTGTATATCCTTTTGTACACACCACACTCATGGGTTTCTGGCTTTCTCAGCTTGGCATTTCACACTCGAGACACTTTCCTGGGGGAAATCGAAATGATATGTATATATTTCTGGATTTATCACAAAGGTGTATGCGCGGATTTGATCCCGATCCCGATTCCGATTCCGATTTCGCACGGCCGACTGTCTAAAAGCAACTAAACGCAAATCACCAGTCACCTCATCTGCCAACGGGCCATAAAACGTCTTTCGACGTTCTAGAGGGGCACCTAAGCAAATTTTCCTCAATTGACCGAACAATAAACTCAATTTGCATTGAGAAGACGCTCTGCATTGTGCGAGTGTTTGTTTTCGTTCTCGAGAGCCTGGGCCTGTGCCTGCGCTTGATTGAATCAACGGCAAACAAGTGAACAGATTTAGACTCGCCTCTCGGCTCGGACACTTTAACTAGTCGCACCGGATTAGTGCGCTTAAGTGGGCCCCGTCAAGCAGCCTCTATTTGCCTCTATTTGGCACTTATTCAATTGAGGCGTTTTGGGGACATTTTCGCCACGACGACACCAACAGGAGCCAGTAATTATACATCAAATATATATCGCCCGAGTAAGGAAAGCAAGGCAAGACCTTCAAAGGGAGACAAGTAGGTCGTCCTATTGTTTATCTTCATATTTGAAACTTCAAGCAGAGAGAGGTCATTAACACAACTTCTAGACAAATGTTTATACAAACTTATAGAATGCTAATGTTAAATTCTTTAATAAAGATGTAAAGTTAAGCATCAGCTTCTTATGAAGGAATATTTTGTGTAATAAATCCATAATATATTCAACATTATTACTTTACTTTATAGGAGTTACTTTCTACTATCAAAAGTGTACGATTTTATTTTTAATTTCTAACAGACTTGTGCTACTTTTCTAGTATTTTGTAATTTAAATAATATTTCCTTTCCTTAAATACATTAATTTCTTTTACTTTGCTTCTGGTTTCTTTCCTTTTCTTTGATCTATTTTCTTTCCGAATTTATTATATTTATATTCTGTTTTGTGCTCTATATTCCCTAAACTTTACTTCCTTAAGTTTTGTTCAAGTTCCTTTGTTTAACAAGCATAAAATCATGTTTTTTCTGTCTTATTTTCTTTCCTTTAATTTTGCATCATTTTCTAAAATTCAGTTTCAAATTTCTTTTGTAAATTTTCACTAATTTAATCATCATTAAGGCCTTGTTGTTTAACTATTCCGCTTTTTAGTTTTCTCCCTATTATTTTCGCGTTTCTTTGTCTGTTGTTGTGGTTGCTCTTTCTTTTCGCCCTGCTGCTGATGCTGCTTCATCTTCTTCCTCTTCTTCTTGCCGTTGCTCTTGTTGTTGTTGATAAATTCGGATTTTTTGGGAGCGGCTCATTTGCTTTTCTCTTAAACTTTTCCTTTTTTTCTCGCGTGCGAAAACCTTTTGGCAGACTTGCTGGGAAAATGTACGATAATTTCACGCTAACTAGCAACAAATTAGACGGGAGCACAATTTTTTATAAATAAAAGCGTAACTCCCACGTTCTGCGGGGGATTGATTTTTCTGGGGTTTCTTTCTTAAGGCGGTGGTTCGTTCCAAGGGAAGGGGCAGACATGAAATTTGATGACGCGTTGTCATTAGAAAAAAGGGGCTTTTTTATATTTACAAAAAATAAATATATATTTTTTTTTTCGTTTCTCATTATTTCTTGGGTTGGCTTCTTGTCACAATTTGGTTTTCCTTTTGCTTTTTGGTGGACCGCACATGGAAAATGCTTGCAAAATGGCACACTGACCACACATAAACACTCGCACGCACACACCCGCACGCACACACACACGCACACAGACACGGGGATTACAAGCTGGCAGAGGCTGCGACGTCGGCAGAGCCAACGACTGCGCGACCATTTCCATTTGCCTATTCCGCTACTTTTTGTTGTTCTGCTTGATGCTGTTGTAGTTGTTGTTGTTGTCGTTGTGGTTGGTGCCACTTTTCCACCAATTTACCGAGCCAAGTTTCCTTTGAGCCGCCGTCGCTCTCGAGTCGCAAATTCACACTAAACCAGTTTTGGTCCTCGGATGCTGCTGCACCGTCGAAACATATTTTTGGGCGTTGGAAAAACTCACGAGAATGAAGAAGAGTCACCAGAAGGTGGAGAACTTGGAAACTGGTAGGAAACTGCGGTTGGACTTTCCGTTACGATATATCGATTATAATATTTTTTGAAATGCCAAACTATCAATAGTTCTTAAATTATTGCAAATTTGGAATGCCAAGGCATACTCTACCCTTAGAAACACTGCCGCATTTTTTGCAGTTTAAAAGATTACGTTTTTGATCACCGGTGGTCCGAATTACTTTTACTACTGCGCCAAAAAGCCACGCAGAATTTTATCGCATATCAATATCACAGTATATTTACGAAAGATAAAATAAATTTTCCCGCCACCCCTAAAGGGTATATTTAAAAAGTAAGTGGTATATTTTCAAAATTGTTCGCTTTCGATGGTATTTTTTTAAATTGGAGTTCTGGTGCTTGTCCCAGGCAATGGCGCACCCGTTCCGAGGGTTTTCACTCGCTTTAAGAAGCTTAGAGTGCGAAAGCGTTTTTCAAAAAGTATTGCAACGCCAACTGGATATTTTAGTGAGACCAGTTCCCGCCAAAGGGGAAATCCTCACTTTTCTTGAGATTTTAGCAAGTTTTGGTATTATGAACGGAATATGCACCAGTCACACGTTTAGATTAACAAACTTTTTTATATAAGCTCAAAAATAAAAAATATTTAGTGACAGGTAAACAAACAACATTTTTCAGCTTGTCTAGGCTTTTATTAACTTTCTTTCCTGTCCTTTTAGTTCCAAATTCGTGGTATTTTAGATCAAGGTTCCAGCCGCAGCAGCAGCAAAAACAACACCAAAACAACAACAAACAACCTGTAAGACCTTGAGGGGATTTTTTTTTATTTATTTGCATTTACGGCAGACTGACAATCTAATCTACATTATTCCCCCAGGTGTACGGGTTTTGATTAATATTCGCTGTTGGGCCTTTTCAATTAGCAGTTGAAGCATCATGTCGATCAGGAGGACCATGGCTACCACGGCCAGCAAGGAGTGGAGGGATTACTTCATGAGGTGCGTAACAATATGGACACAATCGGGATATATGGCTACTTATATATTTGGTTTATGCGCAGCACCCACTTCTGGGGACCGGTGGCCAACTGGGGCATTCCGCTCGCTGCTCTCGCCGACACACAGAAGAGTCCCAAGTTCATCTCTGGCAAAATGACACTAGGTGAGAGAGTTACTATGCCTTTCGGCTGAAAACCTGATTCCCCGACACGCGGCGCGGCATCGAAAGTTTCCGCTAAAGATGTCGTAATCACAGCCGCTGTGATATGTTCCTGGCAAATCGCTGCCAGCGGCCTGATAAGCCAGATACGGAAACTGGCGAAGCGGCTGCCGATAAGACGGCTCCGAGAGGAGCCTAATCATCAGTATAAGCTCCAAACTATATTTAATCTCACTAATTTATCTTCGTACTAATTTCTACCAATTCCAGCTCTGACCCTCTACTCCTGCATCTTCATGCGCTTCGCCTACAAGGTTCAGCCCCGGAACTGGCTGCTCTTCGCCTGCCACGCCACCAATGCCACCGCCCAGACAATCCAAGGCATTCGCTTCCTGCACTACAATTACGGAGCCAAAGAGCAGGAGGCGTAAATAATGGCTGCCTGCCCTGACACCCCCAAGAACGACGTGTGCTGATACTTCAAATGTTTACCCAACAGCAGCAACTGCAATTTACTGCCACCCCAAACACACGCAACAAAAATCAAGCAAATTGCACTGCCCCCCCCAGACCCGAATGAATGCAAAGTGGTGGCCAGTAATTGCGCACACAATTGGCTGAATCTCGAATGGCGAAGCTGTCGTGTGCCGCTGTCACCGTTCTAACCCGATTCCCGATTAGTATAGCCCTTTTTTACCTTGATTAGTTAATTCCCTTTCGGCAGTTGATCAAAAATTTCTATTTGGTGCAATCCTTAGTTAATGAACATAGCATATTTTTTATACTATTGGCCCGCGTGTAAATGGATATGGTTAAAAGTTAAATAAAGGAAATCATGAGACATGTAGCCCCCGAAATTGCTGTTAATGGAGGTTAAAGTATGGGATATATATTGGTGATTAATACAAAGATACAGGTTGACTTTTGTCATGCTTTGTAAACATGCTCTTTATTGAAACAATTTCGGTTATATATTGATATTTTTAAAATATTCCTTTTTCAATTGTTCTTAACCATATTTTATTTTTTTGTTGACATTTTTGTAACTTTTTTTGTTCATCAATAGGGGTTAAAAAAAATAAAGAAATTGTAATCTTTACATAGTTTTTTTTTGTGATTTTTCTTGCTTTTTTTGGTGATTACACTTAGGAAGAAAACATATACGTATGTGTGTTTGTGGGTACAGAAACAATTAAAACTTTTAGAGTTTTGTCAAACGTAATAAAAATACAATTATAAGTAAAATCTCACGCTGAACGGGAGTGCGTTTAACACCAATCCCTCGGGATTGATGTCCTTAATGGAAATTTGATTTCTGCTTCTCTCTCTGTCTCTCTTTCTCTCGACTTCAACAACGACTACGACAACTTAAGTAACTAAATGGATGACGACGACGAGGCTTGGGGTCCTCGGACTAAGGCTATGCACCGCAATATGCGACATCGGTAGGTAACGACAGTTGTGCTATCTGGACTATATATGGCTACGAGAATCTCAATGCTGCTCCTGCTTGACGTAGGTGCTGTTCTTCCGCTGGCGCTCCATCAGGTACTTCTTGTACTTGCGCTCCATGAGCGCCACCTCGTTGGCCTGGGCGCGCAGGCTCTGATTCTCGGCCACTAGCAAGTCCTCCGCCTGCTTCTCATCCTCCTCGCGCTTCTTCGTCTTGCGGCGAGAGATGCGGCTGGCCTCGTTGTTCTTGATCCTGTCCTCGTAGGCCTTCCGCTGGTCGCCGCTCATGCGAGACATGAGGTCGGGATCGGGTCCATCGGCATGATCCTTGGCAGGACGGCCGCGCTTTCGCTTGTTGGACACCGAACCGCTGAACTGGGTAGTGCTGGCAATGGAGTAGGCTGGGGAGGCGGGCGCCGTGAGGAAGCCACCGAAGCTGGTCTGGCAGGATGGCGGCGCACTGCTGGAGCTGGCTGAGTAGTTGCTGACCGGGGTGTTGGGCGACGAGAAGTCATTGGTGGTCTCCTCCTCGGCGCTGCGCAGGTCCTCAACGATGTCGGCTTGGGTGATGATGGCGTTGGAGAAGGCTAGGCCTATATTGGTGCTGGGTGATTCGGCCTCGAGCTGTAAGTGCCAGAAAGTGTCCATATTAGCATCTAGCTGGCAGTTAAGATCGTCTAAGGAGTCGCCCTTTTGGTGGGTAAAACTTACCTTATCAAAGTCCAAGAGCTGCATGATGATCTCGGGCGTGCTCGGCTCGCTGGAAGCTGGTGCCAATTGGTTGTTAATCTGGATATTCATCCGGCTGCGCTTCTTCGCCTGGCTCTCGGCCACCGGCACCAGGGCCGGGGCGGAGCGCTTCAGCGACGAGGGGCCGTGGCTGATGGGGATGTGAATGGGTGCTGGGATGGCCACTGCGAGATCGCCGCCGCCAGTGCTGGCAATGCTGCCGCTGGGCTTGACGTCGTCCTCAACCAGGCCGAAGCCGAGCGACTCCTGGCTGCAGCCGTAGGTGCTGCCGGCGTAGCTGGCCTCGTCTGAGATGCGAGGCTCCTCGGTGAAGATTTTGGTATGGTTGTAGCTGGTGATTGGTTCTGGGTAGCTGGGCAGCATGGGGTCCTGCGAGCTGGTGAGAAAGTCGCAAAGGTTGAAGTTCTCGTTCGGCTGGTTGATGTCGATGGCGCAGATCGCCGTCATGTCCAGAGTTTCCTCCTCGCCGTGCAGTGGCATATCCATTAGTTGGTAGTCGTCGTTTATATTGTCGTTGTTCATCTCGTCCGTCTCCGGACTGTAGGGCATCATCTTCTTGCCGTCAGACTCGAAAAAATCCTCTTCGGCAAACATGTTTATATCAAAGTCAAGTATGTTTTGAGTAAAAGTCTCCTTTCCGTTATCGCTGCTGCACGTAGATGACGTTGCTTCTATATCTTGCAGGTATTCTGTGACAAAGAAAAAATATTATTAGCATCGAAGGATAATAAGAAAATGTTGCTTTTGCTAGATGAGTGTCAGTGTGTGAAGTTTAAATTCTAGGTACACAATTTTTGATTTTGGAGAAAGCCTAAACCCTACAGGTCCCATAAGAACCATTAAAATAAGTCAATTAAGAAAGATTAAATATGTAATGGCACCCCCGTTGTAGAGATTTAAATTAATCCAATTTTAATTTGAATTGTTATCGAATCGAAATACTAAACCAAATCGAAATAAATAATAAAAAATAAACCAATAAACCAATTTGTTATCACAGAGGCAACAGCCTCTATTTGTTCGATAGCATGTAAGTTCGATAGTTCAGTTCACCTCTAAAATAATTCGAATTCATCCGAAAAGATTAAGTTACAAATGTTTAAATCACAAATAAATTTATAAATAAATATTCAGAACGAAATTCCTATTTTATGTTACACGCAGTTTACGCCATATTGATTCTACATAGCAGCGCTACTTGACATTGTTATCTTGTTTCGAAGTTTACACGCAGTACAATGCTAGGTGTCGCCAGCTACTTATTTTACACGCCAAATAGTGGCGTTTGCGTTGGTCGTTTATCGAACTATACAAAGGGAATCACTAGTTGTCTCTCTCGCACAATTTGTTGTGAAATTAAATAAACGAACGGAACAGTAAACGAAAAGAAAAGGCGAACACACACACGCAAAGGAACGGAAAAAAATGTTAGGGTAAAAAAAGAGGATTTTTCCAATTAAAATCAAAATGAAAATAAAAAAGATAAGAATTTTATATATTTAAAAAAAAAAAAAATACTAGGTATAGCGCAAAGGGAAAATATAACTTAATTGGTAAATATATGTATGTAAATATTTTAAACTGTTAATTTTTTCCCCTAAAAAAAATAAAATAATGAATTTTCTTTAAGTTTCAGCAAAATAAAATATCAGATAAGATTCGGGAAAAAGAATCGGTTGACTGTGGTGCGCGCTATGCGTCATTAGCGCGAACCACGGACAACAACCACACGAAAAATGAACAGGAACGATCGTGCTTCTTTTTAATGGCGCGTGTGTGCGTCAAGTTAGGGGATGGCAACTCGAACACACACTTTTTACTTAATTCGGAATTACTAATTATGAGACAAATCCAACAAATCTAAATAAGAGAGAAATGCAAAAAGAAAACTAAAAAAAAGTGTAAATGTAATGAGAAGAAAAAAAATATCGGATTTCATTTTATACAAATTAATTGTAATGTTTTTCCTTCAAATATATATGTATGTATGTATATATATTCACCTTAGGCCGCGCTTTGGATTTAGGCGCTAAGAATTCAATTTGATTCTGATATGATTTTATCCGCTGATCAGAAAAGACGAACCAAAACGTGCAACGGTTTAAAACAAACTGTGGCTGTGCCTCGCAAGAGACCGGCAATATCAAAACAGGTCTTTGCTGGTGTGTGTGCGAGAGAGCAGCTGCGCAGCCCGCTCAAACAGCTGGCAGCGCAACTAGTGAGAGTTGTCTCGCTCGCACCCCCGCAATTACGTGTGGATAGGTGAGAGCGAGGGGCCAACTGCTCTGCCACTGCGAGGGAGCGATTTGTTCTTCTGCCAATTGCATAGATTTTGACCACTTTAGCGCGTGCAAATAAGTTAACCGTTTCGCATACGCACAAATACAATGTCAGTCGAATTTCACCAGAGCGTCGAAAGTTCGCGAAGAAATATTTCTGCACAATTTGGAAGTGCATTTTATACCAATAAGAGCATCATTATCCAATTAGGCACATAAATTCCGATCGGAACCAATTTAATTTTGATTTTTTTTTTTTAATTAAATCTTAAAAAAAGCATTGCAAAGTAACTAATACCCTGAATTAAAATAATAGAAGAAATGAAAAAATAATAATCATTTAAGCTGCAACAGCGCGTATGAGCAATGCACTTTGTATAAAAAATAGAGCGAGAGGGCTATAGAAACCGATGAGAGACTTGAGCAAATACAAGACAAGTTTCTCTCACGCCGCTGGTGTTTGTGTGCAAAGAATCCTCTCTCAATTTCTGCAGGTCACTATTGAATTTCACAACAAACTAAATGTAAGAAGTTGTATTAATTTAATCCATAGTTTCGCTTTAGGAACGTAAAAAAAAGGACAAAGAAAATAAATATATATGTACATATGTATGTATTGAAATGTATTTGCTTATTGGTCGATGGTGGCCATTGCCGGCTAGATAGCACGTGCTGAATCAGCTGATTGCTGCACTCTCTCTAGACGAGCCTCTACGCACACATGTGTATATAGAGCAGTGGTCCGCACATTGTATTTGCGTGTGTGAGACATTGAATAAAGAGCTTAAGAGATGAGAAAAATAATGGCAAACATTTCCGGTAATAGGGCTTGACGTATAGTTTTGACTATAAATATAACTATTTAACGCTAAAACCAGCTAGATTTAGCTAAAACATGACAATGGGGCTTCATGCTGTGCCGAGAGCAGTCGATTGAAAGCGAGCGTGTGTGGGCAGAGCGCTAGCCGCGAAATTCGCAGCCCGCGGCCCTAGAGAATGCAAATAAACACTTTTTATCAAGCAGTTACTTTTACAAGTGTTACTTTGGAGATATATCCCTTTGTCCTTATGGACATTATCGGGTAGGAAAAGATGGTTGTTACTTTTACTTATGTGTTAAAGTAGATATATATAAGATAAAGATCTTGCTGCAGTAAAATCCCTAAGAAAACTGATTAAATCTTTAAATAAATAAAATAATAAATAATTAAAAATCAGTCCTCAACTTTCGCTACCTTGCTACCTGCTAGAGAAAATAGTAATACCTTAACTTTTACTTCTCAAAAAATAGAGCTCTAAAAAGGAAATATAGAGAAGAGCTCATCTCTGACGCATTTAGTGAAAGAATCCTAGCCGATAGGTTGCAATTACACATAGTATATATGTTTAAGAACGCTACGTGGCATGGTTCTGATTGGGAAACCTTTTTAAGACGAAGTTATAATGGCGTATTTAGTTTGGGATTCAGATTTTAATGGTTCTTTCCAGTATCGATTGTAACAAAACTAAAAAAAGTAGAAACACTTCGTCGGAGATACATATGTATATATGTATGTACATTCGTTGCACAGTTCTGAATTATGTAGGTGCATTGGCAGAGTGACATCATTTCTTTTTTGGCAACTAAATATATTGGACTTCACTTTTTTTCTGGTCCGTAAATTAAAGCAATTTGGGTTTTTTCTTTAAGAGCAATTTGAGCATTTAATGAATGTAAAACATGTTTCGTTGGGAAATCTAACGTAACTTGCCAGTAAATAATTAAACATCAATAAAAAATATTCGAAAACCGATCGAGAATGTGACAAAATATACTATTTTAATGAAATAAACTAATATATTGAGAAAGTAATTAAATAAATACCTGAGGCTGAGCTCTGGCTTTTGGCACTAATAATTCGATTTGATTTTTTGATTGTGATTTGATTTTTATACACTGATCAGTTAACTCGAACAAAACGGCGCGGCGGTTCAAAATGAACTGTGCATGTTACTCCCAAGAATCGGCATTATCAAGTCGTTTCTCTATTAGTGTGTGTGTGCAACTGCGCAGGCCCTCTCCAAAAGCCGACCGCTTAACAAGTGATACATAAATGTCTCGCTCGCAATTTCCCCAAGAACGCAGGGAGAGGTGCAGCCAATTGCAAAGATTTTAGACTGCTAAAGGCAGAGAAAATAAGTTTGCCGTTTGGACCATGGACAAAAACAATGCAACTCGAATTTCACCAGAGCACAGAATGTTGTTGTTGCGAATGCATTTTACCAATAGGAACGTCGGGGGAAAAATTAAGGCAAGATCGGAACAAATTTTATGTTTTAAAAAAAGGCAGGCAAATCTCTAAGAATCCATTAAAAAGATACTAAAGCCCTGAATAAAACAAAAACAAAAGGGAATCCAGGTTCTACAACTCCTGTAAGCTGCAACAGTGCGAATGCGTAATGCACTTTACCAAAATTACAGCCCCTTATGTGTCTGTGTGAGTGTGGTACGGCGTGCTCTATTTGCATATGTATGTGAGCTTCCCTGCCGGTAGTATAGTAGTGCTATCCCATTCGCGCACAGTCACATATACGAAAGATAGAGAGAGTGTCGATGGGAACCGAAGAGAGACTGGAGACATGCACAGGTGTCTGTGTGGGGGGCAAAAATACACACATAGATTTCTGCGGTTTATTCCGATTGAATTTCACAATCGGTAAAAACGAGCCTAATAAAAATTAGGTTATTTAATCCGAATCTCTGCTTAGGGAATTCTAAAATGGATCACACATTTGCATAGTAAATAAATAAATACATATGTACATATGTATAGAAATGAACATTTGCCGGCTAGGAAACATACGCGAGGAAATTAGGTCAATGTTGCACTCTCTCTGGGGAACTCTACAACTCTTTGTTTGTGCCCAAACACATGCTAACCACAAATTTTTGGCTTATAAGTGGTGTCTATAATACTTTGAAATTAGCATCGTCATAGCCTCAGCATTATCGTATAGAAAAGGATTATTGTTACTTTTTATCAGTAGAATCTATAAGATAATGAACTTGATACAGACATATCCATTGGGCAAGACTTGCTAAAGAAAATATTAATTTTTTAGCTTATTCTTCCAGTAACTTAAAAAAGAAATATGTATAACAATAGCTCAACTCTGACGCATTTAGTAAGGGATGCATGTATATATGAATTTTCACGATACGTGGCATGATCTTAACTCTGCTTCTGATTGGACAATCGAAGACAAAGGCCTTACACCCATTTAAGTGCCTAAACACATTATACACATGTAGTGATAAAGGCATATATATGTATGTATCTATAATTTCGAGATTATTTAACAAGTTACACCAGGGCAGAGCCAATGCTTTTTAATTCGTTCCCTCCCACTCTTCTACTGCTCTCAAAAATGTCAGAACAGAAGCGAGAGCGTATCATTTTTAAACCGTAATCTGAATGTGAATAAAAAAGCTACATCAATCATTTTAATTGTTTTAAGAACGTAATCTTGAATGAATAAATTGTAAATATAGGATGGAATATGATAAAAAATATACTTTTTTTTTTTAGGAATTAATAGAATAAGGGATATTTTGAGAACGAAAAAGGCTCTCGTGTCTAAGTAAGAACACGTCACCGTTTCAACTTCTATATATATTACATAACTACACTTTAAAAAATTGCCTAGGCGATATTTCCAACCTTATATTTATTATTATTCAAAATACTAATTTTAAGTATTTCAGGAAATACTTATGACAAAATATAAAGTAGTTTGCTCTTTTATTCGAATATAAATACAGCACCAAGGTGCGGAATAGTCTGAAGAATGTACAACTGCAGATATTTAATCTGAACTATAAGTTTGTGGCGAACAATTAATATATCTAAGCCCCCCTACATATATAAGACTTTTGTTCATTTTTGAAACCTTCCTAAATGAAATTGTGCAACGCATTGAAGAATATATAACTTGGAAGATTCAGAATCAGAATTAATTTCAATACAAAGATGTCGCTAAAAAATAGCAAGAACCAAAGAATAAGAGAAAGTTTGAAGCAAAAGGAAATACTTTAGATATCGGTTTGAGGAAGTGTTGGAAACATATATAGGAAAGAAGAGGTCGATAAATGGAAGTACATAGAACGAATATCTGACAGATATCGAACGTACGAATTATTACGTTGCCATTTACCGACAACTGAGGCGGGGCTGGGCGGGGCAGGTGTTAACCACCTCCCCGTCCCCGTCCCCCTCGATCTTCCACTCGTTTCTTCAATGGGTCATTGCACTGTGATCTTCGCCTTTCGCCCGCTACGTGGTTACACTGTACCTCGACGTCCTTGGCAGAGCGACGGCGCCAGGCCCCGGGCCCCAAAATGGCGCTGACCCGGCGCCGCGCTCAATGCCTGCTATCTGACTCTTTCTCCAACTGATTGTGTATCTTTTGTGATCGCTGACCGCTGAATGCGCTTAGCAACAGTAATGAGAGAGTGCTGGGTACATAGGCAACACACACACAAAACACAGTACTCACCATCAATGAACACCGGAACGTCTATCTCTTCAACTGTGGCAGTAGGCATTGCTCCACTCATATCCCGGCGGGATGGCGGCTCGTCCGCACCTGTCAGCTGGATACCAGCCATGGACGCCAGGGTCTGTGCCGGAGGCGGCGTCGAAACCGGGACCGTTTGGTTCACCATTGCCGTAGTCGGTAAACCTGCCAGCGTATCTTTCGGCGAACGGGATGTTGCAGTCCCAGTCATGGGGTACGTTGAGATACGGGTTGGCGTCGCCGAATCTGTCGGATTTACTAAAGAGCTCGTTGCAGGCGTTGCCCGGTTGGCTGGAGGACGCGTTGGTACCGGCCCTGGTAAAAAGGGTATTCTGATAATGCGAGTTCGAGGCGCTCTGGGCTCTGTCCCGCTGCAGTTGCTGCAATTTCTGTTGTTGCTGCTGCTTGTGGGCACTCTGATCAGCAGAATTCTGGGATTTGGCTTGCTGTCTATCACGATCGGTATGGTGGTGATCGTCGAAGTAGGCGAATCCCTCAAACGCTCCGTTGGCTTTGTTCTCTTCTGAGAGCAGCAGCAGTTCGGCCACAAGTTTGTCGCGCCAGCCGTTGCCTCGTGATCCTGGGATGTTGTTGCCTGCTCTGTCCGGGTTGTCGCCTCGTATGTTGTTGCCTGTGCCTGTACTCGTGCTGGCTCCTGGATCGTCAATATTATATCTCTTGGATTTTCGGTATTCCTTCTCGTTGCTGTTTCCCTGCTGTAGGTTGGCGGTGCCGTAAACACGATCTGGGTTGGTCGGGGAGCTGCTCTTGGGGGTGTTGTTGCAGATGCTGCTGCTGGGCTCTTGGTTGATTGGGTTGCTCTGGTTTGATTCGCTCTTGGGCCTGGCTTGGCTGGTTTGGGCTTCGACGGAGAATGCCATTTTGAACGTGGCTGTTTTGTTTCAGTAACAACAAATCAATGCGTTCGTGGCAAAATATACGGTTTGGTGTACGGTTCGTTTTCACACGGTTTCGATTTAGGTTTTGTTCGACAGGATTTCAAAAATTGACACGATTTGAAATCGCATAATTTCGGTGGATGAGTGGAGCAAGCGCAGTTAAGAGTGTTCGTAATATTTTGTTGTTTTGATTTTTTTGTGAAAGAAAATAGACAAAAGAAAAAAGATTTTGTTATTACACAGATCGAGGACGGGCGGTGGCGCGATCTTTATGGCTCGAGGATCGCGCCCCGAATATTATTCTTGTGGCTTGGGTGGGTTAGCAAATGTACAAGTAGTAGTGGCTGTGGGCGGGCCTCAGTGGCGCAGGACACATGAGTATATCCTGGCCACTGCTCCTCCACAGACCGTCGTGCTTTATTGGCGACTTTCAACAGCTTGGATGCATTGTGTTTGGATGGTTGTGTAAGTGATTTTTGGTAGCTTGGGTGAGATGTGTTTTTTTAATTAGGCTTGTTTTTTTGGTTAGTTTTGCTTTTCCTTTTTTCGTTAGCCTTTACATTTTTTTGTTTAAATATTTTTTCCCATTTTCTTTCTGTGTATTTTACAAATCTTTTTCTTTTGAGTGTTTTTTGTTAATCTTTTCATTGGAATTTCTCCTTTTTTTTTTGGATTAGATCCTTTTTTGTTTGGAATTGCTCCTTTTTTGAATGGATTTACTCCTTTTTTGGTTTGGATTTACTCCTTTTTTGTATGGATTTACTCCTTTTTTGGTTGGAATTACTCCTTTTTTCATACAACATTCTTAGGAACTAGTGGGTGGGGTGGTTGGTGGTTGGCGGGGTGTGCAAGGACTTGGAACCATGAGGCTTAAGGCTAGTGGAGGACAAATGGATGTGGATACTCACTTTTAATTGACCGTTAGAAAGAAACAATGAAATTGTTAGGGTCCCTCTAAACAAGCTCTAAAAGAGTCGTCGACACAAGTTCCCCTTAAGCTGTAAGCAGAAAAATGGAGAACGCACATTACTTATAGGCCCCACAGGCAAGGTGATCATAGATAGGTTTCGATGATGATAAGGCCCTGGCTTTGCCCTAAGTACCCTTAAAGATAATTCAGATAATTTGGCAAAAAACAGCAAATGTTCCCTTCCTCATTCGATAGGCTGACTTTCAGATAAGAATCACACAAACACAGGGGGCACACGGCACACACGCCTACCGCAAAAAGCTCTTTTTTCGAATTTCACAAGAGGCGGCGGCAGATGGCTTTTCGCTCGAAAACAACAATATGGCAACAGGTCTGTGTTGGGGATCGGGCAGGGTTGGAGGAGGAGGAGCTCTAATCAGCTATTGGCAACTACTCCCCCTCCTCCCCTGTGGCCACTTAGATAATTAAGGCACACGTTCGCGTGTCACTACATTATCGCGCTCAGATATCACAAATCGTGCGGCCGGCAGAAAGCAATTACCGATGGAAAAATCCCCGCACGAAAAGCTCTCACTAATTACACACTAATAAATGTCACACAAAGCACCCTATAATTTATAAAGAAAAAATCCCCTACTCTCGTTATTTTTTTTTTACTTTTTTTTAGGTTTATTTGTGACTGTGTTGCTTCGAGGGCAAGTGACGTCAATGGCTCACTTAAGCGATTCAATATGGCGGCGCAAAAACAACTAAAGCTTTCGGGTGCAAGTCTTTAATATATTATATAGTACATATATCTTATATATGCACTCATCTAGCTAATAGTTACCCTTTATTTGGACTTGAGCTGTACTTACGTAAATTCGGTGAATGTGTCTACAAGCGCGGTGGTCTGGTTTTTGGGTAAACCCGACCGCAAGATTCACTTGTCCTTGCTGCTACGCAGTTGGTTGGGTGGTTCCTCGCACCACCACTCGATATTGGGTTCAAGTCCGGCCGTTGCTCGGATCTGCCACAAAAAACTGTGTCCAGTTGTTGCTCCGCGGAGAACAACCAACGATTGCTAAACTATTTGCACTGCGACTCCCTGCGACAGGAATCCGGGGGTTTGGTGTTAAGTTTTGATTTTATTTTCCACTGAGAACTTCTATGTTGTAGAAAACAGTTCTCTATTTGTTCACTGGCGGAGGTTTTGGGAGTGAATCAACCGACTGCTAGTAGTATTCACGACGTATTGAATCGCACAAGCCGTCGCTAGTACGCTACAAGGGGCAAACAGAATCGAAACTGTGCGTTTCACTGCTTGCTGTGAATTTCATTCGTTGTGAAATTCAAAAAGCACCCGCAGAAACCGGTTTGCCATAGCCAGATACTTTCCGATAGCTTGTTTGCGTTGAAGCTTCGTTCGTGGTGCTTACTTGCGCCGCATGTATTGTATGTGTCAGATACTTTTAGGCGAGAGTGGGACAAGGCTAGTATTTCCCCCAGTGAAATTTCCCTGCCATCTGTGCGAGCCACAAGTTGAAGGCCTTTGTCCCCATCGCCGGCCGGTGTTTCTTTTAAAAGCAAAACATTGCCGAGGTCTCTACTTGTAAATGGTAGATGCTACATATAGACAGCCAGAAAGACAGACAATAAAGGTGACTGCATTGTCCGCTTATAGGAATTATTCTATTGAGAGCATTTGCGGTGTGATTCATCGCCTGTTTCGGTGCCACAGACGTCAACTGACCTAGCACAAAGTTGTGTCTATTAAATGGGCAAGATTTTTATAATCCATAAGATTGGCTATGCAAATGACCTTTTGATTGCTGGTTTTCCAGTACATGCTTAGACTTGTTAGGGGTAATTATAGAGGAAATAGCTTAAAAGGAAAATAGCTTAGGAAAAGACATGACTCAGTTATAAATGATTTAATTACAAAGAACTAATGCCTGTAACATGTAACATTTAACATGTAACATGACATGTAATACAAATTAATAATTCCTATTGCTGTTTTTCAGGTTAAGCATTTGTAAACCATACTTTGCACTTTATATATGTTTATAAACCTTTTTTTAAGACAAAATATAATAAAAACTCGAATTAAACCTGTAAATATTTGTATATTAATGTTTTCTGTTAAGCTCTTCTGGATTTTGTATGTCTTTAAACATTTTTAATACAAAAATAATATAATGACTCAAATTTCAGATGCCTTTACATCGTATAAATATTTCTTTTTGAGTATCTTCCGTTTTTTGATGGACATAACTACGCATTAGGCAAGGAGAGGATTATTTTGGAGTTACAATTAGCTTCTTAGCGTTGTGAAATTCAATTTCAACCCTCAAGTTACTGGTTTTCAAACCAACAACCGCCGAATCTGAAGTAGAAAAAAAAAGTCAAGAAGATAAGTTGAGGGGAAATTTTGTTCCTACATATCTTCCTTCTCTTTTCTTTTAAAAGCACCATACCCACACATTTAAGTGTGGAAAGCTCTCTGCCTTAATGTATTAGTTCGTTTCAGTGGTATGCGCAGATAAAAGCTGCTTGATTTGTCGGAACTGAAAAGCTTCCATCTGTTCGAAAAATGATAATTAAAGAAATCCATGAGTCATGCTGAAACCCAGTAATCACCGAGGCACACAATGAGCTCTGCTGAGCAAAAACTGTCATCATGTGATATTTGTAATACATGGGGCCCCCGCCGATATGCAGAGAAGTACTTGGCGTGGGGTTTTCATACTATTTTGGCCACGTCCAAAAGCTTTATTAGCCGGAATTCGTGGAAATTTTCCCCTGAACGCAACGCACACGCGCTGACTTTCAAATGGCAATCTTCTTGGCACCGAGCACTGGCTGGCACGAGATCTTGGAATCGAAGACGAACACCAACCAACCAACCGCCTTCGTTGGCAAATTACCAACAAAACAAATGGCCAAAACAACAGGCAAACAAGAAGGTTGCCTTTTCGGCCTTTTCACGATGACAAAGCGATTTCCGTAATGAAAAGTTTCGCCAAAGATTTCGTGTACCTAAAATATTATTATCGGCACATAAAGGCTCTTCCTTGTTCGATTTTACTATCTTATCTTATTGGAAATTCGCTATCAAATTTGGCTTATCTGCAGAGCTGTGGCTACCAAAATATGACTAAGTTCGCAGAAATTTACTAATCAATATGCTTGGTGTTGCCAAATTTGGGCAGTTTTTTAAGCCACATTTGTGCGCTCATTTTCGAAGGTTGCCTAAATTTGGTAGTGTTCAAATTTAAGGTTGTTCGGTGCATTAAAATGCCACAAACGTAGGGTATAATGTGTAAATTGTAGAAGGGCGGAGACTGATGTGAGGGAAATCAGTTACAAAGAAAGGGGAATGCCCTTTAATAACTTGTTTAGGGTATGCACTGTTGGATTAAGGTATTTGTCATTGAATCTCTTATTATTAATTATATAATATTTATAATAAAGTAATGATTAAATAAATATATTGTCTAAAAACTCGAGAATCTTATTTGTAGAACATTCCTCTTAGATAAAGGTATTTTCTTTATATTCTAATCTATTTATTTGTACTATTTATAATACTTATTATCTTTTTATAATACTTCTTAGGTTCCTCCACATAAATCCACCTTATAGCAATAGCCACAAAAGCCCTTATAAAACCCAGATACCCTTTCGAGAAGGCCCTGAAGGGCAGGCCCTATCAGCTTGTAAGTTCAATAAGGCCTGACTGGTGGGCTCGTCTATATGGCCGATGTAATTCGTAAGTGGTGCCAATGTCAATGACACTGCCAGTAGTGGCAACATTTGTTGCCAGACAATATTTGGTTGAATAAATACGAAAAGTTGCTATGATAGATGTGAAAGGAATATGGTAAATGGTTGCAATATCTTACCCTCCATCATGTTGCTGCCGTGGTAAGCAGGTTCCAATGATGACGACACGAATATGTTGCTCGGGTTGTGTTTCCTTATTTCCGTTGGATCTGTAACTTTATCGTGCCTCAAAAACGAATAATGCTGGCGCAGCGGCGAATGCAGGGCCGCTTCTTCCGTAGAAACTTGGAGCGCTTTAGGACCTTGGTTGCGATGCTCGTACCCGTACCAGTGCCGGTGCCGATCTTGAGGGTAGTGACGTGGTTGTTGCAATAATTCTTGTTATTATGCCAGCCGCGCATACGCATACACATAAAGTTGTTTAGCATGGGAACCTGCTGCTGCGAATGTTGCACACACATGAAGACAACGACAGGCGAATGTTGCATGACGTTGTTGCTCGACTCGAGAGGAGATTTTCCGCTTTTCTTCGCTTCAGATGTCGCTGTTGTTGTTGTTTTCGAACCAACCGCGGACACAGCGAACATAATATTCGGGCAAAGAGCCTTTGAAAGGATTTTAACACACACAGATAGCTTAAGCGATCAGTTGTCTGGTTAATGTTCTCGTCAAGTGTTGATTCACACGCGTCGTTATCTTTATAGCATCTAGATACAACTCTTATCTCAGATTCTATATGAAAAGTATATAGAAATGTATTTGTTTTTCTTTTTTTGGGGATTTATTGCGTCTCTCGCAAATGTTTTATCAGGCAAGCACTGAACTTTGCACCTTGTCAAGTTTGGATTATCTTTGTAATTTTCACAAGAAAATATACATAAATTATTGTTCTATGAATAAGAAATCTTTGTAACGGAGTTCGGCTGACGATGCCATTAAGAATCGCTCGGATGGGGTTTGTTTAACGCGAATTGAAATTAAATTTCACAAATTCAACGATGGTTTGCACACTCGAAAGCTTTTGCTGCCTTGACTCACTGAAAATGTTGTTCTGTTTGCGACGACTGAAGTATTGTTACTAACGGACGGCTCAGCTGCGAGCGCTGGACGATTGCCGCCTGTCGGCGCAGATATAAAATTTTGCTGACGTCGTTGAACGTTCGCGTCTCCACCGCCCTGTCTATATACCCTTCCCTCTATTCATATACTCTCCCTCACGGCTGCTGTGTCTATTTCTATGGCCGTGCCCCCAAAACTTGTCCACGTCCTGCTTGTGAGAGGAACGGCCACACCGACTGGCCTAATCATCTTTTGAGGTTAGTCAGGAGGTTTAAATCTTAACTGGTTCAAAGAAGTTTAGCCTAGCTTTAAAACGTGTAGAAAGTATTAATAATTTTATTGTTTGTTTTGCCAGTTTAGCATCAACTAATTTGTTCTATAAACTATATTTTGCCATAAGTGTGCTAGACTCTTTTATGATCTATATCAGCAAAAAGATCGTGATTTATATTTGTTACTTATAACAATTTTTATTCTTATAACAAATTGTATTCCATTACAAAAAAGATTTCAAATTGATACAAACAATACAAATTTTACAAAATAATATTGTTGGAAACTTAGATTTACTAATAATATATAGAAAATATTACCCAAAATTTGATGAAAATATCAATAAATAAATTAAAATATTATTTATAATAATAAATGAATGCGTTCTAAATAAAGGTTTATAAAAATCAAACACAAAAATATTTATTTATAAGGATTATTTCACGAAAATTAAGTTTACAATTCTACTTTCGCTAAATTATTGCTACACATTTAGCAACTTCCTTACTTTGATCATAAATCGAGTGTAAAAATCGAATTCACTTGAATCGTAAACCACAAAAAGGCTTTGGCCCGTGCCATTCGCTATGAAAATGGCATAGATAACATATAGCCGACTCTGTAGCTTATCAGGCACCGCCGAAAAACTCAGATAAGGCAGCTAAAAAGGGATTAGAGATATGTAGCTCTGTGCTCAGATAATGTTTGTAATTACGGCAAATGTGTTTGCAGAAAGCTGTACTTAAGTCAACAGTAGATAGAATCTAAACTTTCTCTCAGAGAATATGTTGTAATTAGAAAATTAAATAGGGAATTGTCACCTACACCTTATGCCGGTCACATATGCCGCCTTCAAAACTGTGTAGGGTAACATGCTTGGCAGCTTTGTCGAGGGCAACAACAACAGCAACCACTGAATGAATTGGCGTACAGCATTCGCACTCTTTCCCTCTCTCTGCGAGTGAATCGAACTGGTTTCGACTCTCACTCGCTCTCTATTGCTCTCTTTCACTCCTTTTGTGTGTGGGTCAAATGGCTGATGCAACACTTGCCACGCATTGCAACAGCTGTTTTGCGGCACAGCTGATTGCTGCTGGCATGTTGCCAGAGTGAGAGGAAATCTCTGTTGGCAGCATGTTGCTAACACATGCGCACCTTGTCGCTTGCGGAAAACTCAGTTGTGGTGTTTATAAACATTTCGATGGAACATTCTGGCACGATTTTTCCCACATGAACCGCCCAGAAAGGGGTGGCTAAGAACATGGCAACTAGGCGCTAAAATTAGCCGGCAAATGATTCACTTTATGGGGGGTTGACCGGTTATGTAAGCTACTGCTGACGATGCTTGTTGGGGGAAAATGTGCTTTGAGCCATATTATGGTACACACATAATTTTTACGGGATAAATAACGATTAAATCTAATTTATTCTGTTTGAAATGGTTAGTTGCTTTAAAATCCTTCAAGAATTGTATTATTCTTAAATTATTCAGCAAGGAAGTTTTGTATTGCTAGCTGTAACTGTTAAATGTATTTGGTTTTCTTTTACAACCGGAAAAATCCTCCCAGAACATTTATTTACAGTTAATTTATATAAAGTTTCTTAATGCACTTACTAAGCTGCTTACATTTTCTTAAGAACTCCGCACAGGTTAAACTTAGTCCACAGTTGATTTGGAATTGAAAGAAAAATGTGCAAGTATCAGGCCTTGTTTATAAAGATAAAAATAAATATGTATGCAACTTTAAATACTCAGAAGTTTTGTAATTTTCCCCGAGTATATGCATATGTTTATTTTTGCACATATGTATATGTACTTAGCATCGGACTTTGGGATTGGCGCAAAAAACAGCGAGCCCTGACGTGGTTCCAATTGGGCTTTGGGTCTGCTCTTATCTTGTCTGTGTGTGGCACGATAAAATCGGAAAAACAGCAACGTGTTGATCAACTAATGGCCAGTATCAGACAAACATCTTATTACAATATACACACAGAAATTGTTTTAAATGGATATTCATGCCAGTCACGAAAGTATCTGTGGTGGGAGAGTATTTGGCTTTGAATTTGCACGCAAAGAATGAATCAAATAAATATATTTTCACGTGAATACAAAGTGAAAGTATTCAAAACTTGCAACCTATAATATTTACTAAAGGATAAAGTCGCTTAACTTACAAATTAAATACAAAATTAATGTATAAATTGTTTAAAATCTGCTTACATCTTATTGTAACTTATTTGCTTTGAAAGGCATTAAAAGGCATTAGATTTTAAAATTGAATAGTATTATTACAATAAATAGGAATACATTTTCACACTTAAACTACTGAGTTTTAATTGTTAATAATAAATAAGCCAACTGTTTAATATCCTCAATATATATAAACCCCAAAATCTAGGTTCTTAGGTTCTTCACATCCATTTATGCAGGAACATGGTTCAAACTCATTATTATATATTGATTAATATAATAATGATTGTCTTAACGCATAACCCACTATTCTAAGCACCATTTTCATTTGGCAACAAAGATGTTTGGCACAAAAATGTCCAAGAATTGTGTGAAGAAAAGAACAATTACCAAAATGGTATCTATTTCGAAGTCTTGATTAAAGAAATTATTGCCTAACTACAAGTAAAGAATATTTATTAATTTATATACATTTTTAAAGATTTCTTTAGTTGTTTGTCCTAACGAATGCTCACTGTAGTCAAACCGCCTTCGAATGAAAGTCGGGCTTCGGTGATTGTACCTAGGGACGCTCTCCCGCTGAGCTCTTGTTGTGTTAGAGAGATTAAAACTGGAACTGGAATTGAATAAGTCTTAAACTGAGACGAAACGGAGAAATGAGAGACTCTGTCTGTCTGCGATTACTTGAAAAGTATCGGCCTCTCTTGGGCCGGGCTTCAGTGTGGTGACGACGTCCAGTGGATTGCCTTGTTCCCTAGGACAAACCCTGGTTAATTAATTTTTTGGAATTTTATAACCAGATCTATTTTCCATGCAGTTGCTGCGGTGGCTGTGGCCACTCCTGGTGATTGGAGGTGGCTTCTGTGCTCCCCAGAATGTTCTGATTCTTCTGGCCGACGATGCCGGCTTCGAGTCGGGCGCTTACTTGAACAAATTCTGCCAGACGCCCAATCTAGATGCTCTGGCCAAACGGGGACTGGTCTTCAACAACGCCTTCACCTCGGTGAGCAGCTGTAGTCCCAGTCGCGCCCAGTTGCTCACCGGCCAGGCCAGTCACTCCAGTGGGATGTACGGACTCCACCAGGGCGAGCACAACTTTAACGTGCTGCCGGACACGGGTTCGCTGTCCAACTTGCTGCGGAATCAAAGTGGCGGCGGCATCTTGAGCGGCATTATTGGCAAGAAACATGTCGGAGCAGCCGCCAACTTCCGATTCGATTTCGAGCAGACCGAGGAGCAGCACTCGATCAATCAGATCGGCAGGAATATCACCCGGATGAAGGAGTACGCCCGCCAGTTCCTGAAGCAGGCCAAGGACGAGAAGAAGCCCTTCTTCCTGTTGGTGGGCTTCCACGATCCGCATCGTTGTGGCCACATCACACCCCAATTTGGGGAATTCTGCGAGCGCTGGGGCAGCGGAGAGGAGGGAATGGGCAGCATTCCCGACTGGCGGCCCATCTACTACGATTGGCGCAATCTGGAGGTGCCCCCTTGGCTGCCGGACACGGATGTGGTGCGCCAGGAACTGGCTGCCCAGTACATGACCATCTCACGGTTGGATCAGGGTGTGGGCGTGATGCTTCGGGAGCTGGAGCAGGCTGGCCTGGCCGATGACACCCTCGTAATCTACACCTCCGACAATGGGCCACCCTTCCCGGGAGGTAGAACAAATCTCTACGAGCACGGGATTCGCTCCCCGCTGATCATCAGTTCGCCCAAGAAGGAGGATCGCCGGCACGAGACCACAGCTGCTATGGTTAGTCTGCTGGACATATATCCCACTGTTCTGGATGCTCTGGAGATACCCCAGCCGAATGACACCAAGATCGCTGGAAGGTCTATACTGCCAGTGCTGAAGGAGGAACCCGCCATTAAGGAGAGCGATTCGGTGTTTGGCAGCCATAACCTGCACGAAGTGACCATGTCCTACCCCATGAGGATGGTGCGGAACAGACGCTACAAGCTCATACACAACCTCAACTTCTGGGCGGATTTCCCTATCGACCAGGACTTCTACACATCGCCCACCTTCCAGCAGATACTGAATGCCACAATTACCAAGCAACCGCTGCCCTGGTACCGATCCCTCTTGCAATACTACCAGCGACCCGAGTGGGAGCTCTTCGACATCAAGGCGGATCCTCTCGAGCGAGTCAATCTGGCGGAGAAGCCCAAATACAGTGGGACGCTCAAGCAACTCCGACAGCAGCTCTTCGACTGGCAGGTGGCCACCAAGGATCCATGGCGTTGTGCCCCGCATGCCGTGCTCCAGGAACAGGGCGTCTTCAAAGAGCAACCCGTTTGCCTGACTTTGGGACACGAGGCCCTGCAGAGGCCACAGCGCAGGATCCTCAGTCAGTACGAGGAGTATGAGATTGTCTAGACCCTCTACCCTAAGAATGTACAATTAAGTATTTCTCAGATAGTGGCCCCAGTCTTATCGCACCTACAATAAAAAAAAATAATCCAAAGTGCTGGCTGATAACACAAACATTTCCCTGTTTTTCACTTCAAAAGGGGTTACAATTATTGGCATGGAAATAAGAATTTAAAGACCTAAGTTTAAAGCCCTTAAGCGGCATAGATTTTACTTTACTTAATAGTAATTAAGAATTTTTTTTTTGTGCTCCATAGTGCATTCATCTCCAAACTAAAATTCTCTATTTTTCGTTTACCAGATGCTGGTGTTTTGATTTTTTTAGATAGAAAAATTAAGACAAATATAAAGTATCAAAGGTAATATTTCAATATACTCATCGTATTTGCATCCAATAATTAGTACTTCCTATGAATTTTTTGTTGCGACAAAGCGCATTAATCCCTATCTAAATGGCATGAAGTATTTTTTCTTCCCAGATTAATAAATGAAAAACAACCGGTTTTAAATATCTTACAATTACAATTTATAAAATTATTTAACAGAAAACAACTCACAAAATCCAGTGTTTCCCGATTAAAAAATTATTCTAACTCTTTTTTCTATTTTTATTTAAAGCCACTTAAATAAAAGAAAATTATTTTATAGTTCAATGGAAAATTCGCCAAAATATAATATTGCTCAAAATAAGAGTTGTATAAATGAATTCTTAGCAAAAAACAAATGGAAGTGTAAACATTTTGTTCTCTCTACCAAGAATTAAGGGATTCCAATTTAAATAGAGCTTTGAGATAATAACATTTAAAATAAACACTGTTTACTATAAATTGTACATCCAATTACCTCTTTAAAGAGCTGCCTCTTGGCGCCGGTTGCTCTTGTTATTCCGCTTCCAAGTGGCCACAGCACTCGTCACGAATCTAGTTCTCGAAAAGGGCAAATTTCTCCAGCCAGCATCCGAGAGGTTGCATCAGCCCAGACTGACAAACACTCGTCTCCTGACGGCATGACCTCAGCCACTTTGGGGTGGCACCGGGAGATTCAAGGGGTGGCTGCGTCACGTTTCAATGTCATGCCCATTGGGGAGCCTGGGGATGCAGGGGCAGGAGGAGGTGGAGGCTGTTGCTGCTGCTGCCCTTGCCTTGGGGGTGGCACACGCTTTACTGCTCGTGTGTCTGTGTGGAAAATCGAAAATTTCAATGCTTCTCGGGTTTATTGGTGGCGCCGCTGTTATATCCCTCATCCCCCATGACCCTGCAGCATCCGGATCCGAGTCAGTGTTACACAACAGGCACAGACCGAATGGCTGGGCCAAGGCTGCTGCCCCCCAAGGAGGCGGGAACTGGGCGGAAGGTCAGCTCGCAAATATCAGAGAGTAAACGAAAAAAAAAACACGAGGGTTGGCTGGTTTTCTCATTTATGACTTTGAACGAAAGACACATTAAAAATTAAATTTTATTAATTTTGGTTTGCATAAATTAGGTTCATCAGTTTTTAGCGTAATTATTATATAGTTTATAATGTATATTATTTAAAGTTCCGCCCACACAAATGCATAATTACAATTATTATTGTTTACACTTCGGCCCCCGTCACTGCGTCGATAGATATTGTCCAGATAGTCCCGATGCTGAGGGTCCCCAGATGGGGCCCTCTGGAAATGTTCGGTCTGGCGTCCACGGGCCGGCCAAATGTTTCATCTTCGCTCTCGAAATATAATTCTTTTCAATTGTTTTACGCGCCTCTTTCGGCCTTTAACTAATTTATTATCAACACAAGTTGCATGGCTTTCAAATTTCAATTAAATTTCGCTTTTGTATATATATCTTTTGAGTTAACATATACGGCCCTGTTCCCGCTCACATTCCAATCCAATTAGGCGGAATCGGAAGTTATAACACGTTTAGGTTTTTGCTTTAATACATTAATTGGTTTTTAGTTTAAAATCTGAGTATTTAAATTGGATTAAATATCGATGAAAACGTTTTAAGACTTGACTTTCCACCGATTTCACATTATTTGATCGGAATCGAAAACGGGAACATCGGTGATATATGTACGTTCGTACATTGCATAGCCTTTGCTCGTTTCGTTTATATGCCAACATGAGACTATTTTAATATTTTTATAGCATTCTTGTTTGTTTGTTTATTTCGTTTCGCTTTCTTCGGGTTCCTCTTGAAATACATAAATATTTGATCTAGAGTTGCGGTTAGTAAACGCTTTAGTTAGTAGGTTTTGTAAGTGTGTTGCTATGCTTCTTCGATTGACTTGACTGGTTGTTTGGTTTTTCGCTTACGTTTACGTTTATTATTATCAACATTTTGTCTGGAAATCGTTTAACTATGTTTGTAGTTTTATGCTGGTTGCTGGTATTGTTTAGGAGGATTCTGTTACTAGTACTGCCTTTTATATTCTTTAATATTGGTTTCTTCATCGTTATGTTGCTGCTCAGTATAATTTATATAATAAATACATAATAATAAATATACATGTAGATAATACGCTTAATAAATATATACTTTTATATATATTTGATTTCATTTAATATATAGTTGTTATGTATATAATTAACAAAAAAAACAACACACATAAAAAGGAGCAAAAAGTAGGATACAAATCGGTCGCTTGTCTCCATCCTTTGAAGAAGAACCATTGAATTTTACAATGAACATCGAGAACGAGAACGGTATTCCGTTTGCCATTTAGAATAGAGTGTGGGGAGTATTGTTTTCGCACAAATATATATACGTAGGTAGAGTAGGTATAGGTATTCTTGGGTATACAATAAATATATATATATATATATGCGGGTTGTATGATGCGGATAGGTGGCATTATATAGCCTTTAGGGGAACTGGCATAGAGAGCGCTTTGGTAGCGTTTAAGGTTGCTTTTAATTACAACAATGAGACCGGAGATAAAAGTAGTAGGCAGGAGAAAGGAACAACATAGGCGTAGGGCGTAGGGCGTAGGAAGATCGAAAGTAAACGCGTGATCGTTAAGATAAAGTAGGGGTTAGTTAATTGGCTAAGTGGTTGCTTTGCTGCTGCTTTCGACCAGCTGTTCTAATACGTGTGCTAATAGAACGCGGCTGATCTATTGTGTGGAGTTAGTTAGCACTAAGAGGCTGCCTCTGAGAATCAATATTGAAAACGCAAGGAAGTCGCTTGGGGCGCGTAACATCTCGTAAATTTAGTTAGTTATACATACGTATAGTACATTAATTTAACTCGTAATTAATTTGTTAATTATTGTGTTGCCAACTGGTAAAATTTTCGCACATCAAATTTAGTTAGCTTGCTTATGGCCACCAAGAATTTAGCCGCGAACGTGCTGCTGCTGCTGCTTCTGCTCTGTGCTAGCTAAGCCGTATTTCGTAATATCTCGTTATCCGTCGTAACCGTAGTAACCCGCTCTTCTAATAGAACTATATGTATATTTTTGCATGTGCGCCGCTGCTGCTGCTGCTGCGCCTTTGGGGGCGGCGAAACCAACATTAAGGTTATTGTTCTCCAATCCCTTCCGCGATCTACGTACGTCTTCAGCTCAGTTTGATAGGATATGGGGTGGTGGAGGAGTTGGGGATAGTTGGGATGGGAGTTACCGCCTTAGTTGCCATTTGGCAGCGGGACCTGCACCTGGACGTAGGACTGCGGAAAGTAGCCGGTGCGGCCATTCACCGCGCCCTCGTACCAGTTATCGTCGACGCGATTCAACAGCGTGATGATGTCGTTCTCCTTGAAGCCCAGCTCACCGGGATTCTCCGGATCGAAATCGTAGAGGGCCTGGCAGCAGGGCTGCTGCTGGCGCTGGGGCGTTACGGCCATCGACTTGGCGGGCGAGCGCATCGGCGAGGGCAACGGCGAGGCGCTCGAACTAATGTGAGACGGCGTGCCATCTTCGTTGAGGCCGCCGCCACCGCCGTCCAAGTTCAGATCGAGCAGCGTCTTGGGCACAAACTCATTGCGTGGCCGGCTCTCCGCCTCGGAGCGCTTCTCCTGCAGCGTCTCCTGCAGGCCACGTAGTACGTCGGCGCACTGCGAGTGAAAATCGTAGAGTGCCTCGGCGAAGGTGACCAGCTGGGACACATGCTCAGTGTCGTTCTCGAGCAGATTGAACATGCCAACCTGAGCCAGCTGGAGCGACTCACCGAACTTGTCCTCGGCACCCCGGATCTCATCGTCCTTGGCCTGCCGGCGACGCTTGCAGTCAAAGTCTAGCCGCCGGCCCTGCAGCTTCTTGCGATGGTGCATGACCTCCTTGAGGTCTTTGGTCTGCATATGATGCAGGGGCTCCAAAAAGTTCTGCTTGATGTTGTCGTCCAGCGAATACTTGACGTCGGCCATCTGTTTCAGCGCCTCGCCGAATTCGACGAGCGCCTGCGCGAACACGCTGTTGTCCTCGCCGAGCTTCTTCCCATAAGTCAGCATGCACTCCGCGAGCAGCCCCTCCGGCTGCGGATACGTGTTGGACTTGGCCTGCCCCGACAGCTTCGAGATGCCCTTCACGGCGGCCATTTTGGCTCGCGCCGTGGGATTCGGCTGCAGGAACTCCTTCGTCTTCAGCTGCAGCTCCTCCACCAACTCCACGGTCACGTCCGTCTTCCGTTCCATCTCCATGAAGTCCATGTCCAGCTTGGTGCCCTCGGCGCCGCCCATCTTCTCCGTCATGTACTGGTTGGCCTTGTTGATCTGCTTCTTTAGTCCGGCGAAAGCCATGGTGTCTGCTGGTTTTTCCTGCTCGCCGGGGGGGTATGAGGTGGTGTGGTGGTGGTGTTGCAATCACTGGCTTTCCAGTGGGGCCAAAGACGCGGTGGCTGTGAACGGGTTGGTTGGGTTAGTCGAGACTCGAGTTTTGATTTCGTTTTCGATTTCGAATTCGCCTCAATGTCAATATCAATTGATCGGCAGAGCGGTCTGCTGCTGCCTGCGTTGTTGCTATTTTTAACGTTTGGAAGACTTACGCGTCGTGCACTTTTCCTCTCCTCGCTTTTCCTCCTGCTGCGCTGCCGCTGCTAACGTCTCTGCTGCTTAGCTGCGCGGGTGGTGCTGCTGCTGCTGCTGGTGGTGCCTTCTAGTACCTTTTCGGTTTTCCTTTTCCCCCGAATTACTGGGTGGTTCCTCTGCGCCGCGGTGCCTTCGTGGAAGCTGTGGCGCAAATGCTGATTAGAGTACGGGAACAACTATTAACTCGAGTTCTACTTCTCCGCTGGCACTTTCACTCGCTTCGCTTGCTCGGCACGTTCTGCCCGCTGCTGCTGCTGCTGCTACTTTTCACTGCCTTTCTCGCCTTCGCTTCGATCTTCGATTTTTTTTCCAGAACGGAACGGACGCGGAACCTTGGGCTGCGTAATGTTTGAAGGACCGTGTGTGTGGTGTGTCGCTTCGTTACTACTACTACACGTCGTGCGCGCGGCGGGGGCGGGGGCGTTTTTGGGGTCGCGTTTTTCCTCTGCCAAAAAATCAATATCTCAGCTGGGTACAACAATTTCGGTGTGGCCAGTCTGTGTTTTCGTCAAAAATCCTAGCTTTAATAAAAATAAAGCTTTAATAAGCTAAAAACTGGTGGAAGTAGCTAGAAACAAAGCTTAACGGAATTTCAAGTTACAAACGTTAAACGATTTTGTTTTGTTTGTTAACTCATTCGAGCTATTCTTTTTTTGGCCTGAATCAGTGTCCACAAAGAATAATACTGCAGTCAATTGGACGGAGTAAGCATTGGTGACAAGAAAGGAAAATCCAATCAAGAACTCCACATTAAAAAGTTTAAATAATTATAAGGTAGGAATAAGATAGATAGTGCCCACCAAATTTCCCCTGCCTAAAACAGCCAGATAATAACAACCCGCATTACATTTGGCGTTGCCAGACCATGCGAAGAAATATACTAAGAAATACCAAGGTGCTCTGTTAAGGCAGCTGGCTGTTAACAGTAAGCCATCTCAGGTGGATGTGACTGTAATCATATCCTTATATTTTTAAATGCAGTTTTGTTCTCTATTTTTAAGGTTTAATGGATGTGGTTAATAAAATAAATTAGTATGATACTAAAAGATATTATGACATACTAAATTATCATAAATTCGAATGTAAATGTCTTAAATTAAATATAATACCATTATAATAAAATGTTTTTGTGCAGTAATTACAGCTGTTAACAAAAATAGCATTTGAGCGCGGAATCCCTAACAGAGTTGAACTTAAATATTACTACATAGGTTTCTGAATTAATCCAGTTTACTTTGATTAAACCTGTATAATCTTGGAATTTACCGGAAATCACAATGGAACACCTCTTTCTATAATTAGCTGAAAACGGATGAACATGAAATAAATCTGTTAAATTTAAATCAAGGCTGCCTATTGAGACTATTGACACGAGGCTAGTTAGCAGTTAACATTTTGGCGCGCAAACACCTTACCATAATATAATTCAAATAACACAACATAAATAAAGGTTTCCTGTTTACTTTCATTAAATCGTATGTATTCTTGGTTTTATGAACTTATTATGAACAAATGATGTCGGAATTCACCGGAAATCATAATTAAAAACATGCTAAACAAGATAAGCCTCGGATGACTCACAGAGAATAACAAAAACCATTGTCACTTTGTGCAATTATGCATCAGCAGTCTGCCTGAGTATGCCAAGGGGGTAATTAACCTTATCTTGCCAAAAGGTGCTACCGATTTTCATCTGAAGAGAACCAGATAAACCTCCTGGGATTGTAAAAAGGGGCGACGTCACAGCATGAGGCAGCAACTTTTCGACATTCCCCACACACACTCTTATTCTATTTTATTTAATTTTATCTTGGCAGATAACCCCCGAAGGCGACTTAGCAGCAGCGCCGAACAAACAACAATGTAAATCAGTTCAATCGCACAGCTGAAAGATATAGTTGAGATATAGTCAGAGATAACCGAGTCCCGGCGTGTTTGCAGTGGCGTATAAAAGCCCCGCTCCGCGATTGTGCTGGCAATTAGTCTCGACGAAACCACAACGACTGAGAACCCACAAAGACTCAGAAAAAAATAAAATAACATGAAATTCGCAATTGTTCTATTGGCCGCCAGCATTGCCTGTGCCAGCGCGCAGGTGAGGATTATCCACTCGGTCTCTTTCTCTCCGTTCCAAGGATTATTTTGTAACGAGATTCTTTCCGTTTTATTTTCAAGTACCCACCTGCTGTTCCTGCTGGAGGAAATCCCCTGGCCGGAAATCCCTTTGCCGCTGCTAATCCCTATGCCGCTGCCTTCAATCCCTTCCTGAACGGCATTTTCGGTGGTGCCGGCACTGGAGCTGCCGCTGGCGGTGCCGCTCCCGCTGGACCCTCTGCTCCCTTTGGAGGCGCCTCGATTTCCAGCTTCTTCCAAACGATTGTCCTGCAGCGCGAGGCCGAGCGCCTGCTGTCCCAGCCCGGCTTCCCGGCCGATCTGGCCGAGCGCGTCCAGGATGTGGTGGCCAACTCCGAGGAGGCGATCAGTGGCTGCAATAACGCCACCTTGCCCTGGCTGCAGATCCGCTGTGTGAAGCCGCTGCTGACCACCTCCAAGAACCAGCTGAAGGCCATCGATGACGAGTGGCAGGCGCGCCTGGCTGCCACCACAGCTGCCCCCGCTTAGGAGGCACTGGCGGCACTCCTTCTTCACTTCCCATCATCCTGCATCCCAGCTCCCTTATTTAATAACCCTTAAGCCTAGCAGCAATCGACCAACATAGATGCAATAAAATTTAAATAAGCTCAATGCAGGAATTCCCTCAGCTTTTACATTGGGGGAAGGGTCCTCTTAGGTCCTGACCTATGCCGCGCTTTGATGTGGCCGTCCGAGCTCTGCATTCCGGCGCTTTATTAAATTTCGCATCAGGACTTACGAACTTCGACGCTGCCTGCCTCTTAGATGCTTTTCGGGACGCAAATACTTGGCTGCTCACGTCACCACCAGCTAGCAGTTGAAGCCAGTCCTGCGAGAGGATGCGAATATCCTGGCGAAAGACCTCTGTCATCATTGGTAGTAAGCAAAAATTACTTAATTTACAATTTAGTAACATATTAAAATTTTTAAAGAATGAAAATAAAAATATCACAGCTTTTAGTCCTTTAAAGGATACTAGTTACAATCCAGAAAACCTTAAGCTCTACCCCTTGAAGTCTCAATATTCTGATAAGTTTAAATTGGCCAAAAGGCCAACACTGTCACGCACACTCGAGAGTCGGTCTGGGCCATTGCTGGAACTTGACGCATTTTGGCCAAATATTTGAACTAGGTTCCTCCCTCCTTTGGCTGCCTGCTTGCCATTCCTCCCCTGTGTCCTTTGTGACGGGGTTATGACAGCCCTTTTATGCATTTATCAATTGGCGCTGCCAAATTGTTTCCAGTGCATGATTTGGCTCTCAATTGGCCCTCATTTTGGGGGGCCAGGAGTTCAGCTCGCTTGAGTTGCAGCGGCAAATGTTGATTTATGTGGCAATGCAGCCTCAATTATCCTGCCATGTCCTTCGATTCCATTCGATTCGATATGGCATTTGCATATGAATTCGACCAGGACTTGGCTTGGCTTAACGACCTGCTGGATAAGCCCCGAACAAAGCCCCAGGAAGGATGAATTCAAATTCAAATTCAACTTGAAATATGTAATTAAATGTAAATTTCAAGACACAGCACACAGCACACACACCCCTCGAAATGAGGGAGTGCAAAGTTTGAGCCACTTAATTGAAATATTTCAAGATTGAAACTTGGGTTTGGCCGTTGTCATTACAACAACGCCAACGATGAGCGGCAGCAGCAGCCGCCGCAGTTGCCAAAGTTTCGTGTAGTGTTAGCCGCGAACTCCTCGAGCGACCCCCTCTCCCCGCCTGGGGCACTGAACCTAAGCTCTGTTTTGGTAATGCAAAAGTTGCGGCATTTGAAATTCACGCAGCAGGAGCAGGAACAGCAGCAGCAGCAAAAAATGCTAAATAAAATCCGGCCGCATTCGGGGCTGCCCAACTAAATATATATATATTCCAAAATTGGTTAGCAAAAACAAAAAACGAAGGGGGGTTGACACACACACACACACACACACTTTGGAAAGTGCATGTATGTAAATTTGTTTTGGGTTTTGCGGCTTTTGTTTTGATGCAAAAGTTGTGCTCGCCCCCAAAGTAGGCAACGAAATTTCTGCGGCCTTTGCGGCCTCTGTCAGAGTTCGTTAGTTCGCCATAATGTCGGGCGGGCTTTGAAAATTAGTAAATCTCTCCACGACCAATGTCCGAATCGAGTGATCCATGGCTTTAATGGTGTTTATCCGCTCGCTGTTTGCCTTTGGCACCTGCTACCGCCACTTCCGTTGGCCACAGATAAAGTTATTTAAACATCTGAAGTTATCCCAAGATATATGGTTAGAGACCCAGCATATACAACATAATTGGGTTGAGGCTATTCCGAGAT
The DNA here is from genome assembly GCA_008042475.1 of Drosophila kanapiae. NCBI lineage: Eukaryota > Metazoa > Arthropoda > Insecta > Diptera > Drosophilidae > Drosophila > Drosophila kanapiae. The sequence continues at coordinate 67,191 of VNJM01002016.1, read as the reverse complement.
AATGGAGACCATAAACCCTATCAAGAAGCAAACAAAAGATAAACAAAGCTAAAGATACCAAGAGGTATCTAGAATTAAAGAATTTGTATCTCAGTCGCTCATTTAAGGTTTGCCGAAGATGTCGAGTGTTGCGCTAATTGCATGCTGTGTCTTGCTTGTTCTGGTGAGTTAAAAATTAGTTAAAATAGTGAAGTTTTTTGTATTAATGCAAATACCTTCTTGAACAGAGCGGACAAGCTTGGGGTCAAAATGAGGCCATAGATCAGGCTATAGCCTGGGCCAACAGTGTCTACCAGACCGTGGCAATTGTTACCCGAGAGAAGCTGCCAGCTACGACTGAGGCTCAAAAGGAAGGCCAGGATATGCTGGATACCTTTAAGCTGGGCTTATCCCATTGCGAAACTGAGCTGAAAACCCTCCGGAATATAGACCTGCACAAGACGTGTGTCAACGCCTTGACAGCTGGCTATTACGCCTCCTTGGGCCAGGTGGCCAGCGAGCAGTGGGCCATCTATGGAGCCACCTCCGGGGCATCGCGAATTCATCTCTTCTGGTAATCACAAACAACCAAAGTGTTTAAGAAATCTCCCCACAACTTGTACTTAAATAAAAAGTATATAATAATTGGTTTTGGTTTAAGTTTAACAAAAAGATTAGGTAAATAAAATGAAGGGAAAACTAATAAAACCAATTAAATATTCGGTGTATCTTATTATTATTATTCGGTGGGAACACACATAGAAAACAATGAGTTGGTTGTCAAAAATTTTGGCTTTATTATTATTCATACTATTTGCGATAAGTGCAGAGAGTCTGTTCTGGGAGGGATTAGCCGACGAAGTTGCCACAAAGATGAACATAACCACGAACTGGCTGATCGTGGAGGCTCGGAAAGCCACCACCGAAGTGGAATCGGAGTTGCACCAGTACAGCGTAACCAATATGGATAAGAAGAATGCAGGTCGCATATTGAAATCTGCCTACGACCAGGTGACCAAATGCATTAAAGAGTTCTACAAAAGCACTCTGGTCGATGTTTTCAAAGACTGCATATTTCACGTGAAGTGGGTTCACCTAAACCGGCTAAGAGTTGAAGTTAAAAAATCTGGGCTTGCGATCAGCGGAGCGAGCAGACCTAAAATCTGGCTGTGATGCCGATCCCCATCCGATCGCTGGCAGGCGTTAAGTTTGTTTACTTTGTGACCGTTCTCTAGTTTACTTAAATTAGACAGTCTACTTTCAAGTACCGATTGGGTGGTTTTGGAGTGCTTTGGGTGGGTTGAGGGCCAAGTCCCCAGTCTAGTGCTCATTAGGCAAATGTGTAGGGCTGTGTGGGAGGGGACCGTTTCGTAATTATAATCATTAGACGAGAGACAAAACCCGCACAAAGCAAATAGCGACATTAGCTGCGTGGAAATGTGTGTCAATGAAGATGAATCTGTGCCGGAGACGCCAGAATTGTCCTCGGGTCCTGAGTCGTCCCGGGAATGGCCCTGGGACCGGCACTGCAGATACTCGTGACATTGGAGGGCACTCCTCCGCAAGCTTGAATTCCCAGCCAGGCCCTAATGAGAGTGCATGCACTGCTCTGGCTTGCTGGTTGTTTGTGAAAATTTCCATTTCTGCGTTCAATTATAATCATCTGCTGTACTTTAATTTCAAACCTAAAAAGGCAATTTTTAGGAGAACAAGCTCATATACGAGAATCTATATCTGGGTTATTTTTTCCATTGAAGAATAGAAATAGAACAATAGAAAATCAATTCCATATGTAAGTACCCACAGCACTAGCTAGTGCGTACAGATCTAGAACGCGCAGCTCAAGAGCCCTCCCTCTGAGCATTTTCAACAAAATAACTTAAGAGTAGGAACCAACTCCATAAATAGTACTTAGACTGTATTTTTCCTGTCCTAAAAACGTTCCTTTTTTCACTTAATTTTATTATATTTTTTTTACGTTTTTTTTATCACTTTATGATGTTGCTTGTCATTATTTTTTTTTACATTTTTGTGCCTGTTCTAGGCAATTGCTTATATCTTTAGTAAAGGCCTAAGCCTTTGAATCCGTCTCAGATGTGGTTTCTGTATCGGAAGCAGGAGCATCCGGTTTGGGCTCATCCGTGTTGCCGCACACGCACATAGGACACTAAAATACAAACAAGAGACAAGTCAGATAGATGTTCTTTAAAAGACTTTCAGGTCTCACCTTCTCCTTAAGAACCAGGCGGTATTTGGGATGGCTACGACATACCAGGAAGTCAATAAAATATCATATTATTATATAAATAATATTAAACAAAGGACTTAATCACCTGATGCCATAAACAATAGGATTATATACCGCGCTCGTCTTGGCGAAGGCCGCTCCCCAAATGGTCGTTAGCGGGGTCAAGCCATCGATCTTAAAGAGGCCAAAGTAGCAGATAACCAGGTATGGGGTCCAGGCCATAAACCACAGCGAAATGGTGGTTAAGGCCACCTTGGCCAGCTTGCCCTCGGCACTCTTGTCGCAGTCCTCAGAGCTCCTCAGCGACTTGACGTTCATCTTCTTGGCCTGCTCCCGCATCGCCTTTTCGTGGGCGGCAACGGCGGCTATGATGAACCAGTAAGAGTAGCAGATGAGGAACAGCGGCGTATAGTAAACGAACAGGGAATAGGTTATCAGATAGGATCGAGGATTCCACAGACGCGTCATATAGTCGATGCTGCAGGCGGTAAGATTGCCCTCCGGCACATAGCTGCTCCATCCCACCAGAGGCATGACGGTCCAAAAGACTGCCATCAGCCAGATGAAGAGGATCTTCATGATGGACGTCTTGATGGTCATAGGCGTGCCATTGATACCCTTCACGATCACATTGTACCGATCGAAGGCGATCATGCACATCGACCAGATGGACACGCACCCGAAAAGAGAACCGCAGGCGGCGTAGATGTCGCACCACAGCGGTCCCAGCACCCAGGTCTCGTAGTAAAAGTTAATGATCATCACCGGCGACTGCGAGGCCATCATGCAGAAGTCCGAGAAGGCCAGGTTGAGGACCAGTAAGTTAGCCGGCGTACGCAGCGATTTGGTGCCGCCGAAGATGTAGACAACCACTCCATTGCCGCAGCATGAAATGATCAGGATGACCAAGGTGAACAGGCCGAGGATCTTGCTCATCATCGGGTCCATGGGGGCGAAGCGACTCCAGTAAGGGTTCACGAGGTGCGCCATGTCGGGCAGCACCTAGCGGAATATAAATAAAAACCAAACCTTCTAGTTGTACAACCAAAAAATGGTTTTAAACGGTGATTATGCCATGTAGGGATGATCTTTAGGATGTCTCAAAATCCATTTAGGAGGGAGACTACAAAATGCAAGGATCACGAACTCTGCAGCTAATTTTTTAGGAAGTTCAGAGGCTATATAGCTTTTTTTCAACCCACAGTAATGGTAAGTCTCCGATTTCCAGGTTAGTCTACTCACATTATCCAGCACGGAACCATTGCCGCCCGACTGGGCCTCAAATCGTGGCCCAGAAAGGGACAAGGCCAATGGCGTCTCTGGCAAATGAGTGCGCTCCATGCTCAGCTGCCCGCAGCCCCTTCGGCTTCTCGAATGCTCATCGAACTCAATCTGAGCCGGGCTTCTATGATGGCAGCCCTTTATAGCCAGGTTTTAAGCCAATTAGGCAAATCGAGATGGGGGAATGGTGGTGCTATTAATGGTCGATGGACAGCTGCCAGATAATAGTCATTTTTATTATTCTATAGGCTCATTCACAATCTAAGTCTAATACGATATGTAATCAATATCCCAGTGGCATCTGAATCCAGCTTAATCGGGGGGTGAGCACAGTCCGAGCTCAGAGGGCCGCGATAAATTTCTGGCCGCAATTCTGGCACAGTTTTTGCTTGGTTCCCTCCGAAGTCGGCGTCTCCTCCGGGCAGTTCTGTGTAGTTTGGAAAGTCGTCGAGCACGGCAGCTCCGTCTTAGAGGGAGTCATTTGTCCGCCAGTGGAGCGGAGACCCTGCACCAACTCGGTCGGTTCGGTGTAGTAGGTACCATCTTCGGAGCTTGGGAGCACGTACTTCACAATGTCCACCTTTTGGATGAGGATGAGCTGCTTGCAGCACTCCTTGATCTGGTAGTAGGCGGACCTGAATATCTTTTGCTTGCAGGTCTGCTTGGAAAAAGGCAAATAAGGATCGGATAAGGATCAGGAGACCAACTAACCGGGGAGAGGTTGTGGATAAAGGCTGGCTTGCCGTCCTTTCCAAACGCACTAAGCAGGAGCAATTCATATTCCGTTTGTACATGGTTGGTGTTGGCCCAACGCTCGAGTTCCTTGTAAACGGTTTCGTCCATGGCCACTACATAGTCGAAGTACACAAAGTCGTCCAGAGAGAACTGCAGCGAAGACGTTATCCAAGATAATACAAATGCGATGATCCTAGAGTCTTACCTGTCGGCAGAAGTGATCGGAACGCAGACCGTGCTCGCGCAGCGTTCGCAGGCAGCGCTGGTCCGGTCTGCGTCCGGTGTTCCAGGTCCTCAGGCCGGCGCTGTCCACCTCCCAGTAGATGCTCGTCTTGACCATTAGGTTCTGCATGATGGCCTCGGCCATGGGCGAGCTGCAGGAGTTGCCTGGCCGAGCGGGATGTTACTGAGTTCCGGCAAGTCACATTACTATGGAGACTTACCCATGCACACAAACAGTAACTTCTTGAAAGACATCCTTGTGTTTTTTTTCGCTTATTTATTTAATTTGTATAATTTCTACTATAATTTACAAATTTTTCTTTTGTATCTTGCCGGTTTATTATATATTTGACCAGAGTACGCTTTAAAGCTACATGTCTACTCAAAGCCCTAACAACTTTGGTCTGGCTACTTTGTTTCCGTCCGACTTATCGACCCGACCGGCCTGGCCTGTCCCGTTTAAGCCAAAATGACAGTAAATGATCATTTTCCCAGATTATTATCCGCACTAATGCACTTTTTACAGCACTTACCCTCCCACTAGATTGAAGTCTAGTGTGTGCCACGCCCACAAACCCATTCAACACTCTGCAGTCAAGGAGCCGGAGAAGGAGCAGCGGCAGCAGATAGTGTCAGGTGGCTGTCAGGTGCTGGTGTTGGCCACGTAGTGTCGCGAGCTGCATTCGAAATTAGCCAACAAGTTCAGCGAACTTGCAGGTGGCAGGGGGAAATTGGAATTGGAATTGGATGAGGCGAGTGCCAAACCCCGCCCTCATATGGTAAATTTCTTGGAAACATGCACTGTGGGGATACAAATCTACAAGTATGTGGAAAATTCAGGCTTTAAGTCGTTGCTTGCCTCTTTAAACTGTCATTTGGCTATGACAAAGCCGTTTTAATTAAGACTTTCTTCTTTCTTTCTGAAGATAGTGCATTATTTATTTATTTTTGAAACAGTATAAGCTTGCAAGAGGGCTTCCAATTTCATAAATTAACCGTTCCTTTTAGCTTTTCCTATCTGGCAGTTTTCCTCTCTCGGGGCTGCTGTTTTCACTTGTAAGCTATATATATTTCGTTCTCTCTTCGACGCTTTGCCTGCAATGTACAAGCAAGTAGCTAAACTCGGATGCCTCCAATATGAACAATACCATATAAGAGCTCTTAAATAACTTAAATTTGAATTTCTCCCTCTGTAATCCTGATTGATGAAAGTCCTTTTTATGCAGTTGTCATGTCATAAAGGTGCAACCCACACAATGCAACGGGAATTCATTTTATTTCAGTCTCAATTAAACGAGTTCTGTCTGAAGGGATCAATATAGAACATTTCAGAGGGCGAATGCTAGCCACCACCGAGCCACCAAGCTACCACTTTTTTTTATTTCCATTTCCAAGCCGAGAGTTGGCTCGTTGTTACTTGGCCATTGGCAATATCCAATTGGAATTGCATTGAACGACTAAATTGAAAATGCAGCTGAAAAAGCATATTTCACTTATCACTTTTCACACAAAATACACAAGCGCAGGCCAAAACAAAGAGTGTTGCTGCTGCTGTTGCCGAAGGGGGAAAATACCAGGGACAAAAAACGGGGCCAAATGAAATTGTAAGCGCAAAAGTAAAACACACGAGCAACAGCGGCAGGAACAACAGCAACAAGTCAGTCAGTCACCGAGTGAGAGCGGGAAATAATATGTGCAAAAGCGGGTTAGATGCCGGACGGACGGACGGACGGAAGTGTGGCTCTGGCACTGCATTGTTGTTTTAATTAAAAACAAACCTCCCGAGCTGTTGGCCCGACAAAAACAGCACCAGCCCCGGCAGCAGGAGAGCACACACCAGTAAAAAGTATAGCCAAAGTGAGCAACCTGAGAGGCCAGGCGGGTGGGTGTCTGCTGTGCTGAATATTTAGTGCAAAGCTGGGGGAAAAAAATAGAAAAAGGTTGGCAAAATCCCCCCAAAGAAAACCCAACGGACAGACGGAAATGTGCGACTATCTGCTCCCACATACATATGCAAGTAAGTAGGTGTTGCCGCCGAGCTGCACGGTCTAATGGCAGTCGTAATGCTGTGGCATTCCCCCAAATTAAAGGATGAGTCCGGCCAAAGCCGCACCTAATGGCAATTTAAATGAACGGAGAGAACAAAATAGAAGTAAGGCCTTCCACCTGGCTGGCAAATGCTTTTTGTGTTGACCACAAATGCAATTCACAGCACCACACAATCGGCGGTGGAACGCAGAATGCCCCAGCTGACCAAGAAGAAACTAATAAAACATGGACACAAGCTGGAGCAGGAACTATGTGCTTAAACTAACTGACCAGGAGCAGCAACAGCATTACAAACTAGTAGACTAGCAACCATATTAGTAACAAAAGCAGCAGCAATGCTTGCAACAACTCCAGCAACAGCTGCAACAAGAGCAACAATATCTGCAACAAAAGATACAATAAAAGCAGCAATTCTCTCCCCAAAAAAACACAAGCAATATAAGCAACAATGGGAGGCAACAACAGTCTATGGCAACAATTGCTGCAACAACAGCAGCAACGTAACGCAGCAGCAAACACAGCAGCAGCATCCTCATAGTTTTGGCCACACAAGCACATACAATTAGGCACACACATCGCGCAGACAGGTGGAGGCTTGCGGGTGTCAGGTGGGTTCCTCGCTGTGTTTGCGGCCATTTTCCCGCTGATTGACGTTCACTGAATGTTGTACATCCGGCCTTGCTTTTTAAAATTAAATCTGCCCCAAGCATATGCGAATATGCAGCTCGCTCGTCGTACCTCCTAAATAAACCTCTTTATGAGGGATTTTCGGTGCGCTCTCCTGAGGTGTGATAAATAAATTAGAAAGCCCGCCGAAAATGGGCGTGGCTGGTTTGTTGCCCAAATTTATATGAGTTCAGGATAAATATTTATTGTTGGCACTGACAAAACAAGAGGGTGTTTATATATAAAGTTTTCATCAGTCTAATATAGAATAGCACGTCAAACAAGGGGAAAGATTAAACTCTATTTTTTTAAGATTATGGGTTGAAGTCTTAAGATTGTACGCACTGACACAAAATATATCATCAGAATTAGCCACAAAACTTTAAATTAATTGATTATGTCACCACTTATGTCTGTATTAAGTGTGTTTTAATATAAAATAAAGCATAACATATGTAATTTGCAATATGAAAGAAAATATCTCTTGTCATTTCCAAGATTTAGATTATTGTCAAACTTGTCTTCATTTTAAAAGTAATTTCTTATAGGAAATAAATTAAATGTTACTGCAATGTAAAATGTATGAAATAGTATAAAAATATATTTTAAGGAATATCCCTTGCGAATCCATCTTTTTTGCACATCAGATTCGTTTAAAACTCTTAAAATATTTAAGTAAGCACAATTGACAGTCTCATTTGACAATTTGTTCTTTGAACAATTCGTATTCCGTTACCAAAAGGTCTTAAATTCTATTCCTAATAAGTATAAACTGAAAAGTTATTACTTATTTCTGCTGTAAAATTGTACAACATGCCTTTAGATTTAAAATCAAATCATATTCCCCTTGCGATAATCCCAAGGGTATCAAAAACGAAAAATGTATTTTTTTCTTGTGTGCGATATCTTATCTGTTGAATATTTTCATTTTTTTTTCACAGATAAATAACAATCATATTGTGCTGTATACTTTTGGGGTTTCGAAGGGGGCCATTTACCTAAATGTCTTGGGAAAACATTAACAAATGATGCGGCGGGCAGCGTGGAAGAGCGGAAACTGACCTAAGATAGGCGGATCCGACCGGAGGAAACCCAAACGAACCGGGGGTCTCATTAAAAAGCCAAAGGCAAATATGGTCGGGCGTCTCTGCAATTTCCTCAACCTTAAATTCGACCTCATCAATAGCTACGGCAATGCCAGCCGGTTGCAAAGTCGTCTGGCCGAGATTTTTTGCGGCCGATAATGCCGCACGTAGCGGCAATTCAGCAAATGATGCAGGACAGTACCGGGAACAGGGGCATGGAGCACGTTCCACGGCCAAGTCAAGTCAATCGTCTGAAGCGGCATCTTCATCTTCTGGCTCTGGCTCCGGCTCCGACTCAGGCTCGAGAGCTCGTAAGTCATTTAACATTTTGAGGTATTTAATGAGCCAAAAACTTTTGGCCGCACATAAATTAAAAGTCGACTGGCAGCAGGCAGCAAGCAGCAGGCAGCAGGCAGCCGGCAACCTGAGCAAAGCCTCCCTCCTCCCAGGAGGAATCCCGTCTGGGGTCAGGGTCAGGTGTCCGGCTGACCAGGCAATGGCTCTATTAGCATGCCCATTAAAATTAGACAAATGGTTGCCATTGCCGTTTGCCGTTTCGCATATCCGCAACTTTGGGCCAGTCCGCAGATTTATGGCCATCCAAGAGGGGTCAGCGGGCAGATTCAACATCGACGGCCAGTCATGGTTTTGGCCTGGCCTTTGCCGCAATCACATACGCCACTTGAGAGAAATGCGCTGCGGCCGCTTTCGTTATGATAAATGATTTTGTCGGCAGCCAAGCGAAATGCATGTGCTACTCCCCAGTAGAGTGTGTGTGAAGGTCACACTGAAAGTCATCTACTAAGTAATTGACGAAGTACAAAAAAGTGCTTAAAGTGGCCCTAAGTTGGGCCTAAAATTACCTCAAGAAGTTCAGACTGTAGAGGTTTGAAATCTCAAGAAATTTGGGCAAAACATTACAAAGGCTAATCTAATATTTACAGTTTTCCCACAGTGTCATAACCCCATGAAATGGTGTTAGTTTAGACACAATTTAAGAACCAACAATATGTATTTCTATTCAATTCCAGCGTCAACATAAAGAATTTCTTTAGATTTCGGTAGCACTTGAGAGACTTCATCAATTATTTTAACCATTATACAACCTCATACCGCCAAAGACTTAAAGTATTGACATTTCACTTTAAGAGCCGACACTTCCTCCAATTGAGCTGCTCGAATGGAATGAGATTTTACCGTCTTGATTTCGTTTGCTGGAGAGGCAGGGCGGCTTTTGTGTATTTGTAAGCGGCTTCCACTTGGCATTTTCTTCTACTTCGTCGGTGCCCGGTCCCTGGACGAGTTGAGTTCCTGGCAAATTTAACCCTTCACTTCATTAAACGTACTTGCCGATACCCCCAAGGGCACACAAATCACTTTGGCCACAGATACAAAGGCGGCTGGCTAGGATTGGATTGGGTGTGGCCCATAGAAATTCGACATATAGCCAAACAAAAGCCTAATCGTGCAGCTGCCTCTGTTTTTTTCCCCCACCCCTGCCCAGTTACGCCTCCAAAAGAATACAGGAGGCGAGTGGAGAAGAGTTGTGGGAGCTGCCGCCTTTTGGTTGTAATCCATCAACCGGCTTCGGTTTTGATTCGGGCCACTGTCACAACAAATACAGCAAACAACCGGGAGAGGTGGCTCCTGCTCCTCCTCCTCGCACTCCTCCTCCTGCTGCTGCTGGAAAAAGGGTTTCCTTCTGGAGGTGGAGCCAAAGATGGAGATGCTGTAGGGCCGAACGGCCACAAAGGGACCAAAACGTCGCCGGCAAATTGTTTTCCATTCTCCGGATTGTGGCCTGCTGGTGCGTGTTGTTCCCAGCTTCCGTTCGGTGTTTTAGGCATTTAAGCATTTAGTCACTCTGCTGAGCTTCTATCAGTCATTTCGGTTGTCATTTCATCTACGTTCTTCCGTTTCCCGCTCCCCATATCCGGTCAGTCCTCAGCCTTTGTGCCCGAAATGAATTCAATGCGGTACATATGACAAATTAAGCCCCAAGTCCAAAGCCAAGGCACAGTCTTTGGGTGCTGCCTATTATGATTTCAGTTTGGACCGGTGTGCGCTGGTGCTGACGGTCTAAAAATGTCAAATTAACCTTTTGTAATTAAAAAAAGAGCTCCTAATACCAGTGGTTTCCTAGGTACAATAACTTTTAAGTTACCTAAGGTATTTTTCATATTTTCTAGGTTACCAAAACGGATTTGCCTGCCAACACTGTTTGGCTTGGTCAAAGCTTAATTAACATAGTTTCCATTGTGTCTATGGCATAAGTTTGAGGATTTCTCTGTTCCTCCTCTCACTCGATCTGAATATGCTGTCTATCCTTCACCATACGAGTTGTCAATCTTGGCGCTTCGATTGCAGCTGCGACTGCTTCTGCTTCTGCTGCTGGTGCTATCTTTTATATTGTTCTTATTGTTGCCGCGTCAATTTCAATGCCGCACGCACATGACTTGGCCGCAAACTTTTCTATTTGCCACAACTCTAGGACCAGGCCAGTGTAGCCGCAAACTAGGACCAGCACATCTGAAATCTGAAATCTGAAGTGGCAGCAGCCGTTGGCCAAAGTTTCCTGCAGTTTTCGGAACTCGCAACTTTTCTCATTTGTGCGTGTGCATTGGTAAGTTGCAACACACCATCCCTTTGTGCTGCAGCCATCGCCACGATGTCCAACTGTGGTGCCGACCCTCGGACGAGCACGAAACTAATCCGCAACATGACGACAAGAAAATTGAATTCTTGCAACTGTCAAATTGAATTTGCCTGCGAGCCTGGTCCAAACCCCGTCCAAGACCCCCCATTCTGCTGTCAGTCGTGGAATCAAAACACGAACTTATCTGGCTAAAAGGGAATAAGGCCAAGAAGAGCACTTAATTTTTATGTAACTCGAACGTAAGGCAGACGTTTATTTTTTTATGAAAAAATATATACTTTGCCTATTTAAAAACCATCGAATTTTGTTTTCTAAAAGTATTAAAAGAAGGAACTAAAACTGTAGAAGAACATACATCCCTACAAGTAACTCTTTTAAGCATTTTCAAATTGCTTTAAGAGTCGCCTCCACTTTAGCCCAAATGCTTTTAATCTGTTATTTTATGGCCAAAACTTAAAGAAAAACAATTTTGGAAATGCCCCAGACCTTTCACATGAGTGATGTTATTGCCTTCGCTGACTTTTCAGCCATTGTATGTTTCATTTATTGACAGCCCGTGCCTCCTGGTTCGTGATAATGACAGACTTCATCGATTACGCGATTATCGCAATGTCACTTTACAATTTTTTTTTTTCGCAAAAATTTCCTCATTTTCGGTGCGGAAAAGCTTTTAGCCTTCGCCCTGCCACTTGCCCTCCGTCTACGTCTCTGGCTCCGCCTCCATCTCAATCTCAATCTCATACCCACTCTGCGTCATTTGGCGGATGAAATTGCTGCGCTTCAAGTGTAATATCACTTAAGCTCTTAAGCAGTCAACAGAAAAATGGGGGAAAAAAACCGTAACCCAAAGCAGACGCTTCAATTGCCACACTTTTAGCACTGCTTGGCCCCCGTTTTTCATTTTCATTTTCATTTTCAGTGTCAGCCATGTACACAACACTCCCGGACTGTCGGAAAATAAAATGTCTCTAATGTGCCGAGCTGTTTTGCGCTAAAAGGATTTTGCAGTTTGAAATGCAGTCAGCGGCAGGCAGCAGTAGTCCCATAATTGAACAAAGAAAGGCGTTCTGTTTGCTGTTAAATTTGCATTGGCCGGGCATAAAATGGGGAGAACTGAGCACTTCCCTCTCCCTCACGACAGGTGTAACAAATTGTTATTTGCGCGGTAATGCCAAATAAGCAATCAACAAAAACAGCAGCGAAATTAGTCACCTGCGAGGCAAGTCAATGGAAAATGGCATGCTGGAAAACTGCTGCAGCGGAAATTTATGCTGCAAATGCTGGCAAACAATAAAATAACGAGTTGTCTGTGCAAGCAAATTGCATCATAAGGAGCAAAGGCACAGGAGCTGGAACAGAGGCTGGAGCAGGAACTGGAGCAGGAGCTGGAGCTGGAGCAGACAAGCAAAGGAGTAGGAACAAAAACGAGCGAGTTTGGATGCACGTGCCAAAGTCAAGGAGGCAAATGCCTTACGCTCGCCTGCCTCGTCTAACAAACGTGGCAACGACGACACTCAGACGCAGACAACCAGGTTAACAAGGCAAAACCAAGGCAGCCGACACAGTGGAAGCAGCAGCAACATCAGCAATGGTGGCAACACCAACGACAGTAGCAACATCGAGGTATGCAAAATTTGGCCCTTGTTTGCATATTTGTGCTACTCTGTTTGTTGCCTATGTTGTCTAAGGTGCCAGGCAACAAAGAAACGGGTTAAGAGAGGAGTTGCAGACACAAAAAGAAAAATTAAAGAGAAAAGGAACTTAGCTAGAAATATTTCCCAGACCATAGATTATCTATTAAACAAAAGCATATATTTCCATAGGAAATAAACCTAAGTTAATTGCTATTGGCATTCGGTATTGAAAACCATCGAAAGCCAGTCCAAAAATAATCAGATTTCGTGAATCAATTACCGCACGGGCTGTCCACATTTGTTTGCATCTGTGTCTCGCCGAAAAGTTGCCAATTTAATGATGGAATTTGGCATGGAATCCAATCGAATGTCCGACCATGTTGGGCCTCATTACGGGAAATCCCATTCTGCGTGCATGTTTAATTTAAAGCTCGAATCGAAATGCTGCGTGACTTAATTAAATTGCAATGTTATCGAAGGGAGAGTCGGCGGCATTATCCTTTTACCTGTCCTTCCCCTCCCCCCTCGGCATTGTGCCGATGCCGCTGGCAATAACAATTTAGATAAACAATGCCGGCAGCATGTGGCGCGTGATATGCAAACGTGCGTAATTAACCTTTTGAAATAGATACCCAGGTAAGGATTTCAGCTCCTTCCCCTCGAAAGCTAGCTTCACCTATTGCAGGTTTATGTGCAGTGAAAAAATTCGGTAAATGAGGATAGAAAATGTTCATTTAATCTATTTCTTTTGCATGTTGTTTATACAGTCTGTTCCGCTTCTACCCGCGAGTTCTTCAGTGATTAGTTTCTAAATTATAAGAAAAACTCTCTATAAAATTATTCAGATACTTTTAGTTTCCCAATTTTAGTGGCAAAATGTTCTCAGTGCATTTGTATATATTCCTGTATATATTCTGTGCAACTGATGAGACGCCAAATGCTGCACGTTCGAATGGAAACTGCCGATGCCGACGCCAAAGTCGCCGCCGCTGATGGCGTTAATCTAAATGCCACGCAACAGACTCCGCCTACTCCCCTGAACTATCAACAAATGGCATTAGGCATAATTATCAGTTTAATGCAAGTATCGCTGGCACAGCCACAAGGCTGGGGTTTCTTGGCCAAATGTCTTCATTGTCGTGGCCATCAAAGAGACTTGCAAATGGCATTCGCAATGACATTTGAGCTCTCATTCCGATGCCGATGCCGATGTCGATGTCGATTCCAAGGGCGATACACCCATCCTCCCGAAGGATAACGCGCTGCGTGGAGTGTGACTAATGTTGACTTGATGATGATTAAGTTGTTCATCTCCCCAGGACCGCTCCCCTTGGGGGCTTGCTGATTGAGGACTGATGTGGGCGTGCCTCTGCGCCAGAGGAACTATCAAGAAAAAATATGGGCGGAGGCAAACAATTTTGGCGCAAAGTCCCAGTCCACGGACGAACGTGATTCAATTAGAAAAGAAAAATACCATACTGCACAAAATAAAATGAAATATACTTAAACACTTTCTGCCAATAATCAGTCAGTGGCCCCGCAGGGGATTGTCACGGCACCTTTTAATTATGTTGATAATTAGTTGGCGACGTGACGGCTTTGAAGCTGCCCTCGGCGGCCTGGAATTGTTGGCGAAACTTGGCCGTTTCGAGCGTTGATCTTTCCCCTCCAAAGAACTTTGGCAGTAACACGGAAAGAAATTGTTTAAGCCCAGAAGGATATCTTTAATTTGATATAAATTGTGTATTCTATTATTACAAAACTCTACATTTAAAGAGAGATATTAAAAACTGCAAAATATATAATGCTCCGTCTGTTTTTCCCCATTTATTACTATAGATAATTTATAATATTAACCTTTTAATTTTTAGAATGATAATATGGCATGAATTAAATCCTTTAAAGTACCAACTGATTTTTTACTATTATTTTTAAACGCCTTAACATGTTATTGGGATCACTAACGACAGAAAGACTATTAATTTGTTAGCTTGTATGAGTAATTACAATTAATAAACTTCAACAAACTATAGCATTCAAATGTCTTTAGCAAATGGAAAATAATGAATAGAAATATATTTAAGGCATAACCCGAAACCATAATTACTCACCTTGATTTAGTCTTCATGTTTAATAACATAATTAATGAAATTAACATGGCTTCACAAAGTCAAGTCATAATCATAAATCAATAAAACGTGGCAAAGAAATTGTCACTAAGGAAACTATTTCAATGAACAAAATAAGGTTTAAACGTGCCATAGAAATTCATTTTCTGTTTGAAGTGCGTACAATTATAGTTAAGCTACCAACATTTGCCCTTTATTTATGCATTACCTAAACTAATTAAAAATAAATGTGATTTCTCATGTGTATCTTAGCAATTTGCTAAGGATAACTTCTGATTGCAATGAATTATTTCCTTATTTGAATATTAGTGGCCAAGGCAAATAAAGAATAGGTAAGAAAATTACCCCTTCAGACCATAATGGCATATAAATCTATGAGATAAGTGCACTTCAGTTTCCAATGTCCCCTCAGCTTATTTGCAAAACAAACAAATTTGAAGACTTCAACGCTTATGGTATTATTACGCTTTCTTTCAGTGCCCTTGGAGACAGTGAGCTGACATCTTTTAAAAAGGAAATGGGAAATTCAGGGCGCCAGGTTTAGACGAGGGAAATTGTCAAGTTACCGGGACATGGTTGCATTTCGGACATTCTGGGGGTTACTGGGGCTAAGCCTGAACCCGAACTGCCAATCATGCAGACGGGGTTCCCAAACCGAGAGCTCGTGCAGACAGCTTCGATAACAAGATGTCCGCCGGCAAACACAAGGACCTCCCAGAAGGAGCAGCAAGCAGCAACAGCACCAGCCTGAATCCGGAGTTCAACCCGGAATAGAGTGACAAACACAAACTGTGGGATAAATTTTCCCTGGGAACGTTCCCGTTCTCCCGTTTGACAGCAATTCGAGTTTGGCATTGGGATTGAACCTGATGCCCTACCACTCTTACTACTGCCACTCGCAATCCCAATGTGCTCCTGCTTAGAGCAGAGTCCTTTTGGCTGAGAGTCCTGCAACTCCTGGCGCCGCATTTCGTCTGTCGCACGTGTCAATGCGTCTTTGAATGCTCAATTAAATTTTCGACTGATTCGCTTTGAGCCCGTAGAGCCAGGATCCCACGAAATCGGATTGTAATTGGGATTTTTGCATTTGCCTTTTGCCACTTGACAGACGCTTTTTGACCCAACACCATCAGCAGTCCGCTGGTGGGCTAAGTTTATTGGCGGCACCTCATGAATTATTCACTTTAACTGGCCTGGCGAGCACTGAGAGAAATGTCGCTAGAAGTACTCTTTAAATTCTCTTGGAAATGCTAATAAATTGTAATAGAAAATAAGAACTTATTAGCTATTATTTTAAGATTTTTAACACATGTAATAGATTTCTTTAAGGAATTGAAAATAAAAAAGATATTTGTACCGAATTGAAATAAAGAAAATTAAATAAATTGGTTGGAAACACGTCTAACCAGCTAAGGTGAGAGCGAAAGCGAGATGCTACTTATTAATTCCTCATAACTATCTTGTTTTTTATTTTATTAAACATTTTTAAAGAACGCTCGCTTTAATGGATTTATTTAATAACTAGTAATACTGCTAGATTTCTCTGTGTGCACTGATCCCGCTGCTCTTGGAAATGCCAGTCGGAAAACTCACAGTTTATTGATATGTCGGCGTGGGCCAATGCATTTGGTGCAAAAATATTGGCAGTCAATTGTATAAGTCATGTTTACAAAACACTTACAAATCGCAGCCAGCTCCCACTGCCACTGCCACTGGCAGACTGGGCGAGACTGACTGCCTGACGACTGACGAATGAAGTTAATGAAAGTTTATTGAGCACACGGCATTGATTGAGCCATCGAGGAAGGAGGGGAAATGAACGGGTGATGGAGTGACTCGATGGGCGGCCACTTTGCCGGGCTTAATGAATTTTGCCAGTTGAGCGGAAACGGAAATACAGCGCCTATTTCGCGATGTGTGGGCGAGCGGGTGTTTGCAGGCAAACAAAACACATTGAGTGGGTGCGAAAAGCGAAGGGTTTTCCACGTAGCAATTGCTAATGAAACTCTTTTCATTTGCCCTTTTTCCCCCTTTGTGCCGCCTATTAGGTGGGGCTCTTTTATCTTCGCCGCCGCTTCTCCCATTGCCAACTTAATCATTTGACTTTTGTGTAAAGTTTGCTCGTTTTCTTCGAGCTTTTTTGCCGCTATTTGTATTACATTTGTGATCTTAACAACAAATTTACATGCAAATAACTTTTTCAACTTTGGCACTTGCCACCCGCGCCCCCCCGCACACACACAGATACACACGCGTGTCGTCTCAATTGCCACTTATCAGCTCATCGATGAGGTTGGCAAAAGTTTTATACTTTCTCTCGGGCATTTTTTTTTTTTTTCGGGGCGAAACTTTCGCAGTTGTTATTCCATTTCTGTTTGAGTTTTGTTGTGTTTTATTGAAATCGTTAAGGAGCCGTGAAACAAATCGCAGGCCCCAGCATTAATCTGTGATTTTAATGCGCCGCCATTAATTCAGGCTAAGCCGAGTCCTTTAATAGCCGTAAAGTGTTGACGACCACCACCCCCAACAAAAGTGTCGCTGTCGGCGTTGTGACAGCATCGGAGGGAAAACCACGCCCACACCCGCTTTCGCATTCGAGTGGGAATCACGCTGGCGTGGCTCTGAGGTGCCTATAATCATAAATTACGACCGAGACCACATGCGGTCGCCCCTCGCAGGCGTATACGCGATATCCCACTGACAGCCGCCGAGAGGGTTGGCTTCGATTCGGGTTGGGAGATGGCATGGACGGAGGTCCTTTGATGCACTGCACGGACTTAACGTGAATTATTTGCATTGCGGTCGGCTGGCCACAGCAGCGGCCACGCGAATAGCAGCCACTCCAGGTGTGCGGAGCCAGCCAAGCGTTGACCTTTGGCCCGCAGGCACCTGCAGATGAACCGACACAAGCACCTTGGCCACTTCTGGTCCGTGCACCCTGTATCGGCCACTCCATCGCCAAAGGAGCTGCGTCGCTGGGTTTATAATTGAATTGCGCGTCCAATCAAACATACGCACCGTTGGCCGTCTGCAACGCATGGGCACTCGAAGAAAAAATAGCGTAAAATAAAGGAAAAAAATACTTTTGTCCCGGGATCACAGAATTTGTATTTTAATATATTAAATGAATGTTTAAATAAAATATTAGACTTATTTAGGTATTTTTAATGAATAAGTTGTTTTTCTTATGCTTAAAATTATTTAGAATATATATTTATAGAATGTTTTATCAAGTAATTCATTTGTGAAACTCTAAGGTTAACTTATGTTCTTATTTTCTTAACTTTAGACTTGACTTGGCTATTTCTAACAATGTAAATTATATATATAACCCTCATATCAACAGAAAATGTTCTTGAACTCCCTAAAATGTAACTTATTTTTAAACTATTAAGCTGCTTAATTTTTTCGCAGTGTTTATTGGGTAATTAAAATGCATTTTGCTGCAGGATTTAATTGTGGCCCCGATTGCGCAATTTAAAATGCATGACATGCTTCAAAATTTTGACCGCCGGAGGGTAGGAGGAATCATAATACAGAAGGGATGCAAATTGGGGAAAGGGGAGCAGGGCTGACTGACTAAGCTTACAAGTAAGCGGAGATGCACCCTGCGGCGATGCAGCTGGGGTGCTCCTGCTCCGGTTCCTTCTACTGATTAAGCGTCGGGGTTAAATTTCCATTTTCGCCGGGGCCTTAACGTGGGCTTAAGCAATCACTTGCAATTTCCGCTCTCGCCACATGGAGCCATGTTGCTATGTTTTTACTGCATATGTGACTCAACTCACATGCTGGGCTGAAGTGGTGGGGGTATGTGAGTGTGTGTGTGTGTGCCACGCCCGTCTCCGCCCCCGCATTTGTATTTGGTAATTTTGATTTGTTTGCTGCACTTTATACTTTTTCCCCTTGGTAGGAAGGAAAATTGATTTCGCCAAATGATGCTGGCGTTGCTGATGTTTTTGTTCCGCCTCTGTTTGCAAACCAATTTTGCTTGGTTTCCTTTTTCCTTTTTTTTTTTTTTTTTTGGCAAGTAAATATGCGTTTAAGCAAATATTTTAGCTTGCAGAGTATGTATGGCTTTTTGCTTTCGCTCGGTTTTTGTAATGTGTTTCGCGCTGCCTTGTGTTTTTTGGGTTTTTGTTTTTTGTAATTTCGTTTCGTGGCAAAATATTTGCTTTTAATTCCCGGTTACTTGCAATTCACCATTATAAGAACGATAACAAATGGGATTCTGGCTGGAAGCGGAAGTTGGCATACCCTCCGATTGGCTATACTTTAAATTAAAAATGAATTACAAGGACCAGTAATAAGTGACATAATTGCAAATGCAATTTATGCTAAAAATACCCGTCAACGAGGCTTGACTCGTTTAATATTTAATCCGTGTTGACTAATGCAAATAAATCAGTGATTAACCAAAGTTAATTGGATCCCTTTGTGAGGTTTGTGAGCTGGTAACCACATTTTGTGGAAAAACACACGCTATTTGCATCGGCAACTGATACTGAGAAGTCAAAACAGTGTGTGACTTTTAATTTTAAATAATTCACAAGGTTTGCGACCAGAAATCTGCGGATTTGGCTTGGCCGCATTAATTTGCTGTGACACGTTGACAATGGAATTTTCATTTAAATTTTCAATTTTGCCTTTTGCCAATACAATTTCTGCATTAATAGTGAATGAGATGGCATTACAGATGCGTGTGCTTGTGCGTGTCTGGCTGGCTGTCAGGCGGAGAGCGTGAAAAGCGGAAGTTGCAAACCGGAAATCCCATTGACAGCAGCCTCATGAATTAATGCGACCGCCTGTTTGTTTGGCTCCGTTTCTCTTGTGCTTTGCTGCTCACGATTCTGATACGTGATACGTTATATTATTTAATTTACGTATTGTTGAGATGTTTCCCCCCATTTATCGCAACAGCAACAGATTGTTAATAATTAATATTCAATAAAAACTTTTGCTTTTCCTGATTAAGGAATGGGAAACAGTTTAAATAGAAGCGTATTAAGTTTATGGAAAATTCTCTGACACATAACAAGGGGCTTACGCGGCCTATAAGTAGAGCTTCTTCCAATTTCGAATAAAATTTTGCAGCGCTTTCACATTTGCCGTTTTTTTCCACAATTCGCTGTTGACATTTTCCCCGAGTATCTGTGTTTGTGTGGGTCTGGTGATTTTTCTGTCCTGTCTGCTTTCATTTTTCACTGCTATGTTTTTTTCGTTGCTGAATTTTATTAAAATTTTCTCCCATTTGCCATAATTTGTATTATTTCTTTTCTTCCCACATGCCGAATGACAACAAGCCCCATCCAGCCCCCGGCCCCTCACGGCCTCGGGGGCCGCAGATGAGTTTGACAAGCAAATAAGACGGCAAGAATGCTGGTCGGGCTGACTGAGGGGGGGCAGCGAAAATAAAATAAGCACAAAAGAGTCGGCGGCCATATACACATGTAGCACATGGGTAGGAGGTCCTGCTCCCAGAAGCACCATTTGTTGCAATCAAATGAAATGCCAGGCAGCCAGAGAATTGACAGACACTAACCCCCTTGGTTGCCCACATTTACATTTATGAAAAAGCATTTTTAATTCCCAACCCAGTCTGGGTCTATTAAGCTGGTAATCCGTTTAAAGGCGAATGCATTTATTTGCACTTTGTGCGCATACATTTTGCATCGAGTGTTTTGTTAAATGAATCAACGCAGCAAATTCGCAATTCAATCACGACGAGTTCTTTGTGCCGCGTCACTCATACGCGGCGTTGACATTTGATTCGGGCCCAGAGCCTGCATGATTAATAGGCCAAAAGGCAGTGGAGAGGAGCCAATCATTCAAGCGGCAGCCAAGCCGAGCGCAATCATTTATTAATGCTAATGCATTTCCCATTAATCCCGAGATATGTCTCGAAAAACCAACTTGATGCATCGGGCTGGCCTGGCGGAATGAAAATAAATTGCTGAAAATTAGTTCAAACGCATTTGATGCCTTTAGCGCTAAGTCTGCTCAAAGGTCTGGACACTCAAAAAAACCTAATTAATTTGAATAAGAAATATTACGAGGATAAGCGTTCAGAATGAGGCTTAAATTCTACATTAAAATCTGTTTAAATTAATTTATAACTCTTTATAGTATCAATCTTTGCTCTAAACTTAGTTATCCTTTATTAGCTCATCTTAAAACTAACTTAATCGCAGGTTAATGGCTATTTTCTCAGTGCATCCATATACACGTGGCTGCGGAGCATAGCGGCGGGTTTCGGGGCAACTGGCAACATTAATAGTTATACAACAGCTGACATATTGATAAATGAGCGCATTTTCAAAGCGCTGAACCAGCAGCGGGATAGCAGCAAGGCAGGCAAGCTGAACTATTCCGTTGGCAAATGGCTCAAGCCAAAGTTTCGGTGGATTTTTGGAACCGGGGGGTTTCCGGCGAAAAATGGCTTCAGTGCCAAGCGTGGGAAATTCTCAACTTCACCCGCACACACATACGCGAGTCAGGGGTGCAAAACAAATGCTGGTAAATATTTCTGCAGCTGTGATTCCTTTTCGCTGACTTTTCCACCAAGGGCTTCTTCGAATGCCTTGCAATGAGTCAATTTTTTAACATTTATTTGACAGAAATTTTCATTTATTTTGGACGAGCGGCTGGAGTGGAAAAAATTTAATTAAATTGAAATTAATTTGACAGGATATTGCAGGCGCCGCCAGAACTATTAATAATGTGCCATGTGTGTGTTGTGCTTAGGGTATGGCGCTGGAGAATGTGAGTGAGTGCAAGCGAGTGCCGGCGGAAGACAAATGTGAGCCAAATAAATTCTCATGTTGCGCTTTTGAGGCGTCGCTCCTCCTCCGTTCGCGTCAAAATTGCACACGCAGAAAGTGAAAGCAACGGAAAACAGAATACAAACAAAAAAAAAAACACAGAAGCGAAAGCAAAATAGCGAAACGAATCATTGCCACAGATCCCCAGGGGGGAATGTCCATAAATCATTGCATACATTTCGAAGCCAGGCACTGAGCACAGCAGCACCATTTTCCAGCCAGTGGCACATAATTAATTAAATTTCACTTTTAAGCGAGCGCGGCATCCGCGAGCAAATATCGCTCATACGCACTGTGGTCGGCGACGGCCTTGGGCGTAGACGTGGCGCCACCACCGAACCACCGACACTTGGCATTGACATACGCACAAATAAATAGACGCTATAAATTCAATTCCCATTCTCGCGGTCGAGAACTCGCACCGTTTCCAATCCCATTTCGCATTTGCCATTTCCCAATCCCAATCCCCTATTTGTTTGCTCATTGAGCAAACGTGCTCGAAATACATTCCTGCCATGCAAAACTTTCGCTTAGGTGTGCTATAAATCGCGTGCTCCTTCAGTTTCTGTGCCGCTCGACTGCTGACAGCCGTACAGCTGTTCCGAGTTCCGACTTCTGAGTCCCGAGTCCTGAGTCCTGACTCGTGCGTTCCGGGCGTGGCATCATATCATTTTAAGGTTTCGATTCAGGTTTTCGCAAAAAAAGAAAAGGGCGAAGAAAGTGCCACGCAGGAAAACGTGCTAAAGTCAAATAAATAACAAAACATTGGCGGACAGCAAATGAATTTATGGGCCAGCCAGGCGAACACACAAAAAGTGAAAAATTTTCTAGCAATTGGATTAGGAAAAGGCCAGTGCCTGATAGAGGTCTCCATCCAAGTCGCCGTTCCGCCTCTTGATTCGCACTGCCGCTGGTCCAGAAATGAGATTAATGATTTTTTAAATGTCTTCCATAGGAAGATGGCCGCTCGGGGGAATCCGACTCCGAATCCACTCGCCGGAGTCGCAGCCGGAGCTCTCCTTCTGACTGACAACTGGCAGCGACAATGATGGAGAGATGCCGCTTCCCGCTTGAAGTCGAGGGCCCCGTGTGCACATCATTGGGCATTAGGTATGCATGCCGTTGTGCCTCGCAATGCGAAAGATGTTGAGCAATGCGACTAGAGACAATGGCTACACTAAAGAAAAAAGTCTAGCATCAGTTACCAAGAGATTAATTACCAATAAAATAGGTAAAGTTAATATATGTCACAAAGTTCAAGGTGTGAAGAAATATTAGGAATTTCGACCACCTGCCACTATTTAATCAAGAGTAATTATTGAGAGAACCGCCTCCCCCTATATAATACAACAAACATTTTCTAAAAAATATTTCAAATAATATAGTAATGATCGTATTACCCCCAAACCTCCCAAATTTCAACGAAATAACCTCTCCCCCTAGGTTATTACCTAATATATAGACAGCTCCTAACTGACTAAATATTTCCCTTTAGTCTCTTTATTTCAATAAAACTATTGTACTTGCACTTTTCCGTGTAGAAGGAAACGCGAAAACGGAGGAAACGGCAGCCGGGTTCGATAATGAAGTTAAAAATTCCATACATACAAATACAAACAGACAGGCAGAAGGAGGAGCAGCTACAGGGACAAGGATGCAGTTGTTTTTGTTACTGCCACTGCTGCTGCTGCTGCTGCTGCTGCTGTGGCATTTGCCTTTGGTATTTATGAGTACGTTGTCCTTGATATGCCTGCGGAATTACTAAATGTCCCTGACTTGACACTAACTCACACGCACAGCCAGTCAACACGGGCACACACACACCGACACACACGCACTCGTTCGCTCATTCATTCACTCAGAGCCCGAGCTGTTGCTTAACTCTGTCAGCAATATGTTTGTTGCCACGCCCCAAATCCCAACGCCACCCACACGTACTTCACCATCACACCCTCACACCTCCCTCCCTCAGCTCACCTTCTTTTTTTCGTACTTACTTATACATATATTTTTATCTTCTACGTGCAGCAATGGACCCAAGGCGAAATTTAAATAGAAATAGCATGTTGATGTTATTTGGAGTAGGTTCATATTTAATTTAATATGCGAGTCTCTTCCTTTGCTTCGTCGCTTCGAGGATGTGTGCATAAATATTTTAATTTGTTGTTGGGAAAGCAAAGTAGAGGAACTAACTAGAAACTAACTAGCATATGAAAATATATTCAAATAGTTGCATTGAACTTAATAAAAATAGAAATTACAACTGACCAATGTTTTCTTAATTAATTAATGAATATAGCTGGGATTTAAAAAATTAAACAATTTGTTTCATTCTTTATTTAATAATGATTTGTAGCTTTGAAATTATTTAATATTTTTCATTCGAATTTAAATAAAATAAAACTAGTTCAAAAGGTAATATTTTGCTACAACTAAAAAGCTTTGGATTTTCTGTCTTTTAAAAAGTAAAATAATTTAAATCAACTTTTTAAAAGTCAATAAAAATTAAAAGAAATTGCCTCTGACCAATTTCAGCCACTCTACTGCCTTAATATTATTAGAAAACTTCTCTTTTAGCCTTAGAACCAAAAGAAGTGGCACAGATATCTTTGCCAAATTAAATGGGGGTTTTGGAAAATAAAATGGTCAGCAACTCTAAGCCCATTTATGTGTGAAACTTTGGCGCACTTAAAAAGGCTATTAAAAAAGCCGTCAAAGCCGTGGTGACGTAACCCTTTTCCCATTCCGTTGAGAGCAGCCCGCCCATTAAGATCCGAATCCCCTGACTTGGCGCTCCGTGTAAGCTGTGCCAACATGTCGAGCAGGACGAAAGACAATCCTGCTGCAGGATAATGCTGCCTTAGCTGCAGTTGCAGTTGCGCCAGTTTGTTTGCTCCTGTCACACACTTCCAATGCGTGAACACGCATCAGGAGAGCAAAAATTCCCCGATTCCGGCTAGATAAATAAATGGGGGCCTTGGGGGATATATATATAGTATATACATAATATGGATGTGTGTATATACCCTCGAAGAACTAGATAAGACCACGCCCACACGAAACGAGGGGCTCGAGTGGCAACAAGTGTAAGTGGGCTGATCGGCCAAGTGCAGATAACAAGTCAAGTGGGCCGAGAGACCGAGAGCAGGTGGCAGCCAAGGTGCTGCTTCTTGGAGTGCCAGGACACACACAGGTGTGTACAGCAAGAAAAATCTAGAATTTCCGTAATAAATATAAAAGACATTTGGAAAGTTTTCACTCCCAGCCGAAGCTTGAACTAAGTATTAGTCGATTTTATTTAAGACTTTAATAGTTTCGAATTAAATTCTAAGAAATAATTCGTAGTATTTTTCCCTGTTCATGTACTCAGTGTCCTCTGATGTGTGTGCTTGGTGTGTGTGTGTGGCACCTGAAGAAACTCGTCTCCAGATTGTGCATGAAATCAAGCAGAATGAGAAACCAATTTGTGTGGAAAACACAAAGGCAGCAACAGCAACAACAACCGCAGCAACGAAATTAAATTGGCCAAAGGGTTTAACTTTTTCCACAGTTCCCCTCGAAAAATAAAAGAGAGTCCGCGCATTTTGGAAGGTGAAGTCGGTGGAAAACGCTGCTAAAAGCAGTGAAAACTTTTTCTATAAGTCAATGGCAATAAATTTCATGGGTAACTTTCTTTTTCTTTTTCGGGTTGAGAGGGAATTTTAATTCAATTCAAGGGAAAGGGTCGAAAACATAACTAAGACTTAACCACTAAGAGGCACCTTAGAATTGTTTAAACGGAAAAATAGTTAAAGTTGAGTCGTGGCCAGGCCAGGAGCTCTGCTCACACATAAATGAACACCCGAAAGCCGGTGGGGGAAGCCCTGTGAGTGTGTGTGTGCGTTTTGGCCTGGTTCGGGCCACGGCTCGGTGTGTGTGTTGGCCACTAAACGTGGCCGACTGCGGCCGAGAGTGCGACGCAGTGGAAATGCACTCGAATAAACACACAATTTATATGAACACATGCAAGACAGATTAGGGCTGGAGCGAAAGTGGTCCAGGGTGGTCAGCAGCACTCCCTCCTGACTCCCTTCAGCTTCAGCTCCCAGCTGCTGGAGCGGTGCAAACAAACAAAAGCAATTTTTGCGTTTTATAAATTCCTTTGGTTCATGGCTTTAGCCTGCTTTATGGCATACTTCCATTTATGCCGTACCAAAAACGAGCGAGCAAACAGGCAAACAAACAAGCAAACAGGAGCTTCCTCCTGGCACCAGGAGAAACATTTCAGTTTTCCATCTAAGCAAAACATTTAGCATAGCATACTTTTGCGAGCATTGTCAAAGTTCGGTTGCTCCCCACATTTCCCCAACAGAGTACGAAACTTTTTTGATTGACCAAAAAGTACGTTGGCGTCGCATTTACAAAATTGCAACCTTACAGGAGCCAGAGAGATAGAGAGAGAGAGCTGGAGGCATGGGAAATGAAACCAAAACAGACACACACCGAAATTTCCATCTCATCATCTGCCCCAAAAACGGAAAAATGGCCAGCCTGCCTCCGATTCTTGGTCGCATAAAACTCAATTGAGTCGTTAAATGTACAAAAATGTGATAAATAATCAAATTACATGCATTTAATGTCGCGGGCCCAGATTTGTGGGCTTTAACATTTTTACGATGCTTCTTCGCTTCTGCGTGATTTCCATCATTTTCATCTTTTCCGGCTCATGCATCATTTATGGCACAATCGCTGATTATTCGCCTGGCATCTCTAATGCCCACTGGATTTGCCATTTTTCAATTATAGCGCCAAAGTGGAAAGTGGCCTTTGCCTACGCCTTTGTCCATTTTCCATTGCCGTGTGCGTGCGTTCTCGTTTTAAGTTTCCAATTAGATCCCAAACGCAAACTAATTTCATGCAAATTGCCGAGAAACGGGGTTTTCTTTTGTGCGGGCTGCGAATATTTTCCTGTCGAAAAATATGCGTTGATTAGTGGGAATGCTGCTGGCAGAAACTTTGCGTTTTTTAGAGCTGAGATGTTGGAGAATTAAGGGGGGTATGATTAATTCCTAAAATTGTTCTGCATTTCTAACTCAGGCTTTGTATTTATAAATTTATGAATATGTTATTATTATTCTAAACTAGGCCTGCCAAGCCTGCTCATATTTTCTCTATTAAAATAATTCGAGTTTATAGTCGATTTTATATTGGAAAATAAAAAATGCAAAGCCATTAATGCAAATATTAAGTTTCATAACTAATAGCCTGGCTCTATTGGCTCAACAAATAAAAATAATTGGCTTAAACATGATTCCAGGTTCTTTATAATTATAATCAGACTTTATTAATTTATATTCACTGGGTATTTCATGGTCGAAACTACTTGATTACTTTTCTTTAGAAATAAATGCCAGAGAAGAAAAGTTTAAGTCAAAAAGAGACAAAAGTTGGGTATTTAATGTACAGTGCTGTCGATTCTGCTTCAAACTCATTAGTATTTTCACTAAAAATTGCTGACATCGCAAGCGAAGTTTTAGCACATGACTCGCATGGTTTTCTGGGGGAAATTCCAAAGGTTTTACTTTATTTTTGTTTTGTCGACGCTATAAGAGCTGTCATTTAGGCAGATTAATGTGCTGCCATCATTGGCATGTCATGTTGTGCGTCTCGTCCCATCTCGTTACCCGGCGTGTCGATGCTATTATGCATTTGATTGGCATTTGTTTGTGCACAGCAATCAAGCGATCTCGTCCAAAACAAAGGCATGTCAAAAGCGACGCATGCTGGCATAGCGATTAATGCCTTTCCACCTGCCCGCTTGAGTCAACAGGTAACAGGTAAATGGCAAGAGGTAAATGCAAATGTAGACCATTTTAATTAGCCGTAAGTCGATAGCAGCAAAAAAGGGCCCCTGCTGACAGCTCTTTGATGCCCCTGACACTGGCCAGCTGGTGGTTGTATCCGATCTCCATCCCCTCCGGATCCCAGTTTCCGTGACAAAGTCCAGGCGGCATCGGTGTGCCCGGAGTGCGTCAGCATCATTGCTATGAGATGAGAGAGAGAGCATTAAAAGCCGGCGGAATGGGTGGCAGTCACAATCTTGGCGACACTGTCAGTGCCATGTCAAGGGGCCATTTGATATGCCACTGACAGTTAGCACATTTGGCGCATTTTTTTCCCCAGGCACTCGTTTTTTTTTCTGCTCTATTTATTTATTTATTTTCTCTTCTTTTTTTGGCTTTTTATACAGCCCTGACAGTGAACAAAGTGCCGATCCACCGCTGACAGCTTACAACATTTGAGTGTCTATTTTTGGGCGGCATTTAGTCAAAAACCGTTTGATCAAAGGTAAAAACACTTAAAGTCTGGGGCTTCGTGTGTATCTGCACTTAAAGAATATCTATGGAAATCGAGTTACAATGTAAGCAGCTAGGGAAATTGTATGCATTGGAAAAAAATAAATATTTGGGCAAAGAATTAACTCGCACGTACCTTTTTTTAGACTTATGGAGGCAATGCCTAAGAATATTGTTCATAAATTAATAACAAACACCTACATTTACCTTTGTTCATGTTAAATATAGGAAAATATTAACCAAAATACTTAAATATTTTTGAAGATCTGATATCTTCTGTTTTATAAAACGTAATCATTCAATGAACTTTTTTAGTTAATGGCAGAAAACGTAAAATATAACATGTTATATGTTTATAAGTTCCAAAGATGGGAAATATTTTCAGGAAGATTTGTTTAATAATTTTAAAGGCTCGATCTTCAATTTTATAAAAGCAAATCGTCATTAAATACTTTAAATTAATAAGAGACAACAAAAACATTTTTACAATTAAAAGTTTTTAGCCTCCAAAAAGCCGAGAAACATGAAAGAAATTATTTAGGGTTTTAATTCACGGCATTCTTTATTTATTTCTTAGTAAAAGCGCTTACTTGCTATAAATGTCAGATACAAAAGTTTAAGTAACCAATTAATTTACCTAAGAACAAAACAAATAATGCAAATTAGGAACCAAAACAAATTTGTGATTTAAATATAAAAAAAACCAAATAAAACGAAAAGTTATGTATGATTTCGTTGAGTGTGCATAGTGATCTCTATTTGCTCTTAGTCTAAACACGTACAAACTTATCGGCTAAGTACAGAGGGATATATGTAAGTATATCCGATGGGTTAATGCCAATCAATCGTCGCCGCAGCGCGAATCGCAGCTGTCCTGTGTGCAGAATCGGTTCCGATTGCCATTGCAGCCCTTGTAGCTGAAGGGCTTGCACATACCCTTGTCGTAGTACCAACGGGTCACCGTCTTGGTCTGGTCCTTGCTGTTGCAGAAGTTGCCCTCGTTGCGGCCCACATAGCAGTTGACATTGTCTGAGAGAAAGGGTATTCGGAGATTAGTAGCCGCCTGGAAATGTTCCATATCCGCAGATTGCTTCGACTGGCCTCATTAAGTGCAATTACATTTGTTTGTTTATACGGGCCTCGAGGCATGCGACAGAATATTTCATAATTTCCCCGCTGGCCACGCTGCTGTAGTCATAAGCGGGAAAATAGAACAATTTCGCAGAAAGAATTGACTTGAAAAAAATGAGAGACAAGCGGGAAAAACTTGGCAAGTACTGAAATATTTCATTATTCACAGCCGAATGCTGTAATTGCTATTTACCTTTGCCATCAATTAATAACAAAGTAATGTGACAGCTTATTTGGAATTACAAAGTGGAAATTTAATTAATAAAGTGATGGGACTATTATGAAGATTGTACGACCAAAATCGTAGTTTATTTGCTAATTTAAAGACTGAAACATGGAGCATCAAAGAACGTTTCAATTAAAAGGTAGTGAAACTCAAAACTTGGATATTTCACTACTAAAACATATACAGATTTACTTGAAATTGCTAGAATTAACTTGAGAAAAGCTAAAATTCTATCAAAAATGTTTCCAGCCGTACAACGCTTTAATGGAACAATTGAAATGAATTTTTTTTTGGGGCGAATCTTACTCAGCTCTTTGCATGACGTGGCCCCATTGGCCGAGGAACTGCCTCCACCGCCAAATGCCTCGATTCCCGTTGTCTGTGTCAATAGGATGATGGACAGGAGGCCGACGAGTGTCGCACAGAGCAACGTCAGATTGATTTTCAATTTCATGTTTTTCGCGCGACGGACAGATGCGGAATGAGGAGGAATAAAGCACCGGCTGCGCTGCGAGGCGAACGGAGAATGCCGCCGCTGCCGACGAGTCGGAGAATCGAAGAATCTGTTCTGGGATCGGCTCTGAAAAATCTGTTTCAATTCTGTTGGGTTTTCGGTTTTTGGTATTTTTAAGTAATCTGCGCTACTTTCGGTCTGAAAAACGTGCCGCCGCCGATACGAACTCACTCACTCAGCCAGTTCGCATACGAAATGCCGGAAATTGTTGCTAACTCGAACACGAACAATTCGTGCACTCGTTCCCATTCGCCAGATAGTTTTCTTTCTCTTGGCCAGGCCGGGCGGCTGCTCCGAAAATTCACCAAAAATATATATATTGAGCATTGCCAGCTTGACAATCTGGTATGTTATTTCTAATACGCATATCCATCCAACTAGCCAGCCGTCCATCGGTCCATCCGTCCACCCATCCATTCATCCAACGTTCAACGGCCCGTGTCCATCAATGCTAAGTAGGAGAAGATATTTTTGGTCAACAAAATGTTTGATGCTCCCCAACGAACGACGGAACGACGGAACGAAATTGCACTTAGTTTTATCTTTTGGGCGTTTACTTTGCGCTCGTTTGCATAATTTCCAACTTATTGAATATTTTCCACATAATTAATTTTAATTATTTGTGTTTCTTTCAGGCATTTGAATTAATTTAGATAAGAGAGGAGGGTAAAAAAGGCGAAAAGGGTCGCGGACTGCAGTCACAAGGGATCGCTCTTCCATTGTCTCTAATTACAATGGGCGGCATTTGTTTTGGGCTTTCTCCTCATTCCCTTAAATTGTTTTCTTCTTTTTCGGTTTTTCTTTTTTTTTCTTTGGTCTGTTTGGTTTATTTCATTTTTGGTTTCTTGGCAAGTGGCTTTGGCATCGGCATTCTCGCCTTTTCCCCATTTTTCCTTTTCGGCCGGCCTGGTTCTTTCGTTGTTGTTGCTGTTGTTCCTATTGCCATTGCTGCGGGACGAGCGCAAAAATCAATCTTCATTTAAAATTCAATTTAATGCGCTGCGTGCATAAAAGAAGTTGGCCCCTCGGTCGGTTGGTCATCAAGCGTATTGGATTCGCCGGGAGAAAATTAAAAAAGAATTGTGTATATATTTTGGACGCGCTGACGCATCAAAGAGAATTCGCGAAATGGTGTCGCATGTCGTGGATGGCATTAGACAGCCAGCCTCCCACCACTTTAGAGGGTTAACAAAGGGAACAGGGAAACTCTGGGAAAATTCATGATTGCCAAAAAAAAAAAAAAATATAGACTGGAAGACAAGTCAACCGAAGTCTAATGAATATTAATTTTAACCAACTTTTAGGCAGGAAGAACTCATTTCTTTGGTTAGTTTTGTTTCTAAAACTCCATCAAATGTTATATGCTTTAATACTTCAGTCAAAATGGAATTTAAAGGTGTCATAATAAGTTTTCCTTATCGTCAATATCAATAAAGGTTTGTATTTCTTAACAATATCTTTAATTAAGTACTATTTTTTTGTATTGTATTTTTAATTAACATATAACTCGGGTGCTTTTCTTATTTATGCATGTATATTAATTATTTCCTTAATTAATTCCCAGTATGATAACTCAGATAATTTATAAGTTATTAGGCAAGTCACGATAAAAAACTTTTATCATAATTTTGAACACCTTTTTGAAGTTCTTAAAAATGTCTTATTTTCTGCAGCTGCCCGATATTTTATTAAGATTATAAAGCCCTTTTCAACCAACCAATTTCGAAATCAAAAAAGACAATAAATCAAATCAGTATACCTGTCTAACTACTTGTGTTAATTTTCTTTACTTATTTTTAACATTTTAATCATAGCTTTTCACCATTTTTTTTGCAAACCCTTCTGCGCGAAAATTTGAAGTCAGTGATGGGGAAATCATGAAAATTACAGCAAACGGAAGACTAAAGCTTCGCAGAGGATGTGTTCCAAACACAAATCGGAAGTCTTAACTAAAAACGGTAGCAGGTATACAAGGCCAGTCAAGTGGAAGAGCTGATGAAGTCGCCGTCGACGCAGTACACTCCAGATTAGGCCACACTGCGCATACGTGATGTATCAACGCGAGGGAAATCAATACTCAAATGTGTGGCCTCCTAATCAATCGGGATCGGGATGTCAACCCAAAAAAAAAACAAACACAAAAAAAGGAGATTAAAAAAGCAATGCCAGGATACAAAAAAAAAACAAAAATGACTGTGCTCCAACGAGTTTATCCTCTTGGCCACGTTTCGGTTGTTCCGACCACAATTTGTGATTTTTTTTTCCACTTGTTTTGACCAATTTGGCGATTTTGTGATTTGTCGTCTTTAATTTCCACACAATTTTTGGACGCACTCAAGTAAAAATTATTTAATGGCTGCACTTGAACGTGCCGAAGGACAAAGCCAACCGAAAGAAATGGATAGATGCCGCACAGAATGGGAGGAGGGACACGGAGGCAGTGAGATGATGCTGCAGTTCGCAATTGAGTGAAAAACGCTGATGATTCTCGTATATTGAGAATATTCCTTGCATAGATTTTACCTTTTGTTGATGCACCTGCCTTCCTGTCGCATTTCCCGCCACCCTGCGCTGCTTCGCTTTGCGCTACTTTGGAATTATATTTTTTGCTCAATCCGCTTTCCGTCTCTTTGGCTCGAGGAAAAAAGATTTTCCCTCTGCTTTGGCCAACCTCAAATTGAGGAAATGAAACATTTCAATGATTTGCTTCCGGCTTTTCCTTTTTGCGCCGCCCTTCGTGCAGTGATTCATAAACAAAAAAAAAATCGAAAAGAGTTTTGTTTATTACCTTTAAGGCGATTTGCCCCAACTTCTTGACCGTCACACAAAAAGTTCAGCCCTAATAAATTATTCAAATTACAACTTTGATCTGCAGCAAGAAATGCACAAAAGTGCTTGGGGAAATATTATTATTGGTTCCAATGCCACACGGACAACAATTTGCGAACAGTTTTAATTTGATATCCTGGGGGATTGTTATTAGTTTTGTTATATTCGAGATTTTATATACGGTTCTGAGGGTATTTATTTATTTAATTTAATATGAATGCTTTTTCGTATGTTTTTCGTACTCTCAATAATGTTTATATGAGAGATGGAAAGTATAATAAATCTTAATTGGTATTAGTTTCAGTGACAAACAGGCAACAAAGATTTTATTTGATATCTTAGGGGAAAGTTGTTAGTTTTATTTTATTTTAAACTATAAATTTCATGAACAGTTAAATATTTATCGATGTTTTCGCATATCAGATCTCGGCAATGAAGAAACACAAGGACAGATATATTTTGTTATGATTTTGGAAATAGTTGCCGGACCTTACTGCCCATTTCTTTATGTGCATTGATTTAAAAGGCATGAGTAGCAATTTCGTGCAATGACATTGAACATTTTACGAGACATTTCGCCAAACAATGGGGCTATGGGGCTATGACTATGACGATGGCCATCGCTTTCACTGGCTGCGTTCTGTTTTTTTAGTTAACAATTTCGCAATTTGCAATAAAAATTCCAGTTTTGCTTTTCGGAATTCAGTGGCCGGCTAAGCTACACAGCAGCAGCAGCAGCACAGCTTCGACTTGTGGCCTTGCGGCTTTTCCGGGCAAAGGAAAGCTGAGAATGGCGAAAGGATACGGCAGGATACGATGGGATACGCAGCATCCCAACGGGCTGCCCGAGCTATCAACCGGCAATTATTATGCGTCCTGAACTGCACGTGCCCCATATAATCTGAGCGTGTATGGGTGTGGGGCAAGGGTGTATGTTCCCAGGGTGTGTGTTGTGTGCGTGTGTTGTGGTGGCTGCTGCTGGGGCGTGCCGACAATAATTTAATATCAAAACATATTTTACTTGCATGCCGAAGCAGCTGAGGAATGCGCTCAAAAGCTTAAGAGAATCGAGCCAGCCGAGCAAGTCGAATGGAGGCGATGAAGCGTTCATCTTGTGCCTGTCTCCATGTGCTCCCCCCTTGGTCCTTTTCCCTTGGCTGGCCTCCTCCTGGGGCATATCGTAATTATTTTAAAGCCACCGACGAGGCGCCTTGACATTTCCCAAAAAATAATTCAGCCTCAGCCACAAAAATGCGTTGTCTTCTTATGTGAAGTTATGGCATGGCATGCTGCAGTGGTTGTCGCCGTATACAGTAAGAAAAATAATTACATTTTAGATAAAACCACATTAATATTAAAAGGTTGAAGCTGAAATAATATTTTCCCAAGTGAAAAGCTTTGTAATTCATTCGGAAAAACATAGTAAACTATACTTTAAGCCAACATTAGGGAGATTTAAGGATTTCCGTCTAAATAACAGTAAAACTTCTTCGAGTGTAAGGCTGGAGAGCATCCGCATGAGGACGGGGATAAGGATAAGCAATGGCGTTGTTGATTTCGCTCATTTCCGACTCAAATGGATTTTGATTGTCTGGCTCCTTGGACTTGGTCTTGGATGTGGAGTTTGGTATCCTTGGGATCCTTTAGATGCCCGCTACGTGTCTGCCATTTGTCTGCGCCTTCATTTCGGCCGAGGCTCAGGCTTTGGGGGCAGCCAAATGACTTTCTTTTCTTGGCCATTGCCTCGTTTGGCTGTTGCTTCGGGCCCATTTAGTTTTATTGTAATGATTTCTATTACCACACGCCATAGTTTGGTGCAGCTGCAGTTGCCAACTCCCTGCCGCCATTTCTTGGCTCCCAATGGACTGTTGGCCGTTTACGTGGCCATCGCGCTTAATGAGTAGTTATTTCCGCTTGTATTTCTTGATCAAGTCGTGCATAGCGCGGCTTTGGCGGCGGTTAGGGCTAATGCCGGGACACGTTCGCCATTAATTGCAGCCTCTTCTATTGCCAGCTTTGTTATTTCATTAACCTGAATGTCGGCAACGATCTCTAATTGAATTTATGTCATAATTCCTACCGTTTTTGTCAATGAATTTACGCGATAAGATAGTTTTTGTGAGTCCTTTGTGATATATTTATGGCATTCATTTCGCAGCTGTCACAACAATAGATAGTGAAATACAGCAAAAAGTGTTAATGATTTCGCCTTCTTTTCGCTGTGAGCTTTACGCTTTTGAAACGAATGAAAAAGCATAATTAATTTTAATGCGCTTTTCCGCTGCTTTGTTTTTACTTGCTTATCATTGCCATCAACGGATGGGCTTCATTATGCAGATGATGCAGTTTTAGCCAAGGACGGGTCGGTCTTCACAGTTTTCACAGTTTTTTAATGGGGTTTACGAGTCGTTCTCTACACTTCATGGCTTTTGGAGGAACGACCAATTCCGCAGAAGCAATCCAAATGAACCAACTGGCATGTGTGCTTCTCTGATGATTATCAATTTGCGAAATTCGTTTTGGTGTGGAAAATTGCTTACCCCAACCAATCCTCCCTTTTGTGGCGGGTAAATTGAAAATGCAAACAAACAAACCAACCAACAACACACAAACACACACATGGAAATTGAAGTCGTTTGGCTAAGGAATCGCTGGCTTCCTGCTTGCGAACGTCACGTTCCGCCAGCCATCCAAACAGGATTAATGGTGGTGTAATTTATTGAAGTTTGCCAATAAAAGGGGGTGGCAAAATTCAAATTAAACTTGTCTTCCCATGGCAGTTCTTAATGGCAAGTGCATTTCCCCAGATTTCCCCTAGATTTCCACAGATTTCCGCAAACATTTGTTGCTTGTCAGCGAACAGAGGTAACAGGGAGTGCTGTACTCAAAAAAATAACTTTATTTAAGTGGAACGGATTCTGTATATATAAAAAATATATTGCTTTACCTCTGGGTTTAAAAAATATAGTTTTTAAATGTATATTAAGGAAACTATAGACGCCTTTCGTACTTCGTTTTCATATAGATTTACTGAGTTTGAGGACATTTAATATTCTTGGTGTATTCGCCTGCTTCCCCATAAAGTTTGACCAACTAGCGAATGCTATAAAAGTTGGCCAAGTTTAAAACGCAAAACTGCGGGATGGGTCTGGGCCGAAACGGAGTGCCGTCGAAGCAACAGTGGAAAGTTTATGCAAATTTAATGCAACCAAGTTGCGCGCTTGTTTGCCTGCAAGTGATTTATGTGGCCAGAACCATGACCGCGCCCATTCAGTGTGCATAATGCGCCACTTAATGTCGCGCAGCAACAAGCAATGAATGCAGCACAATTGCAGCCGCAGCAGCAACAACAGTTACAAAACATCACGTTGCGCATACGACCCGTGTGCGGCGATCAGCAGTATTAAATTATAATCGACAAATTGGAAGTCGGCACAAATGCGAAGCGAAGCTTGTCTCCATTTCTCGTGCGACAGCTGGCGCGAAAGTTTCAATCGAATTTGGCGTTAAAGTGGCGTAAAAGCATTCCTACAAATGGCCACAAATGGCCCCAACTCATGCGCATGTCTTATTGACAGTAGGAGAGGGAAGGAGAGTTGAAGGGTGCACTGGGGAAAAACTGCAGCATTTTATTGGTAATGTAAAAAACTTGTTAAGATTTTATAATGAAATATAAGGAAATGTCCAAAATAATAAAGAATACAATTATAACTCGATAATTTAACGGTTAGGTTTGGCAGAAATGGCGATATAACGATATAAGTCCATATATACATACTTGAAAGCCCATATACTGCATATAATCGTTATTTTAACGTTGCAATATATGTGTGAAAAGTCGATATATGGTTTGATATATCGCACTCTACCTAAGAAGAACCAAATCTTAGTATAAAATGGGACTTTTCGCTTTGTTATTTGACAAATCAATATTTCTGTTGATAATATTATTTTTCCCTTTGATATATAGTACAAAAGCTTGTTGTCCCTACCTACTTTTAGACACCCTTTTTAATGATTTCCAGTGACTGGAAATTTCTGTAATATGAACAAGGTAACTCTATGTATATCGTTATTTTTTAATATATATGATATGCCAAAAACTTGCTGATATTTTCCCCCCGTGTGCTCAGAGGCCGGAAGCATCTCCCTGCTGCTGTTAGATGTGAGATATGCAAATATCCAAAACTTGTTAATATTTGATAGGATAAAAGTTTGCCAAACTGCAATAAAAGCATACAGACACACACACACAACAAGGACTGAACAACAATAGAGAGCAGTTTCCCCTGCCCCGAAAATTTCCCCTCCTTTCCCCACAGAACTACCCAACTTTCCCCCTCGGGCGACCCCTGGAGTGTGAAATATTTGACTAGCTGCTCGAAATTGAGCTGCTTACGCTTGGCCGCTGCCGAGGCAAGAGTTTTCCCCTATCAATATTTGATGCTGGAAAGCTCCATCGCCTGACCGCAGGTTGATAGCCCTGCGGTTGCCTGGAATTAATTAAAACAACTTTAAGACGCGATTGCCAGCTGTGCAACAATGGTCTCAGCACCGACTGGAATTCACTCGAGCTGCTGTCTGTTAATATTGTTTACACATAATTTGGTTATTAAGGGAATGCCAGGCTCAACTCGGTTAGCAGAAAATCAATTTTCGCTGCAATCCCGGACAGACAGACGTGTTACCTTGTGATTCCCCAGGACATGAATGTGCGGGTGTCTCTGTGTGTGCGTGGAATATGGATGCGGATGCAATTGGTGAATGTCTTTGTGCCGGGACGAGCACATCAACAACAACAGCACTTACATAACACCTCGGCACGTGTGTGCGAGTATGAAAATGATGTTTTTCTTGTCTCGCTTAAAAGGGAAATTTCTCATTTTACATGCGCTGCAATTTCTCGCTCACTTCAATTATGCAAATGGTGTGTATGTCGATACCAATTCGCACACGAGTCGACTGCCGGCGAAAGAAAAGCGCACCAACATCTCTCCAGCATCGGCAGCGGCAGCGGCATCGGGGATGTACATGCAATTAACATCATGGCGACAGCTCAACAGACAGATATCCTGATGGCTGTAGTCCTGCCAAGGCACACTGCGGAATGCGAATGCGACTGGCAGTGAAAATTCGAAAACCCCGTCCGAAAATGAAAACTTGCTGCTTCTCGGCGAGAAAGAACTCATTATAATTTTCTTCGTTTCAATTTTCCATTTGCCATTCAATCCCCAGGACGTGGATGTGGACGTGGACGTGGACATGGACAGGGATGTGTGGATGTGCGGATGTCCTTCCGCTAGCCCGCCCGCCTGTAATTTAATTTACATGAGCTGCTCTCGACAACATCCAAATTATCAGAGGCAGAAACTTTTCGGCCATCACATCAGCCCCACTGCTTTATTAATTACTAATGTGAAAGTTTCCTGTGTCCCTTTTCAATGCTCCATCAGCGTTATCCTTGTCTCCCTATCTTTATCCAGCAAGTTCGGGCAATTATGAGTTTATTTTGCAGGCTTGCGATTTCTTGGCAAGCATCCAAAGGGGGCTATGTGGTAGAGTAGGAAATCCCCAACAAGTCAAGTCGGCAAGTCGGCAAGCCGGCAAGCCGACTTCGAGCCAATTTTGAAACTTGGCCAAGAAGTGTTAACTCAATCAATGTGTGCAAATATTGAGGGAGAGGGAGAGCAGCCGCCTGCTGGCCAAATTAATTTAAGTTTAATTGGACGGTGGCAGGAGTCAAGCAGTATTTGCCAGGACCTTTGGCTCTTGAGCACTCCTAATCAGGACATGCTCTGTCTGGCAAGCTCCGCGGCTTAGCTCATTTTTAATGCCACCTCAGTCAGAGTTGGCCCGGTCAATTCGGCCGCCATTAAGTGGGTCAGACATGGCAGCTACTCAAGTGCACACAAAGTGCATGGCTGCCAGAGTAAACTCCACCGGGGGTGGCCGCCATAAAACCTAAACGTGGTCTACATTTTTCAGCTTCAATGGAGCGCACGTAAACCTAAACTCAAATGTTGCATTAAAAAGTTTGCAGCGAAAAAGCAGAAAGCAATTCAATTTAATTAGAGTAAATTTGGCTGCCACAGGAAAGCGGGAAAAACGGAAAACCGAAAATCGGAAGCTGCTTCTGATTCTGCTGCTGCTGCCCTTTGCCATTGCCCATTTTTATGTGCCAATTTTATGGCGTCAGTTTGGCCCCGAAAAAAGGAATTCGCATAGCAGCAGCCGTAGCATATGGCCCAGTCATGGCATATTTTGGATTCCAAAGTGAAAAGAAAAAGAAATGCGCATCAATGGAAAACTTGCGGCAGCTCCTTGAATGGAAATCAGGTTGGGAAAGCCCGAAATTTGATGGATCACCGAGGGCAGTCAATAAACCTCCCTCCTCTGGCCTCCTCGAAAAAAAAAGGACTTTTGCCTTGGGGCAATATTTCATATTTCTAAACTGGCAGCTTACATTTCCTCTCCATCGATTTGATGATGGACTCGGCATGATTTTTGTTTTGCCAGCTCATTATTTGTATTTCAATTTGGTGCGTTGCCATTCCCATTTCCCTACCTCCTCTCACCTGGATATGCCTTTTACTTTTCGGATTTTGTGGTTGGGCTGCCACTTTGAATAACAATTCTGGGGAAAAGTTTTCTGCGGTAGCTTTTATACTCGCATATAGTATGTATGTAGATGAAGACGCAATAAAAAAGTTACTTTATTCTACGTCTACGTGTGCCTGGCATTTTCCCTTTGGCGTTAGTGTGAGTGTGGGTTAAGTGCGCCCTGTTGCGGCTGGCAAAATGTAGATTTTCCCTCACTCCCAGCCCCCCCACCGCGCCATTGGCCATTGGCAGGGCCACGACCTGTGCCGGCTTGCATGTTGGCTTGACATTGGCAGCCGGTCTCGTAAAAGCCACTCACAGCACACATCGGCCGGCGAATGCAAATACAAAGCTCCATAGACACACAATCGTTTATCAGGATCGAGCTGCACTCGAACAAAAACTAGGAGAAAGACTTAACTTCTTAAATTCCGATATAAATGAAGTATTAAAGAATTACTACTTTAAAACATAATATACAAACACTTAATTTATTTATTGATATTCAAAAAGTAAACAATAATTTCCTCACAGTGCAGCCGTCACTTTTTTACCTTCGTTTTCAAGAGCAGGACACTTTTCTGCAAATTGTCGGACAACCAAGTGACCAGCAAGAGCTGCTTAAAGCCACTCTTTAAGAAGCGTAGTGAGGAAAAAAGTGTTTTGCTGCCGAAAGGGAAGCCAAAACCGGAAAAAGAAATGGTACGCCCAGGTGTAATATTTGCATTTAGCCAACAATTTGCCGCTGGTCTGAGTCGGCTGTCTGAGTTCCAGCCTGCCTGCCTGCCAGCCTGTCAGTCTGGTTAGCATCTTAAATTTTTATTGCAAGGAAAGCGGAATCTTTAGTAATTGCTCTCCTGGCGCCCATAAAAAAATGTGTAGCCAGGTAAGCAGAAGAAGTTGTTACGAGTTCAACACGCAAAATACCCCGGCTCAAACTATTACGGGGCTTGTCTAATGCCTGCTCACAGATACATGGGCAAATACTTGTGGCCGGGCGGAAGCGGACGCTGTGTCCTGCCTGCCTGCCTGTGTCTGTGAGTGTGTGTTTGAAGAGGCCCTCGAGAGTTGCCTGCTCACTTGGCTGGCAACCAGAGTTGGCCAATCTGTGCCTGCCTCCTCCACGGACGAAGGGACTCATTGACGGACGAACGGACGGACCGACTGCAGGTGTTAACTGTCGGCCAGTGCAGGCCAGAAAGAGGACTCTTCTAACTCCTTTTTCCCTCCTTCCTGTCGATGGTGGTCTTGGCCAAAAGTTTTTGCCGCCTAATTGCCAAATGTCTTTGAGCGGCTTTCAATAAAGTGAGGAAAGCGAAAACAACTCTGGCGGTGGGCAGTTCATAATTTAGGCGCCAACTGCTGGCAACAATTGCAAATTGACAAGCTTATTAATCGCTTAATCGGCCTGCAAACTTACTGTAAGTCTTTCGCATTAAAATGCGCTTTGTTTTCACTCACAAAGTCGGGTGGTGGTTATTCCCCAGGTCTGGAAGGGGGGCGGCGGCTCAGGGCACTCTGAAAAGTTTATTTCGGGTAAAAGTTTTTGATAATTGCGCCTGAAAGGGTTGCCGGGCCCCCTTGATTGAGCCGAAAGCGGCTGAAAAACAACTGAAAAACTTTCTGCAACCCCCGGCCGGTCGCCTGGCAACAGTGCGTATGATTAATATGTATACAAGAAACGCCGAGCTAGCTCGGCTTTGTTTTGTTGTTTAGCTTTGGGCTTAGCTTTAATGAGCACTGAACACTGGAGCAGCCGGCAAAAAGACGCTTAATGACTCGAACATATCAGGCTGGCTGTCGGACTGGCTTATCTAGCCGGCGGGGACCGGAGCACTCCTCGTCCTTGGAGCGACAGAGCCCTCGTCTCCTTCTGCCAGTTTCTTTTCAGTTTAAGTCTCAGGACATTCGGTTTGCATTTCACAATAACATAAATAGGAATAAGAGCGACGCTAAATGCGACTTGAATTCGGATGCGGATGCTGCGGTCTTGGCCTGGCACATCCTCTGGGTCCCAATCAGACAGCTTGCAGTATGCATTGGTCACGCTTAAAAAAATCTTCTTAGAGCATGTTAAATGCCAAAAATAAATATAATTATTCATATATCCACAGTTAATTCCCATTTCAATTTATTTAAAATAGGTTTAAGGCTTTGAAAACATGTTTTAGGAAAGGTTTTTATTTCGAATTCCTATGTTTTAATATTTTTCAAAAAGACTTATTTATTATTGTCTTTAATATTATTTTTTCCGTGCATTTCAACCGACTGAAACTATTTCCTATCTTCCTCTCAGATGTCTCCGCTTTTGTTTTCTATTCGACGGACAACGGTTCCGGCTATGTTAGGTGTGGCCGGAGTCGTTACTGGTTTAGCTCTCGCCTAAACTCCTGATTCTTATGACCAACAAAGGCAACTAAACCGATAACAAACTCAAGATGTTTTTCTCTTTTTCTTTCTGGGGGCATTAAGAATTTATAAGGCATTCGTTGGGGGGGATTTTCCGGGCAGATTATGGCGCTTCAGCTCGATTCAATTAGAGTACTTTATGTAAATCCTTTCGCTGTCCCTGTGACGGCGATGGCTTACGGTTTCTAATCAAAACGCAATCAAAACTTGCTTTCGGTTCTCGTCCATCGATGGCCATTTCCAATTCCAAGTTTTAAGTCCCTAAGCGAATTTATTAAATTTATTTTATGTTGTTGTTTTAAAATTCTGTATACCCCGGTTTGCGGGCTAGCGAAAACAATCAAATATATGCAAGTTATTCCCTTTGCCGGCAACTTTGAAGTTGCTGCCAGTGTCCGTTGCTCACCTAAAATAATTTCTGGGGAAACTTTACCCACACAGTTTGTTATGCATTCAATGGTTACATTTTCCTCTCTTTTTTTTTGCCATGTTCCCACTCCCCACCAGTGGAGTCCAGGTTGGCCAGCGGGGCCAGGACATCAGCTGGCAGAGGATTTAGGTTGTTTCCTGCCTCTGCTGCTGCTGCTGTGTTACAGTGAAAAATGTCTAGGTGTCGCTCGGATTTTAATATTGTTTGCACAACAGCATCCGCCGACCAATATGGTGTGGTAAGCGTTATTTTCCCTATAATTTCTTTTTAGTTATCAGCTAGGATGATGTGGACCCAATAAATATTTATTTTTGTGCAAAGATTAAGTAGAAGTAAAGTTAAAGGGACTTACCATTAAATTTTGAATATAATAGAGTCTTTAAAACTCTAGATTTTAAAGTATTATTGTTGAATCTGAAAGAAATTAAAAAATTGGCATACATTAAATTATAAAACTAACAAAAATTGAATAACTTATATTTCATTAAGTTATTCAAGAATAAATGTATTTTCTTATGGACTTATTATGCATAAATTTATAACTAACTGCCGTAAACATTACTTCCACAAGTCCTCCGCGTTGATCCCATTGAATCCTTCAGTTTCCCAAACCCCACCGAATGCAAATGACTAAATTCTCCCCCAAAGCCAGTTATAAAGAACCTATTTAAATAAACTGGCTGCCCCCAGAACATTTGCGCTAATCAACTCGATTAAGGGAACTGAATGTTTTGCGCTTTCGATTAGGGGAAAGTCGTGCGTGAATATGCCATAATATGCTAATGGAGCAACAGAGGTGTTTTCTAAACACATTGGCCCCCCAGACCCCAGACCCCACAGAAGTGCACACACGGACACTAATCCACACATATGAAACCGGATGTGCGAACAAATATTTGCTCGGCCACAAAATTATTGTGCAAATATGGAAACTATGTAAGCGAGCACAGTGACCTGACCAAAAGGGGGGCCCCAACGAATGAACGTTTCCATTTATAACTTTAATCAAGGGCTTCGCTAAAAAGTTTGATTGGGAAATGTTTGTAAAAAAATCCAAATGTTATTCTCCCCTCTTTTTTTGGCAAGCACCTTTATGACGGCAGCATTTTTGCATAAACGTTGAAAAACAATACATTTAAATGGCAAAATAAATAATCGGACCCTTGATTCCCGAAGCAGAATAACAACAAATAAATTTCGATTTACATGCAAACCAATATGCCACTTAGCCTGTCAACGTTTATAATTTTATCAAAGTTAAAAGCAACATTTTGAAACAGGAGTTGGATCAGTGGAAAATGAAATTTACTTAGCTCTAACTTATAAATGTATTAGAAACAACTTGAACAAATATAGGGTTATACCAGGAATTTTGTTCCGAGTTCCTTCCCTAAAAATCATATTATTTAAAACGCTTTCGACTTAATTTAAACCGATTTATTTGCACTGCCGCAGATAGGAAAATCTGTTGGCGAGTAGTCCCCGCCTCATTACGCTGGAACGCCTTTCTTAAGTGTGATTAATGTTGAGCATGCTCCAAAGATTGATACCTGGCACGCCCACA
Organism: Drosophila kanapiae; assembly: GCA_008042475.1. Taxonomy (NCBI): domain Eukaryota; kingdom Metazoa; phylum Arthropoda; class Insecta; order Diptera; family Drosophilidae; genus Drosophila; species Drosophila kanapiae. Next base: position 23,651 of record VNJM01002016.1, on the reverse strand, counting down.
GGAAAACTGATTTCCCCAACTCGTTTGCATTTGTCGAAGGTGAAACGAGGGGTTGCGGTGTAGGTTACCCCTAATAGTTTTGTTAACCGCCACAGACCGAAGCAATCAAAAGTCTCAAGTCCCTTTTTGGCCCGAAAAAGGGTTTCAATTTGATTTAATGACGCTGCCGGGACAAATTCAACGCCACGCATTCGCGACTCTCTGCGACGCTGGTTCCTCCTTCTGCCTGGGACACAAAAGTCAATTCCATCAAGTTCCGGATGCTGCATTGAATATCAACTAGTTTGACCCAGCTGAAGAACACTCGAAAAAGGGTAACTGACTATTACCATAATAATTCTTGGCATAAATTTTCTTACTTATCAAATAAATAAATATTTGCTGAATTAAATACGTTTTTAGATATGCTGAATTGGAACTAAGAAAGTAAATATCTGAATATTTCTTCAACTATTTTATGTGGTCTTTACTTAGTTTTAGAATTAAATTCTTTTAATAATTTCATAGCAATTTCTCGACTTAAGCTTGAGCTCTGCCATTTATAGGTCAACAGATTTTTCGAGTGCACTAGCAACAGATTCTGAAGCCAAATCCAAATCAAAAGCTGCCGCAGCCCACTTAAACTTCTGAGGTGAACGACTGGCGGTGACTACGACGGATGTTGCTTCACAGTGAAGCGCCGGTGGCGAGGTTTTCATGTCAGCGTAAATTTCCGTTCCAAAGCCACAAGATGACAAAATACACACAAAGAAAATGTACTGTAACGATTTATAAACACCTCAGTCTAGTTCATACTACTTTGCTCCTCTTAACATACGTTTAAATCACTTCCAATAAATAAATAAATTATGAAAGGCACATGCCTTGTCCTTGGATTTATTTATAAGCAAACCAAAACAACTTCAGTTACATACTTCTTCACACATTAAAACATAAAAGACTATCAAGAAAAGACTACAGCTATGTATAAATCATATCATAGCTTGCTTTTTGGCACCTTATCGAACGATTTTAAATCAATCAAGATTTATGTACATAATTTCGACATTCTCTCTCCGTTTCTCTCCGTGTGAGGATGTGTGCGTGCGTATCTGTGTGCCGGGCGCTTTGTCCTGCAGGTGCTAGACAGTCTATGACTTCATGCATAATAATGAGCCTCTCGGCCTTCTCAATACCCACTCAACCCGACCCAGACTTCTGCCCGGAATGGGACAAGATCCGGGTCCGTAGTATTCCGAGGCCGAAACATAAAACGAAACCGACTGTTGCACGCCGCGGGGCAGGGCGCTGTGTGATGTTTGATTTTTGCACGACAAACGACAGAGCCATGGCCGCTCGACTTGAACAGACTCGGATGGCCCCCTCCTCACCCTGGGTGTGTAGTTTAGTTTTGGATTTATTGAGCTCGATACTGCTCGTTGAGTTGAACATATACTGAGCAGAGACAAGAAGCTGGCTCCAAATATTGGCCGAGGCAATTGTGGACGAGGATGTTCGTGTCCCGTTTGCTTTGCATTCTGTGGCTCCAATTTTTTGACATTTGACTGTTTGCTTGACTTGCATTATTTTGTTAGTGCTGTGTGCTCTCTGCCTGTTTGGGAATTTCTCAATTCACATTTCACATTTATTTGCTGCCGCTTCCACAAACACAATTTATCAACATAAATGTCACAGATTCCATTTCGTTGCTATCAATTTCAATTAGAAGTAGGAGACTGTCTGTGTGTGCAGCTACATATCTGTGCGTTTGCCAGGCAATCCGAAACATGCAAATCGAATTTCATAATGCATTGCCAATTTTTTTGAGGCCATCTCTTGGCCTGCGGCTATGAAATAATAATCAAGTTTTGGTCCGATCTGAAGTTATTCAATTGAATGGCGCAACCTTTGGCTCTGAATGCCAAATTAGGCCTCAATGAATACTTGAGCAATGGGCTTTTGATGCGGAGACATGCCACTTCACCTCACTTCACTCCACTTTCTCATCGGCTCAGAAAAACACACTCAACTTTGACCAGGGAAAATTGCCCGACAATTGGAATTAATGAGCACTTTAATCAAATTTTCCACGCAGAAGCACGTTCATTAATTTTGTACGCAATTATTACTTGGCAACGCCTCTTCGACCGCCCCTGAATTAAGTCCACAAACAAAATACGCACAATCAAGCGAATATAGCGCCAAATTACTTTTCATTACAAGTGTACAAGAGCTGGCTGACCAGCATGGCAAGTGCCGAGGCCAGGCCAAACTTCCCCTAGTCCTAGTCCTAGTCCTAGTCCTACTCCTACTCCAAGTTCCAAGTGCCAAATGCCACCGCAGCATCCGGATCTGGCTGAGTTGGCCGGGCATTTAAGGACAACTTCATCATCATTAGCACTACAATGGCATGGCGAAAAAGAGAGAATAACATGACGGGCATATAATGCTGATTATGGCATATAAATACGCACATACACACAGCTAGACACTGTGAGAAATAATGAATTGAATTTAAAAGAGAGATTTGTGAAAGTTATTAAAATTATATAAATATATTTTTATGGCTCTCTCCCTTCAACTGATAAAGTATTTCTTTGCTTTCTTGCTCTTGTCTGTGCCCTATCCCTCCAGCTCTTTCTCTCGCTCTTCCACGCTTTGCTTGCTAAGTAGCGAACGAGTTTCTTTTTAGCTGCAATATTAACAACATTTAAGACACCGCTTTTCCCTCACTGTACATATACAATATGTTGGCATTAGCGGCTCTCACTGCCTTCTTCCTGCTGTGCGGTAAAATCATATTGAGTGTAGATTAAATGGCGGCACGTCGACCTCTCCTCCATGCCGCCGCATAAAAATCCATTAGAAGCGGAAATCTGCAGTGTCGAGCAGTAGTGGAACGAAATCGGGTCGAAGGAGCAGTCCTGGCCACCGGGCAATCGGAGCTAGAACGGGGACTGCCGCCTCTGGCACTACTGGCACTACTGGCACACTGGGTCGGGTCGATGTGGTTTAGTAATTATCACAGTTGCAAATGCTTCGATAGCGCCGGGCCGTAACTGTGTCACGGAAGGGAGTCTGCGTCTGCGGGAGTGAGTGAGTGTGTGTGCTTATCCGAGAGCACTTAACAAAACGTTTACGTTTATTTTAGCCTTGACTCCAATACGCCTGCCCCACCGAACTGCTGCAACTGCCTGTCGACACCCATGTGTGTATGTATTTAACCCAATTTTTGTTAATTTCCCCACTAACGCAGTGTGAAGATTGCTATCGTCTGAGGATATTCGACTTACTCTGAATTCCGTAATTAGAACATGAGTGTCTTCGCTTGTTCATGGCTTTAATTGTTTTAGGAACTACACTTTAGCGATAAAACCCTTGGGTTTAGAATTAAACAAGGAGGAAGGTGTTGGTTCTATTTTCAAATTATAGCAATATTTTGTAATATTGTATCTACCCTTGCTTTTAAACAGTAGGCGATTCTCATTTCTGTCATTCATCGATAAGAAGCACAAGTAACAACTACATCTGGTCCAGACCTACATCGGATCTACTAAAATGAATATACTGAAAATCGTTGACCGTATATCGGAGCTCTTTGGCGTAAGGTATTTCGCCGAAGGAACTATTGCGAGGCTCTCTGGACCGCCGAACGTCCTCAAGAAAAATCGTTTCAAGATCATGCGATGGAATATTTACCCTCGGGGGATGGTAGTTGTAGAAGACCCAGAGAGACTCAAGCCAGTAAATTATGCACTCACTTTGGACGTGCGTTCAGCTATACGCCAAATCGATATTCACTACATCCTACTAGCCTTCGGTGTATTCATCCTATTGTTATTCGCGATCGCAGGCCTTAAGATGATGCGCAAGAGGCAGCGTAGGCCAACATCTACGAAGATTGGACAGCAGGAAGAGGACGAAGTGTTCTTCGATTGCCAGGTGTTCCCCGATTTTCAGTCCAATGAGAACAAGGTGTTCGTCGATTTTCAGAAAGGATTTCAGTACGAGATCGAGTGGATCATTGAATTGCAGTCCAATAAGGAGCAGGTGATTCCCAAATTGCAGTCCGTTAAGAAGAAATGGTATCCCTATATGCCTTCCAATAAGAAGGAGGGGCTAACCGAATTAAAGTCTAGAAATATTAGGCAGTCCGACAAGGAGTTCCCAGATCTGCCGTCCGACACGATACAGCCTTTAATCGAATTGCAGTCTATAAAAACTGACCTCAATTCAAAGTCCGCAAAAAATCCAGAGCCCCATAATTTGCAGTCCGTCAAGAAAGTGGTTCGAAATTTAAAGTGCAAGAAGGCAGATTCAAAGTCACGCCAACATGTTGAATGGCCCCATTTTCGAAGGCTCACCGAAGAGGAATGTTTAATGCCACCCCAAGTGGATTAATTATTATTTATATTTTATTGTAATTGCAAAAACCCTATTATATTTTTATGTTTCTCGCTTCAACTATTCAAATAGGAATGCTTTTTTACTTACACATAAGATCCTGCGCCTGCAACTGTCATTCATTTCTTAAGCAAACGGCTGAAGGCAGGATGGCAACTTCAGGACTCGGGAGATGAAACGCACATGTGCATCATCCATTCTCAAGTCAAGAAGGAGGTCCTGTCGCAGAGGCAAAAGTTTTCCACGGAAACTATGACGTGGACCGCGCTCTATTTCGATGAGCGGCGGAAAAGCGGAAAGTTTTCACTGGTGGGAAATTTCGCGCCAGCGACAAATAACTTTGAACATTTTTATGAGCTTGCAATGGGGCTTGTCAATTATGTTCGTTTCCCTGTCCCAGAGATGTCACAGATGACTCCGTTGGCGGCGTCGGAGAAATGCAGAAGGCAATGCCGCCACTCGTTTCGTACGATTTCCCTGACTCGGCACAAAGTTTGCCCGGGCCCAAAGAATCAAGAGTCACCTTTGCAAGTGCTGCTTGAATATTTAACCGACTTGGCGAATTAATGACAAGCACAAAGGGGCGTGGCAGTGGGCGGTTGGCACACCCTAATGGCTCTGGGGCCTCCTGCATTGACCTGAATGCTAATGGAAATCGCTGCCTGAGTGGGATTACGCTAATGGAGCCGCTCTGATGCTGCTGCTGCTGCTGGCCCACAAAATGATATGTTGCGCATACGCCGCGTGCGCCGTGGCAAGGCAATAACTCAAAATCTTAGACTCGTAAGCCAATTTTCGTTGATTTAGTTTATCTGCAGTGGCAGTGGCAGTGGCCCAGCATCATCATCAATACAAATGCCTTTGCGTCACTGATTCCCATTTGACTACTCGGCCCCAACTTTGATTTCATTTGTTGTCGGCGAAAGCCCCAAGTCGATCGAGTCTATTTCCCGCACTCAGGGGGCTGGCGGAGCAGACAATTTGATTTATTGGCACAAATTGCGTTACATTACGTTATCGCTTTGAGTGCGACTCTGCCGGCGTGTGTTTACGTACACGGATTGGCTATATGTATATCGAAGTCAAAGCGAATGCTGCCTAAGCCGACGGCGATGGCCACCTTAAGGCGACCGATACACTCTCACTCTGACAGTGCACTTTTCAATTACTTGATGGCCGGATTTAAAAGCCGAATTCGAGTTTCCTCCGGCTGCAATCCGGGCCATTTGACAAATCTGGATACGCCACTTACGCAATGGAATCTAATGGATTCCCAAAATTCCATTTCCGTTAGCAATCTGGCACTGGGAAAAATAATAAATATTTTAAAGGGAAAAGTTTAATAGGAAATGCTTGTAGATTATTATGTAAATTAACTCAAAATCTACTAAAGAAAACATGTTGTACATTTTGATTTCCTTTTGGTAATTGGTTTCCCTCTTGAATAGGTTTTGGAATTATTTTTTTTCGTGTGGACTTCTGCCCCTGGGCCATGATTTAAAAACAAGTATTTATAAACGGCAATAAATAAAAGCGGAAAAGGTTGAAATAATTGCTGGGATATGTAAAACAGATTTCGGTATCGTACATCATGGGAGTCCATTCCGTTGGAATTTAGTCCCCAGCCGGACCCATCGCTTCCCTTGACTGGCCTTTCGGGAGCATCAGATATCTGGAATTGCGACAGGTGTCAGATTGCGCGCAGATGCGCTTGAGTTGGGTTCACTTAATAATATTTTTTTGTTTTAGCTTTTTATTCCCGCTCAATCGTGCGGATTTCGCTGAGAATTAATTGAAATTCAAACTCGCATTCCGAATCCAATGACCAAATCGAGTATCGCTAATTAAGTTGTCTATGCACTAATTCGGCCATCCATTCAGTGCAATCCGATTGAGTTTAATTAAAATTGTAATTTAAATCAAATAACAGGCGTCGCTTTTTACAGGCTCACTCCACCTGGAAATATTTGCCGGAGGCGCAGCAGCAGCGGCAGGTGCAACAATGCCGGACAGGAATACCTTTGTGCGTTTTGGCATCAAGTGAATTTGTAAGCAATTTGCCGCACTTAAACTTGGTTGAAATGGAGCTGGGACTGGCTTTTTGTGGCCGAGCCTGTGCACAGGAAAAAATAAACCTTGAAACCTAAATCGTTAACAGCTTTGTTTATTTTCTTCACTATTTGCTAAGAAAACCTGAATAATATATATCAAAATATCAACAAGATTTTCTGAGTGTATAATGCTCCATTCTTAGACCGACAAAATGGCCAAACTTTTGCCTTAGCCTCTCTCCCGCATCTTTACATAATGGCCCGAGGCTGGCTGCCCATTTTTGGGTAGAGTTTCGTTCCATTGAGCTGGAAAGTCGCCGTGCCTCCATTAATTAAATGCGGCTTGTGGGTGCTGCAACTGCAGCTTCTGGGGCTTTCAGCGCAGCCATAATGAAAGCCAATAAACAGCAAATTCTGTTGCCCTGCACAGCTCATAAAAATCCATTTGGGGTTGCCCACCTGAAGGACGCCAAAAAAAATATAGAAAAACAACCGTGGCCCAATTAAGTTTCATCACGTTTCGCATGTATGCGAAAAGGAAAAGTTTTTACCTTTTGGCCCGCGCCAAACGAAGCGAAAGTCAAACTGGAGGAGCGGCGGTGGCCAAATCAAATGTTATGCTGGCTGCCTCGTGTGCTGACCCTCGGGGTCAGCGGTCGGGAAAGGTTAATCGACGACAGGAAGTTCATTAGATCAAGTTGCCCTGGCGTTGGATGACGATAACGAAGTGCGAGTCTCGTTATGGGATATATGTTATGGCCACAAACCGCTTCGATCTCTTCCTACATCGGCGGCAAATGCATTTTAACTGATTGCATAGTTCGAACGGGGAAAATGCAATTAGTTACCAACTTTGATTGCATTTTTGTTTGATTTGCCAACTGGTTGGCATCAAATCTCGATTGCAGCTCGTCAAACATTGCAGTTATTTAGAAAATTCAATTTGCGTTGCGTTTATTCCACAGCGCCACACACAAAGGACCCAGACTGCGTGCGACGAGCGCTGTGTGGGATCCACAGCCGCCCGGCAAATAATTTGCAATGTTCGTAATGTGGCCAAACATTTGTTCGATTGCAGCTATTGCCAATTGAAATTTTGCTGCCCTTGAGCCGGCCCCAAAAAAGCCATAGCTTTCAGCACCAACTCCGCCTTGGGAATGGGCACTTTGATAGTTGACTACACATGGAAAAAATTCCAAATAAATTGGAAAAGTACATGGAGAAAGTAATAAAACCAAAAAGCCTAGGAAATAATAAATTGCTTAAGTTCTCTCTCGTCGATTGTTTAAAATAACTAGTAATAGTTGTTCTGCTCTCTATTTCGTTGTGTGTTCTCGTCTTTAACTTGTCGTTCTGTTCGACTCGTTATTCTGCTCTCAAGCCAGAACCCCGTCTAAGCTCCAATCAAACACTACTGGCCAACCCCTTTTCTCCTTGTGCACCTGGCTGAAAGCTTTTGCAGCTGATTAAAGTGACCTGGGCCAAATGAGGCTTGAGTGCTTGGCTGAGGGCAGCTGGCAGTCAAGCAGCAAGGCAATCCCAGTGGCAATCCCAGGTTTCCCATCGCTCCACATCAAGGTCGCCACTGATTGAAAATCAATCGCCGGCAATGACGATGCAACCCACTAATCTCTGGCCAGCTTTATGAGCGTGTCTAATGGTCAGGGCGATGGCTTTGCTATGGTTTTATCTCTGCCCAGCCCATTTTCGCCCACTTCCGCAGTTCCGCCCCTCTTAAAAAGGCGACAGCTGAATATGTTGCATTTAATGTTGCCGCTTGTAATTCCGCATGTTTTACAATGCACTCACATGCTCGCTTTCCATGCCATCGTTTTGGCCATTTGTTATGCAAGAGTTGGACAGAAAAAAAAAACACAAGCAGCATGCAAATATTTGACAGTGGAGGGCGTTGGCCTTGAAAACTGCTCCAGGGCCAGCGGCTGGTCAAGCACAACTCTCACAGATGTCAGTTTATGTAAATGGATTCGAAATTAGTTTCAGTTTGGCTGTCCTTCCCCAAAAAACAAAAACCAAAAATGAAGGAATGCAAAGCCAGCGCTTTGTGTCCAGTTGGGGCAGCATGTGTGGACACGGAATTGATTACAAAATGTTTCCAAACAATAGGAAACCTTCCGCCAGACGTTGCCGATGACATAGTTTGGATATGTTTCTACCGTAGAATTCTTTTTTTAAAATATTAATAGAATTATTCTGATATTGTTATTGGTCCTCAGTTAGTTAAGAAAACAGTATTAGGGGCCCTCCCTTTTGCAGTTTCTAGACTCTATTTATAGCCAACAGAGGTAATTAGCCTAATCAGGCTAAAAATTTTGGCAAAACATCCTCCACCGCGGCGGCATGACTCGCAGGCCTGTAACAAATGCATTTCATGTGTCAGCGCAACGTCAAAGGGCGATGGAGCATTTGGAGCATTGAAGGATCCTGGGGCCTCACTGCGCCTAACCGTGTCAGCAACATTAGTAGCAACACAAAATTCTAATTAAGTCATGGGGTTTTGTATTTCCTTCGGCACCGCGGGCACTTTGTGTAGCAAATTTTTGTGCAAGCTTCCAAAAATTTCACATAAAACAAGCGCACAAAATGCGAAACGGGCAAAGGGAAAATGGCTGAGAGAGAGACGGAACTAAATAAAGGGCCAACGGGAAGCGCAACGCAAAGTACACTAAGACAAAATGTAGATTTTAAGCTTAACTAAATATTATATAATCATAAATCCATTACTGTTTTAGTTTAGAGTTTCAGAGTCGCAAATTTCTTACAGAATAATTTATAATAGACAATCTATTGGTTCCCAAAGTCTTGGGACTATTGTTTAATTATACATAATATATGTTATTAATGTTTATAGTTTAATATCTATATTTCTTAATCACACCCTGGCCATCACTAATCTGGACTTATTCTTTATTTTCTGAAAGACAAAATCTGTTCTTGATATTTTATCCAATTCCCTTGCTTAGATTAAAACTTTCCAACTAACTTTTGTTAGTTTGTGATGATTTTTTTCATGTTGATGCTTTATCCTTTTTTGCCACTGCAATGAAAAACCAAAAAAAGGAGGAGGAGGAGCCTGGACGTGGCAAAGAGTCCATCTTTGCTTGGACTCGTCTCGTTTCCCTTCCCGTTTTCAGTGCTGCTTTATTTGCAAGTCCAAGCTTGTTCATGGCTCGCGGTGCGTTCCGCCAAACAAAGCGACTGAAGAACACCCAACAGAAACACCCTGCCGCTGCTAACCAGCCTTTGCACCCCCAAAGGACCGCCTCCTTCGACTGTAACTACCCCGTTGCCGGCTCTGGGCCCCGCCGCATTTTGTGCCGCGCCGCTTTTGTTTGGAACTTTTCGTTTTGTTGTTGTCGGCGCGCAGCTAATTAAAAGAATGTTGGAAAAGTGTAATATGTAAGCAAATTTCTGCCGAGCCACATAAATAATCCCGATTATTTTACCTGGTCCGCCAACCAGGCATGCAGCCAGCCGGCCAGCCAGCCAGGCAGCCAGCGTACAGCCTGCAGTATTTTATTTTCTTCGTTATTTTTTACGCTTTGTTTATTTCGTCCTGGCCCGCACAAAATTTAGATGAACATTCGGGGCATTAAAGTCACGACAAGGTCCTTTTGTAAATACTTAGTTGACCAGGAATGGGTCACTGGCCATGGAAATATGAATACCAGCCACGGTGAGAGACTGGGGGAAAATTGAGACAGCAGAGCAAAAAAGGGGAGGTGGGCTTGAGTCGACCCTGACTGGAGGCTAGACCTACGAAAATGGCGCAATTAGCAGCACAACTTAGCCAAAACGAAAGATTAATGACAGCCCCTCGAGGTTGTCGTTTTTTTTTTTTGCCAAGTTTTTCGGTCTTTTTAGTTGTCGCTGGCTGCCTGCCTTATTGACTTAAGACTCGAAGCCAATCGCCCGTCGTGTCAATAAAACGTTCGCTGTGTACATAAAAATAATAAATGACGTCGCCGACGGGTCCATCAAGCGAGAGCTTCCAAGGAACAAAGCGCTCACGAAAAAAGTGCAAGTAATTAGACGCATAAATTTTATGACAACTTTGGCCTCGAAACTTTGGCTTGACTTGCCGGCGAGAGATTTACAGGCAGGATAGCCTGCTTCCAGCTATGCACTTCCTGTGGCCATGTAGGCACCGAATTTCCTGAATGTTGAAACAATCGGGGCGTATATAACATACCGTGCCATGTGGGGGATCATGTCGAGGATTTTGGGAGTTGAGTCGGCAGAGCGGACTCGAGCATTGCCGGCACATGTTGCCCCGATGGCGCCCTGGTTAATTGCCAGGCTAATGCCATGCCGAACGACGCCTGAGGGCCATTCGATTAAATGCGCCAAGAGATTAAAAACTTTAAATGGTTCCCCGATAAATGGGTGGGACGAAAGGTTGGCAATTAATTTAATTTTGTTACGCATTTAATGCCAAGCGATTGCCATTCCATTTAACGCCAAATGCGGATTGATCCCCGCCGCCCCAGTCATGATAATATTTCTATAATATTCACAGCCGCCTCTCACACTCTCTCTTAGCTGGGGATGTAAATAATTGGCGCTGACAGCTTGATAAATGGCTTTTCAGCCGAGTTAATGAAACTAAAACATGGCAAACGAGCGCAGGCCAGATACGTAGCGAGTTTTTAAATTAAGATAATGCAGCAGCGGCAGACGAGGCCACGGTGCGTATGAGTAGCGTAATTTCCTGCCTCGCTGCCATTTGCCATTTGTTCTTTTGGCAGGCTCCACACAGAAATAAATGTCAAACGGGTTTTGTATTGTAATTTGGAGTAAACTTCAAACCTTTTGCGTTCATATAAAATGTATTTAAGAAGTTTGTTCAGTGACAGAAGACAGTGACCTCTCTCTGTACATATTATATGTTTTTCTTATATCCTAGTTTAATTACAAATCCTATTAAGACGAAAAATGCTATAGAATGAAAGCAAGGCTTAGTTTTTTCCAGTGCACTCTCTATCTCTCCTCCAGCAAGCGTGCATGTGAAAATCTTTTAGAAACAATTTTGCCAGCTAATGCGAATGATAAGCGCGCATAATATATTTGCTGCCATTAGTGCGCTGCATTTGAGCATTCCTCAAAATGCGGCAGCGGTGGCTGTGGCAGTCTCTGGTTGGATACTGGGACCTTTCCCAGGACCACAACCAGGACACAACCACTTTCCGACCCCGTCCATGGCCCATTTTGACCATGACTAAGCGCAGCGTGCTTCTGAGTGCTCAATTTATGGGACTCGCCGGTTTTGCCAGCTTTACCCCCGCCGGGGCCCGCACATTTTCCCACGGCCCACAAATCCGATTTCATTATGGAAAACGTGCGGCGAATTAAAAGTAGATTTAGCGCAGCTACAACAAAAGACGAGGCGAGTGCCAGGACAAATCTCGATGCAGTTCCATTCGGTTGGATTCCATTAGGAGTCCAGCCATCGGCTGAGTGTGAGTGTGCGTGATGCATGAAGAGCCACGGGAGAAGCTGAAACTGCAGCGACAGCAATTGCAGCTGTAATTTCAAATGCAACTGCAACTGCCACTGGAACTAGGAGACAGGACCATCCAGTAGCAGCTCTGATATATGTTCAAATATTCTTTAATGTATGCGCAGTCGAAGTCTGTGTGACTCACTCTGCTCTCAGGTCCCTCTAAATCTTTAAGTTGCAGCTAAGAAATTTTGGTATTTATTTATTTGAGAGACTAGTTTGTAAAATGGTTTAGTGTTTGCATTAAAAAGTGCCAACTATGATTTGGATATTTACTAAACAATTAGATTGTAGAATACCCAGACTTGATTAGATATTCTTCGGATATAATACTAATAAAGAAAATGGAAATAAGATCTACAAAATTGTATATAGTCCAAGATATCCGCAATAGCTTTATTTTGCAACAAAAATGAGGTAATGGGAACACTTTACATATGATTTTAACTAGGTTTTATATATACTACAGATTTTGTATAGTCTTTTATAATTTCAGTTCAAGGAATCAGTTATGATTCAATTCCCCTTCCTAATCTAAGGAGCCATCCAGCGGGGCTTTCGCTGGCAATCCGGCTGGAACCAGCAACACCTTCGTAGGCAGTTAACATAATCAGAGCTTGACAAGCAATATTCTGCCATGCATTGAAGATGAGTGCCCGATGTCGCTTGTTGTTTCCGGAATTTGTCACTCGAGTGCGAGATGTGTGTGCGTGTGTGTGTGTGGGACGGTCTTGGCTTGTTTGTCAGGCGACGGCCTTTTCGGATTTATTATGTTGATGTGTGCTGCGTGTAATTTGAAATAATGCGCGGCAGTGCCAAAACGTATGCTTAACATAATCAAATAACTCATACGCACCGTGTACACTTGATGAACAAGGCGTTGGCGAGGACGGTTCATAAAAAGCAAAGCGTAGGTGAACAACTTGCAGCTCTCGGCTCTCAGGATTTTCATTATCATAATTTCTAGCTGATTTCATTGCGCCAGGAGCGCAATGAAGAGAGGATAGAAAGGAGCCAGGCGCTAGGAGCCAGGATCCACGAAGGCAACCTGTTAGCCCGATTGATACGCTCAAGTTCGCTTTTCAATTATGTGCCCAGCAGACGTGACTATAGCGCATAATGTGTCTGATATGTTGGCGGATTCCATGCCTTTCCTTCTCAATGCCCGCACACCTTTTGCAGGTGGATGGCTTCATTATGCCTTTATTGGCCCCCTCTGAGTGAGAAGTATTTAAAGGCGGCCCGTATGTGGGTTAAAACGAAAAGGTAAACAAAAGGTAGCATACATCGCACACATGGCCAGCGAATCTGGCCAACAGGAGCCACCACCACGACCACCGCCCCCAGCAAACATATGTATGCTGGCTGTAGAGTGGGCTTGCAAAAAGGGAAAATGGGACTCAGCCACCCGAAATGGAAAAACGTGAAAAGTGCTGCCACAAAAATAAGTTTCGGTTTTTTGGTTTAGGGCACTGGGACAAAGGCAAACAAAGCACAACAGAGCGCAACACAGTGGGGAATGTGCGGAATACGGAACACCGGACAGGCCAGAGATAATTTCCCATCCACCGACAGATAGAAAGAAAGAGCAAGCTGAAAAGCCATGAATTTCCCGCTAAACTTGCACTTGTGGATCGTAGCTGACTGAGTGGCAACAAGCAGGGCTAGAAGAATGATGTATTGCCTTAAAATTAAATTGATTAACTAACAAATTAATACTTTCAATATCTGGAAAAACATTTATAAATGTTTAAGTGCTATATTTTTTATTAATAAGTTAAAAGCTTAATATAAGAAGTTCCTTTTATGTAATAAGCAATAAGATTTCTCACTAACTTAAGTTTAAATAACGAAAAAAGTAGTAATAAAATATTGGTTAGCTTAGAACTAAAATAGGAAAGCTCCCTTTAATGATACTGGATTTAAAAGAATATTAACAATTAGAGTAAGTCTCTATATAATAAGCATATTCCCTATTTCTGTTTTTCCAATTAAACTTATAAAAATGTATGTTGTATTATTTAATTTCCCATAATCTTTACAATTATAAAATTTAATTAAACAAACTTTTGTCACTCTTGTCGCTATTTTTTACTCATATTCACAGACATTTAATCTGTTGACAATACAACACTTGCCAATGGAAAAGGTAAACAAAGGCATCGAATGCATGCATGAGACACTCAAGATGAGCATTTCAAATGAGACAGAGGGAACAGCCTCCACAACCTGAAGTCTGTCAAGAGAGAGCGCGGGTCGGAAAAGCGCGCAGAGAGAATTTCCCGCAGCGGAAAACGACCGAAAACGAAGGCGCCACACGAACTGATGCCGAGCGACTTGTGGATGGCAACTTTTGGTAGCAAGCTGGCAGCCAGCAGCAAGCAGCAGCGATGACAGGCGCCAGCGGACGGCGTTCAGTTAGGATGTGCAGTTCCAGCGGTGCGAACGTGTCCCGGGCGCGCCAATTGGCCAAGTAGCCAAAATAGCCAACCAGAAATCCAGCCGAATATGCCAACGCCTGACTGAGGGCCGTAATCGCGGGTCGCGCGTTTTTGTGTAAATAAACAGAAGAAGTCGAAAGAAATCTAATGAAATCAGCAAACCAAAATCAAAAGCAAAAATTGAGCGGAACAACAAATAACAGCCGGAGCTGAGCGGAGCATCCATCACCACCACCACCACCGCAGCATCATCCATCAGAGATCGGCTGAATTTATTTTTCGGTTTCAGTGAACGCAAAGAAAAAGATAAACACACACACACAGTCGTAACCAGAATATGCCTGAGTTACCGCAGCCGTAACGCATACGCCATGTGAGCCGGAGGATCGATGGGATCGAGCGTGTGTTCCGGCCAGGCCATGATAACAACCCCCTCCTGTATATAGCCTCTCTGTCATGTGTCCGTATCCGCCACTGTACATACTGTAGACTCTAATTGATTAAACCACAATAGCAAAAAAAATACAGAAAGCAGAAAAAATAAATAAATACATAAACAAAAAGAAAGCAAACCAAAAGCCGACATAAAAAATAAATACATATATAGCACGGAGCGCGCGCGATTTCGCCACAGAACGCGCCGCGCACACACACAAGTTTCGGTGGAAAACGGGTATAAATAATCGAAATAATATTCGAACGCTATGCTATATATGCTGTAGGAATTAGGTAAATTATTAGGATATAATTGGGCACTGGAATTTCGCGCGCAATCAGAATTAATTATAAACAAACGGGCAGCCGCATCATGGGACCAATCAGACTCTAGATCCGCAGAGTTAGTCACAGCACCAAGCCATCGCATCACCATGGACTACAGCCGGCTGAATGCGAACATCAACACGGGCAACATCAGCACCGATGAGTTCCTGGCCGTCTTCACCACCGGCCGACCGGCGGAGAACGCCACCCTCAATCCGCCCCTGCTCGCCGTCGACGGCCAGCTGACCCTGCCAGGTGGCTCCGGATCGGGTTCCGGCCTCGGTCTGGGTCTGGGCTCGGGCTACATCAATGTAAACGACACGATATACCTGCTGAACGGTAGCTTCTACAACAGCAGCCTCCAGCTGGCCGGTGGCTATTACAACCAGACCTCCGGAGCGGGCGTGACGTCCGGCAACCTGACCAATCCAAATCTCACAGAGGTCCACTGGGACGGACGCTATCCCAGCGGCTATACGCTCACGCACATAGTGATCGCCTCTATTATTGTCACCATTCTGATGATCATCATTGTGGTGGGCAACATGCTGGTGATCATAGCCATTGCGACGGAGAAGTCGCTGAAGAACATCCAGAACTGGTTCATCGCCTCGCTGGCGGTGGCCGACTTCTTCCTAGGCCTCATCATCATGCCCTTCTCGCTGGCCAACGAGCTGATGGGCTACTGGATCTTCGGGAGCTGGTGGTGCGACATCCACTCGGCGATGGACGTGCTCCTCTGCACCGCCTCGATCATGAACCTGTGCCTCATCTCGCTCGATCGCTACTGGAGCATCACCAAGGCGGTGGACTATCTCAAGTCACGGACGCCGGCGCGGGCCGCCGTCATGATTACGGCGGTATGGATAATGTCTGCCGTCATCTGCATTCCGCCGCTGCTCGGCTGGAAGGTGAAGAGGCCGGAGGGACAGCTGCCCAAGTGTCAGGTAAGTGTTCCCCAGCTCCCCAAGCGAAATTGATGCCAATTGAAGGCAATTGACGTCGTTCGAACAATGGACAATAAAGGCGGAGTCTGAATTTGAATTGAAAAAGAGTCAAAGCGCTGCTGAATTAGCTTTATTTTTGTTCGGGGAATTTTTGAGAGGAATTATTATTAAGATTTGGATATATAATAATACAAATAGAAATTTATCAGTATCCATAAACATGGAAAGCTTAAATAGAATAATTAGAAGCAGGTACACACTATACACGTTTATTTTGGCTAAAACTAGAAATAAAGCCACAATTTATAGCCAAAAACAATACCTACATACTGAATTTTATTTATAAATCTATGCAGAAGACAATACATCACATGATACATATAACAGACTTAAAAGAAATGTATTATTGCAGCCACATTATTTAAAAATCAAATGTTTAATTACTGAGCAGCCTAGGTAGCCATTTATATAAAATATATATTCTAAATATGGCATTAAAAATATGTTTACGCATTTAAATATTAATTCAGGTCTTTAAACTCACTTTAAAATAAACAAGATGAAAGCAGAAAAGGCGAAATTATTATTTGATTAATGCCACCTTAAAGGAAAAGCCTGAACCGGCTGCTTCAAATATTTTTCCCTCAAGTTATTTCTGTTTTAAAAATTTGCATGCATAAATTACCAACGATCTTTCTTTTGTTTCAATTTTTATCTAGGTAATTCGGCTATTCTTGGCCACATTTCTTGCCTAATTTAGCCACGTTCCTTTATCTTTTAGCGGAGGCAATAAATGCCATCGCTGCTGAGCACTCTCATATTTGCAAACAATAAAGCGTCGAATATCTAAAATGTTGCCAAGCAGTGCGATAGCAACATGCAAAGCGCAAAATTGCGGCCTCTTTGTATGCAAATTTGCAAGTTGCCGGCACAATTGTCAGATCGTTTGTTGGTTTTCCTTTCACAACCCAAGCCTCTAGCCAGGCCATCCCTCCCGCTCGATTCTTGGGTCACGCAGAGAATAAACGCAGAAAATATTTATGCATATGAGTGGCGGATACATTCCGAGTGTGTCTAATTCAGCCAGCTCAAGTCGAGGGCTCCAAGACAGCCCCAAAAAGTAGGCTATAATCCATAGAAATATGCGCATTATCATGCGGGTCTGCCAGTGGCTGAATTTGAATTTGAATTTCAGTACTGAGTGGGCCATTCGGGGGGAAATGGGAAAGGGGGAGATGGAAAGCGTAACAAACTAGCTGGGAAATTCACAAGAGAAATTCCTGGGCGAGGAGGGCAAGACACAACACATCAGTAGCTGCCACAAACTGGCGCACTTGCCCTGCTCTGCCTGCAGCCTTTTTCGTGGAAATTCTTTAAATTTTGCCACAAATTGAAAACGTCCTTCAAAAGGAATCGATGCAGTCAGTCACTCCAGCAGCCAACGACGAGTGAACCATTCAATCACAGTGACTGACCCTCTGACAGCTATTGCCTAGCCTCGCCCCCGAGGAATTTCAGCTTAAAGTTCCGGCCTTCCCCTTTTTGTTGGCCATCGGAATTCAAACAGTTTAAAAATTGTTCAAAAAAGGAAAACTCGACAGAAAAAAAAGAGCTCTGAACAGTATATAAAAATGTTTTGCTTCTGCTGCCGCTCATTGGCCAGTGGTGGGTTAAACCACAATATTATTTATTGCAATCATGATAAATGCGTGATGGTAGCAAAATGGAAAATGCAAATAGCCCCGGGCATTCCCCTCCATATCATCCGTATCTGTATCTCGCCTGTCTCCAGAATTTTTGATTAATTTTTTTTCATTTCTTCCTACTTTCCCCTCCCCGTACGAACAGACAAGTGAATAAAAAAATGGAAGAAGACGAAAAAAAATAGCACAATATAGCAGAATATAATAATAAAGTGGAGCTGTGAGGACGACGGAGGACGAAACAAAGTATCTTAATATAGCAGAATGCTTACGTAAAGTTTGCCATTCAAATTAACCTTGAGACAATAAAAGCCAGGAGCCACCAGAGCAGCGTTTTTATTTACGATGGCCAGCGTCCAGTGTTGCCGGCAAATGCCGGCACATTAATCAAGCCTAAGTGGCCCTGGCCCTGGCCCGGCACAGCACGGATAAAGTTCCCCCCAGGCTAATAACAAGCATGTTTTTAGCGAATTTTAAGCAGTCTAAAACAACAGAAAATGACAATTTATAATGGTCAAAGTTGGCTCCCCCCCACAAAAGGCATCGATTACCGATTCTCTTACTCATCTCGACTATCACCCGGCACTCCAATTAGTTTGGCGGCATTTTGGCCAACCGCTAAACCAATCAGGCAATCCAACAGCCAGCCAGAGTCATGAGACATGGGTTCAGGTTCGGGCTCTGTCCAATCGTTAAACATGTCTCCCGGCCAAATTTTTGGGAAAGGAAATGCCTGTCGGCCGTGGCCTTGTACGAGGCCGTCATGTAAAACCTCCAATTTTCAGCCCCAATACGGGCGGCGAGCCGTTGGGGCGGCGAGTGGCATGGCCTGGTGAACATTTTAATTATGACACCATGTTGACATGTACAAAATTGTTGTTCGTCGCCACCACCACTGCCGACATCGTCGTCGTCGTCATCGTCGCACATTGAACCGCAATACAAGCCGCAGGGGAGGTGGCAAAAAATCGGTGGCAACGTGAAAGGCGGAGAAGGAGGCAGGTGGCGCTGATTTGACACTTGCCTGCTCGATTTAATTAATAAAAGAACATTTTAGAGCGCGATGACACTGATTTCAGGCCACTCGGGTTCGTCTAGCCATTTCACCAACTATTTTTAGGTCTTTTTCTTTAAAGAGAGAGCTGCAGACGGAGGATATTTTGTGAGTTTAATTTGATTTAAGTAATAAAATAATAGCAAATTAAATAATAATAGAGGCCGTTGAGCTTAAAAGAACAGAGCTACAGAGTGGGAAACTGTTTAATTCAAAATTGATTTAAGTAATAAATAAATAGTAAATTTAATAGTAATAAAAAAGTGATTGTAAATAAAGTAAACAGCTTTTAAATGTATTTAAAATCAATTGAAACTTGTTTTTCTTCTGTAGAATATCTTTATTTTAAGTATAATATAAGTAAATATTTTTGTTGGGTTAAAAACAAGCACTATAAAATAGAAAATAATAAAAACGAGCAACCATAAGTTGTATTTATCCAATAGGTCACATTAAAATATATATAAAAGGAAAGTGCTTTGTTTTTTCAGAATATTTGTACACCATTCATTTGGTTTAAGCTTAATAAATATGAAAATAAGTATAAAAAATAAAAACAAGTCAACTATATATACTATATATATTTAAACTTAATATCCGCTAACGAAGCCGTGAAAAATGTCTATTTATTTATTAAAACAAGTACAGAGCGACTTCTCCCAGTGTCTGTGCAAATATTTTGACTGGCGCATTTAATTGACATCAGCTGGCGGCGGCGTTGGCGGCGCTGAAAGTTTTCCCGCTCTGATTAATGCCGAACCTAATGAGGTGTATCCTGATACGAGAATATGTGCGTGTGCGTGGGCGCTTGTTATTTTTGGAGGCATAATAAGGCCCGCTGTGCGGCTCGAAATCAGCTGTCATTGTTCGCCCCCCTACGTAATGGGTGCAATTTCGCTCGGCAAGTGCCTCAATCTGGGGCCAACAAACAAATCTACAAATATCCATACAAAAGGCCGCTTATTGAATGGAGTGGCTGGGGTTGGGCGACAACTAAGAGAAGAAATTCTAATTCCACGAAACTACATTATTCAAAGCGTCTCTCTCTCCGCCCTCCGTACGTTTGGCAAACTCAAGCTGCTGGCCATTGTGCTGGCTGGTTGACTCGGGGGTCCTTTGTGGACGGACGCGGTGCCGAAAGGGTCGCACAATGGACCTTATTATAATCCGTAAAGGGGCAAACACTTTATTGAAATATTAATCGAATATTATATACCATTTTACGGAACAGGCACACAATGGCCAGCCATCACAATGGCGAGCAACAAATGGCCTGACCAGGATGAAATATAGAGACTCAATCAACTTGGGGGCATCGAAGGAACTTTCCTCGAGTTCTAGGAGCGAAAGTTTTCAGCCCAAAATCGAAGTAGTTAAGACAAAAAACCCAACATTTCGGCAAGGGTTGCTTGAAAGGCTAAAATTACGGGCCCACAGTGCGTGTGTGTAATGTAATGTGTAATGCGATGATATGCCGCAGCACAATAACGACTTAAGTCATTGCCTAAGTAGCTCATTAGCGTCAGTTTTTTTTCCGTTTTTCGCCGCCACTTTTAAGGAAATTAACAGAAAACTGCCGAGTGGGACGGAGGAGGCACTCTGACACCATACACATAGCAGAAGTTTTAGAAGAAAATTAACCATGGACAGGATTTATAAGTATACAGAAGTAATATTATTAGAATTATCAATAGTAATTAATACTTTTCTAAACTAAAAGAACATGGAATATTACTTAATTTTTGGAGAAAAACATTTAACTTTTTACTGACTGGGAAAAATAACGCAGAAAATGGTTAAGCCCCTTCATATATCAAAGAAAGATAGATTGCCAATTTCTTTGAGCTTATAAATATATAATTTCAGATATTTTGACAGTTTTTTCTTGTGTGTATAATGCCTTATTCCTCAACCTCAATGTCGTGGCCGGCGGCAGTCTAGATGCAGGGCTTTAAGTTGACATTGAGCCCGGACGAGAGCGGGTCCAGAGTCCTCTGTCCTCCTTCCTCCTTCCTCGTTCCAAAGTCCACAGTCCAAAGTCCAAAGTGTGTGCGTGAGCCTGGGCACTTTTGATATTTTCTCATTATTTCGTACATGTGCATGTTGAGGCTGGCTGCTGCTGTGCCCGAGTACGTGTGAGTGGCTGTAATTCTCGTTAGGTCTTTGTTACATTTCATACACTTGACTTGCTCAGCTGAAGACTTCTTGTTGTTGTTTCTGTACTTACATTTGCCATCCTAGATGCGCATGTTTATGCGAGAGTGTTCGTTCGGATGGAGGTCCTGTGTGCCTTGCTTGTGTGAGCGTAGCCCTTTACGTTAGCTAAAGTATTTTACATTTTTTGTTTTCTTTTTTTTCGGTAGCATTTTCATGCAAAAGAAGGCAAAGAAATGCCAGGAGCCCGCTACAAAAAAAGGTTCAAGACAGCAATGGGCTAATGGGCTTAGTCCTTGAGATACTTTCTTAGGGGTTCGGGTGTGCTTGTGTATCTTGCCCTGCACTAGTCGAAAAAATCGTAAATTTTAACTTACAATTAAATGAAATTTAAGTTAGGATTATAAAAAGATTAAAAGCTAACATCTAGGTTCTTTTTTGATTATTTAAAGGCTCATAAGGTTGCTTTAAAATGTAGAAATCAATTCAAACTTTATGATTAGTCGCTTGCATTTTCTCTCTCTGCACTTTGTAGGTTAGTGTGCTGACTATGTGCCTCCGACCGCGTTTCCACATCGTTGGCAAAGTTCACTTTTCTCGGCCATTACGGTTTCTGATGGCTTTTAAGATCATAATCAGTGGCATTTATTTTCAAGCAGACGTCAGGAGCTTGGGGGCGGGTGACAGCAACATTTACGCATTGAACTGCGTTATTACATCCTTGATTTGTTTATAACAGGAAATTATTAAAGAAAATATATATGCTTGGCGTTGGCGACGTCAGAAAATCAGCACAAAATCAAATAACAAGCATACGCACCGTTTACATTCGTTCATTCCACGTTTTTTCCTTCGTTTTTTGGCTGCTCAAATCGTTTGCTAATTTCCGCTCGCCGCCGCGCTCTCATCGCCGCTGACATTACAGCAGATAGAGGAGGATGTTGTTGGCGAGCGTCAAACAACTGGCGGCAATGAGGGGAACAAAAAAAAAAAATAAATAAAAGGAAACGGAACGAAACGTAACGAAACACTGACGACGACGGCACCGAAAGGCATGCCTTTGAATGCCCACCACAAGGCATATGCCTTGGCATTTTATGCGTGGCATAGGCAAATATTGACATTTTAGCTTATGGCGCACGCACCACTAACCGGCGCCCGTTCTCCATTTTTTCTCATCTCATTCCCACGGCTACCCCAGTGCCGAGCACCCAACTCCCCCCCGGGGGAGAGGAGGAATCGTTGGTTAAATTAAATTACAGAGCAATTCTTTCCGGCTGCTTTCGGCGTATGTGTCTGTCGTTATTGTGAGTGCTGCACGTATACCATTTGTGGTCTTCTTACCCCATACACAAACAAAAAACATATTTATTTCAATTGGACAATCACGGCCGACCATTAATATTTAATATTCCTTCTTTATGTTAAATTGGAAAAGGCAGGGTTTAAAATATAGGTTCGGTTTGAAATGGTTTCCTGTGACCTCTCAAATAGTAAAAAGAATAGCCACTACTTCTCCCAATTTATACCCGGAAGAGTTATTCGTCTAATCGGGAATGCTACAAGTTGTCTTTTAAAATCCCAGTAGCTTCTTCTCCCTGTGTAGGTTCCATTTTCATATCCAAGCTCTACAACTGCCATATGCAGTGGCATTTGTCATGCTCCGGCAGAAACTTAAAGTCGGCACAAGTTGAACTTCATTTGGACTCCCGGATACACATGCCCCATTCCGCCTTCCCATCCAATTCCATCTCCTCCGGGGACTTATCCCCTTATCGTGGCTGTCGCGTATTTCGCCAATGGCTTCTTTTTATACTCCTCAGCCTCACCCCATGTCGGCTTTTTGTGTGGGCTGCTTGCGGCAGCTTGGGGAACTCGAACTTTTCGTGCTGCTGCTGCTGCTGCTGCTGCTCGCTCTGTCGGTTTGATTAAAATAAAGCCAAGTTTCTAAGCCCGGATTAGTGTCCGAATTATTATTATTTTTTCATTCTTCTCTCTGTTATTTTTTCGGGCGGGGACGTTCTCAGTCAATTGTTTGGCTTCTTGCTTTATTTATTTACTTAGCCCGGTTCATAGCTGCGCGGCGTTGGCCTTAAAGTTGTTTATACAATTTGCATTGCATACTTGGGGAGGCTGTCTGAAAAGTTTTTTATTGCATTCCAGCATCCGTTGTGTAAAGACGTGTGCTCTTAAAAAACAACAATTCGCTAGTGATCCATAACAAACTCTAACTCGTGTGCTAGTGCAGCACGAGAGATCTATTTTTAGACACTGCTTAGCGGTGTCGGCGAAAAGAAAGAAGTCAAAAAACAACAACAATTGTAAGTTTTGTTTTGAACAAGCTACCGCCCCGCATTGCGCGCACCGCAACGAGGGGCAATGAACTTTTCCTTATCAGCAAGTCAATCTGCGAGTAAGGAAAGAAGAAATTATTAGACTGTCGATAGGCAATTGCATATTTGTGGGAAGCAAATATTGTAAATTGCTGAAGTATGGATGAAGACTCATCTGATCTCTACCAGCTTTCGAAAAAGCGGTCAGAGATTGAAAAGATGAGACAAATTGCTGGCACCTCTGCAGATATACGTGCCAGCTTAGTTAGAGATATAAACAATTCCATTGAAAACTACAGAAGTGG